>PTEX01000378.1:193692-204207 GCA_003342815.1 Eudromia elegans | reverse complement strand
CAAGCCCCGGCTCCAGCCCCCGAGGCCCCGCGCAGGACAGGAGGCAGCGGCAGCGGCAGCGCCGCGCCGGGTTTTGTTCGCCACCCTGTGCCGAGCAGCCGGCGCCAATTATAGCTCTAATTACAGCCCCGTCCTGCCACGGTCGCTGGGGCCGCCGGGGCCGCCCCCGGCGCGGCGGTTGGGACAAGGTCTGGGACAGGACCTCCGCCGCCTCCGGCCCAGCAGGACAATGACAGAGTGAGGGGAGCCCTGCGATGCCCTTGGGACTGTGCAGCTTGTGCAACCTGTGGTCACCGCAGACGGATGGCAGGAGAGCACTGGGTGATCACCACGCGCGGCAGAGGTGACAGGCGGGCAGCTGGGACTCATGGAGGGACACAGGGCTGGGCATGCAGGGGGCAGGGGGACCTGGTTGGTAACAGAGGCACTAGGGACATGGGGGAGCCCTCCCCAGTGGGGTCTGGTGTCCTGTAGGGGACTGGGGAGCACGAGGCTGGCTGGGCTGCAGCCCCCTCCTCCCTGTGCCCAGTCCCCACCCATGCTGGACCCCTGCCAGAAGGGAGAGCAGCGCCTGAGTGTTGCATGGAAAGAGCAGGCACAGGCGATGTCCAAAGGATTCTTTTTATTAAAAACGTGTGGACGGAGGTGGCAGAGCAGGCAGCAGGTATGAGTGACGCAGAGCCCCATGTCCCTGCCCATGCCGAGACCCCAGCAACAGCTCCTAGCTGAGCCAGGGCTGTCCCAGCATTGCTGGCCATGGAGAAAGATGGAGTCACCCCATCTCTCTGTGTAGTTTGCACCAGGCAAACACCTCTGCAGCAGCGCGGCCACTCGCAGGGTGCTACGGGCTGCAGAGTCCTGCTCCCTGGCCGGGGCTCCCAGGAGCCGAGCAGCCGCCCTGTGGCACTGGGACACCAGCTCCCACTGCGGTCCTGGCACACAGGAGCTCCAAAAGTGAGAACCTGGAGTCTGGGGGGAGCACGGTGCCTGTAGGAGGCGGCAGCCGGTTGGGTCTTAGTGCTCCGGGCACTGCAGGATGTCGTATTTGATGTAGCCCACGCGGTCCACCTGGTAGCGCGGTGTCATGCGCCAGTAGAAGCTGCCCTGGCAGAAGTGGTACTTGTCTGTCGAGGAGCGGAAGAGGCATTAGCGGGAAGGAGCCCGGTGTGGGGGCCCGAAAGGAGGGATGACATCTCCCAGCTCCCCGCTGAGGGCCCTGCTCACCTTGGTACAGGAAGACATTACGTGCATCCAGGGGGACGCCAGTGAAAACGTCGTCAGTGGCACGGGGGTAGCCCTTGTCCACCCGCTGCACCTTCACGTCCAGCCTGCAGGCAGAGCCATCCCGCGTTTGCTGTGACCCACCTGCACCCCCGGGCAGCGGCGCCCGCCCGCGGGGCCAGCGGTCCCTCACCTCCAGTAGCTCTCGCCGCTGAAGAGCAGCACTTTGCCGCGGCCCCGCTGCAGGGCGCCCGAGATGCGGCCGGCCTCCTTGCCGATGCCCAGCTTCTCGATCCCACGAGGGCCCAGCGCGCTCTTGCCGGAAAATACCCAGAAGTGCCGACCTGTGGGGCGGGGGGCGTGGTGTCGGCAGCCCCTCGGGGGGGGGGGGGGCTTTGTCCCCACAAATGGCTGGGCTGGAGCCCAGCATTGCGGCACAGGGGTAGGACCAGCCTCCAGCATTTGCCCAGGACCCGGAGGGAGCAGAGGCAGAGCTCACCAGTGAAGAAGAAGACCCTCTTGGTGAGCACATCCTGGAAGGCGGCATCAATGACGGCCGGGAGCCCAGGCCAGGTGTCTGCGGTGGAGAAGGCGCCCTGGAGGCCTGACTTCCAGAAGGACGAGCGAGTCCAGTATTTGCTGGGGGGGGGAAGTTTGAGGTGCTCGAGGCTGCAGAGCCCCAGGGGCCTCCTGGCCGAAAGGCTCTTGCCACCCTCAGCCCTGCGCTGCAGCAGCCAGGGTTGGTGCTCACCCGTTCTTGAAGAAGTGCAGCTCCCCGTTGATCTCCGTGATGGCATCGAAACTCCTCTCTGCGCAGGCATCCCAGCTGGGATCCACTGGGCTGGGCTCAGCCGTGGGCTCTGGCGTCACCTCCTCTTCCTCCTCCTCCTCCTGCTCCTCCRTGGTGGAAGCACTGCCGGCCTCGGTGGGCACGGGCTGGGGTTCCTCACTGGGCACTGGCGCAGGGGCGGTGGGCTCAGGGCCAGAGCCGTGACCTGAGCCAACATCACCAGCGATGTGAGAGACATAGGGCTGGTCCAGCAGCATCTACAGCATGAGATGCCATCACGAGGCATCTCTGCTGGCACTGCCCATCATTCCCATGGGGACTGGTGCCTCCAGGGAGGCTGCCAGTGCTGATGGTGCCAGGCACTCACCGTAGAGATACTGGATGCCCTTGATGTCATCAGCGTGCAGCTGGAAGTCCTCCACGTAGCTGTACATGGGGTACATGAGAGCCTCGCGCACACTGGAATGGTCCAGCCCCAGCGCGTGGCCGAACTCGTGGGCAGCCACCAGGAAGATGCTGTAACCTGTAAGCAGTCAGTGGCTTCAGCAAGGGCAGTATGGGACCTATGTGCACGGGGCCATGGCCAGGGCTGGGGCTGGGGTACCTCTGTCGGGACAGAAGCCCCACTTCTTGTCATCGTCGTAGCTGGCGGTGGTGGCGCACCACAGCTTCCCATCCTGCCGCCCAGCACTGGTGCACGCGCTGTACGACTGCCCCAGGAAAGTGAAGGGGAAGACGCACGGGTCCCCTTGGGAGCTGCCGCCGACCACGGCCGTGTCTGTGGCACAAGGGTGGCTGAGCCACATCTGGCCACGCGGAGCCGGGGCCCCCCACCGACCCAGCCTGCCCCCTCGCACCTCGGTTGGGGCAGAAGCCGTATTTCTTGTCACGGTCGAAGCTGGCCGTGGTGGAGCACCAGCGGTAGCCGTCGGAGCGCCCGTCTGTGGTGCAGGCATCGTAGGAGGTGCCATCGAAGACGAAGGGGAAGACGCAGGGCGAGCCATCGCTGTTGCCGCCATAGGTGTAGAGCACTGTGGGAGAGGGGTGAGCGGGGCCCGCGTGCCTGTGGGCCGGCACGCGCTGTGGAGCCGCTACTCACGCTCGCTGGGGCAGAAGCCGTAGCGCTTGTCGGCATCGTAGCTGGCAGTGGTTGCACACCAGGGCAGCCCATCCGTGCGCCCCTCCGTGATGCAGCGAGAGTACGAGCGGCCCTCGAAGATGAAGGGGAAGTGGCAGCTGGCGCCGCCGGCGTTGCCATAGCGGGTCTTCACATCTGCGTGGGGAGAGGATCAGCGGGATGCAGTGCCCATGCTGCACTGCCCCACACCCTGCAGGCCCTGCACTCACCTATGCCAGTGCCCAGCGTCCAGAGCTCATCGTCATCGAAATGGGCATCACCCTGCACACCGCCGCCGGGGGGGAAGGCATGCGCCAGCAGCCCGTCCTTGCCGTCGAAGGGGTACCCATCCCCGTGTTCTGCAAGAGCAGTGCTGTCAGCACTAGCCTACCCCAGCGCCCCAAGCACATGGGGCATGGGGACTCCCCATGTGCACGGGGACCCCCAATTCATGGGCATGGTGGGAGCTGAGCTGCAAGAAACAGCAATTGGGGGATGCTGGGTGGGTGGCCAAGTGGGCGCGCAGGACGTCACCTCCAGAGCCGAACATGATCATGATGTCGGCCTCACCACTGTAGATCTGGGTGAAGGTGAGGGGCGTCACATCGCTCCACACTTTGAATGCCCGCATGAAGGCGTCGTCGATGACAGCGCGGTCGAGGTCGGGCGAGTAGTTCATCACCCTGCGGGGCCGCGTGAGGGTGTCAGCACGGTGCCCCAGGATGTGGCCAGGCCCGCAGCCCCGGCACAGCTGCACCATCCCCTCGCAGCTGCAGCCCCTCGGGAGGGTGGCATGGGCAGAGACTCACCGGTACGTGAGGTCAGTGTGGTCCCACTTGAGGTCCCCCTCGAAGGTGAGGAACTTGCCCACGTCAGGCACGCCGCAGCGGGGGGCGCGCATGGCTGCCAGAGTGCTGGTGTCCAGCTGCCCGGTGTCGGGCAGCCCCAGGCGCCGCTGCATCCTGCGCAGCGCCTTGCCCAGGGCCGCGTGCCGGCTGCCGCTGCGCATCTCCCCCTCCGAYGCGTAGCCGAACCGCAGCAGGTAGCTCTGCACGGGGAGAGGTGCCCGCCCAGCTCAGTGCGCGGCATGGGACCCGCCAGCCCGGCCTGCGACTGCCCACGCTGCCCTCACCTCTGCCAGCTCCACGTCGGACAGACCACGCACCAGCTCCCCAGGGAAGGTGACAAGGGCGCGCGGCGGCTCCGGCACCGGGGCTGCGCCGCCCCGCAGCACCAGCAGCCCCAGGGCGAGCGGGGCCAGCAGGGCCAGCCCTGTGGCATGGTGCTGTGCGGTGGCCCTGTCCATGCCGATGCTGGTGTCTGCTCTGGGCTCTGAGCGCCACTGGCGCCAGGTCCTATTTATGCTGCGCAGGGCCATGAGTCACCCTCAGACCCCTCAGCCTCACGCTCCCTTCCCACGGTGATGGTGACGAAACGCAGACTCAGGCTCTCTGTTTGCTGCTTTAACTGTTTCATCACCTTGTTTAGTAAACACACATCTCCAGCCCAGGACGGATGTGTAGGAGGGGGGACGGGCCGCCCCAGCACCAGGGCTGTGCTGGAGCAGCAGGGACAGAGTGGGGCCCATGACGCTCTATCCCATAGACAGACCTGCTGGGCATCACATGGCGGCACCGGTACCACTTGGACCTGCCACACCAGGCACTGCTGGGCCCGCGCTCGGCACCTGGCAGGCTGCATGGAACCACTGCCCTGTTGTCCCCAGTCTCTGCTGTCACCAGCTCTGCCATCCCCAATGCTGCTGTCCCCAAGGCCACAGCAGAAGCAGCTCAGCAGTGCTCACAGGGCCGGCAGGATGTGCAGCACTCGCAGCCACATCCATGTGCCTGTGTTGGGCACAACACAGCCCCGGGATGTGCCAGCGCTGGCCACGCACAGGGCTCATGCTGGCGTCCTGTGGGTGCAGCAGCTGCCACTGACTCAGGTCCCACCGTCACCTTAGGGCCACACAGCCCTCGCCACGGAACCCCATCTTCCTGCCGCTCTCAAAGTGCCGACACTCGTGAGATCCGGAGTGAGAAAAAATAAAGGCAGACGGGGAGCACGGGAGCGCAGGAACAGCCACGGCGCTGCCGGCTCCCGTCCCGGCTCCCGCAGCTATTGGGCCCCGCTGACCCCCCGGGCAAGGGTGGCTCAGCCCGAGGGAGCCTTGGCTCCCTGCCCAGAACGGCTGGCCCTGCACCCCGGAGCCCCACGGCCCCACACACGGCCCAGCTGCCTCAACAGAGCCGGCGCCACCAGGGACGCAGTGTCCTGTCCTGCGCCACGGTGTGTCCGTGCTCGGGGAGCACCGGCAGAGCCGGGCCCTGGGCAGCGGGATCGGAAGCAGCCACCGTCCCCCTTTGGAAATGGCTCTGCAATCGGCCGGTTGCCTCACCGCGCGCGGCCCTGCAAGAGGTGCTCACAGTTGCACATGGAGGAAGTTGCTCCACGGAGCCGTCAAGCTGCTGCAGCTGCTCTGCACACCCCGGCACGGCCCGGGGCCCCAGCCCTGCTGTGGGCACGGGCTGGGGACCCTTGTGTCTCCAACCCCAACCCTGCCCAGCACTCGGCCTCACTCCTGGCTGGTGCTGCTGCTCTTGGGCTGCAGCCGGTGCAGGGGGGCTGCACAGGACCAGGGCGGCTCCCAGCCCCCTCTTCCCCAGCCTGCTGGGACGCCGTCTCCATCTGCCTTTCCAGCGCTGCGGCCGACTGGGGCCTTTCCACGTTATCCCCCGGCTTCCAGGGCACAGGCAGCTGCTGCTGCCCAGCCTGGGCTCAGCGCCGCTGCACCGCTCTGAGTGGCACAGCCTGGCACTGCATATCATGGCACAGCACGGCATGGCACAACATGGTGCAACACGGCACAGCACAGCCCTTGGAGCAAGCAAGGGCAGGGGGGGCCCAGAGCCGAGGGCCCCACGCAGCTGGCTCCATGGGTGGCAGGCACTGGGACACCCCACTGGTGCTGGGATGCCCTGTGGGTGCTGTGATACTCTGCAGGCACTGAGACTTCCCACAGGTGCTAGGGCACCCTGTGGGCACCGGGACACCCTGCGGGCACCAGGGCACCCCGTGGGTGTGCGGCCGAGGGCTGCAGCCCATTGAGCTGAGTGCCTGGAGCGGGYGGGCAGACAGCGGCAGCGCTGCACCCAGCAGCCTCTCCCACTGACTCAGGCCCTGCAAAGCCGCTTCCTTCCTGGCACCAGCACCTGGGGATTTCTGGTGACTCCGGCGGGAGCCGGGGCTGGGCCAGAGCCCTGCAGAGGAAACTCCCATGCTGGGAGCGCCAAGAGCCTCCACACTGGGCAGGGGAACTCCAGCATGGGCAGCACGGGTGGCACAGCCCCTCGCCAGCCCAATGCCACTGGAAGAACCCCAGGATGCAGGCTGGGACAGACCGCAGGGTGCCTGAGGCAGCGCTGCCTTTGTGCAGGAGTAGAGGAGGAGGAGGAGGAGGGTCGAGCACGGGCAGTGCGGCTGGCAGGATGGGATGTGGGGTGCAGGTGCAGGATGCAGGCTGCAGGTGGGAAGAGTTTTCTGTGCCCATGGACTCCAGGAGCGCCCAGGCCCTGTGCCTGCCCCTTGCCCTCCACCCCAGGGCCTTTGTAAGGACGGAGGTCATGGAAAACCTGCTGCGATACCTCCACAGTGGTAGACTCAACCACGAGGCCACCCGTCACCACTGCCAAAAGGGGAAGGAGGGCACTGACCGCAGCTGCTTCCTGCATGCCTGTGCCCCGCGCTTCCACACGCCACGGTGGCCGGAGACCCTCCCACAGGAAAGCGGCTCTGGGTCTCGGATGCTACTGGTCCCAGCCCTGGGGCACGAGCCGAGCGGAGCGGCACATGTGGAGATGAGGCAGCATGGACAGCACCTCGGCCAGGGGCCAGGCTCCAGCCACGGCCCAGCCAGGAGCTGCTCTGGGGTCAGCACCGAGCCAGGGCCATCGAGCTGCTCCCAAGACCGTGTGGCCCTGGCAGAGCCCAGGGCTGGGGCGAGCGGGTCCTCCGGGAGCTGCAGACAGGAGGGGACAGGAATGGGAACTGGGATGGGATGGGGATCGGGTTGGCAGGATGGAGCAGCACAGCTGCAAAGGGGAAGCGGCTGCAGGGAGTCAGCACCTCGTGCAGATGATGCAGCTGGGGACTGCGGACCGGATGCCACACCAGCCCTGTCTGGCGAGTGCAGGGAGCCATTCGCCACCTTCCAACCTGTGGGGACGAGCGGCACCCACAGCACCGCCATGCCAGGCCCTGCGCCGCCGGACTGCGGCCGTGCTCGCTCCAGCAGCCCTGCGGGAGCCGCGCAGCACCACGTGCCCCGGAGCGCCTGGTGCGGGACCCTGCATCACACCCGACGCCCCGGTGCTCTTTGCTCTGCAGCTCCAGACAGAAACAACATTCCTGCACATGCTTCCTGCAGCCCCGTCCGCGCCAGGCTCCTCGTGGGCTGTAGCTGCCGACGCCAGCTGGCCCAGGACCCTCCTCTACAGACAGCGCTGTGCTTGGAGCGGGGCATGGTGTGGCCAGCACAGCACAGCATGGCACAGCATGGTATGGTACGGTACAGCATGGCACAGCACAGCATGGCACGGTGCAGCTCCAACTGTTCCAAACACACCTTCCAGTTCCCTGCCCAACCCTCTACAGAGGCCCTGGTCATCCCGCCCATGTCCTGCCAGGAGCTCCCCATCATCCATCACCTCCTGCCCAGTGCCGGTGCCCGCTGCCACCCCCACGTTATCTGCTCCCTGCTGCCTCTGGCCCGGGGCAGGGATGAGACAACCTGGCGAGTCCCTCGCCCAGCGGCACTGAAACTGGCGCTGCAGCTTCAGCACACAGCAGCACCGTCCCCACGGTGACGGCTCCCGATGTGCTCCCGGGCCACAYGTCACACTCTGCAGCGCCAAGGTGGGAAATGGGGAGAGGCTCGAGGGAAGAGTCACTTCCAGGGGGCCTTTGGAGCTGCCTCCGCACTGTGCTGGGGCACGGGCCAGGCCGGCCCCCAACGGCAGCCTCCCAGGACCTGGAGCGAAGGCTGGGCAGCTCCAGGTGCCCACGGCCACAGGAGCGTCCAGGAGCACGAGGCTCTTGCCAGCCTCAGGGACAGCAGCACCCCTGAGTGCCCTGCTGGAAACCTGCCCCTTCTCCTTGAGTCTGGCCCCTGTTCAGCTCCTGGGCCTGGGCTTGGCGAACGTCGTTCTTGGGGCCGGGTGGCACAGGCTCGCCCGGCAAGGAGCGTGGCTGGCAGGGGGCAGCTGGAAGGGGAAGCGCAGCAGCAGCGGTGGCCGCGTGGGCACCTGTCCCTGGGCAATGTCACATTGAACCCCTCCGGCTGCCGAGGCAAAACAGCTCCCACGGCGAGTCATACGAGTGGTTTGTGGAAGGCGAACTAGTGACAAAACTGTTTCTATTTAATTATAAACTATGAGAAGCAGAAGGGAAAACAGGAGATGCAACACGCTCCAGGAAAACATTTGACAACTGCTCTAACAGGCAGCTGCCAAACGCGCTCAGATGGTGCCGCTCCCCGCTCAACACGCGGCCAGGCGTGCGCGGGCGGCACACGGCGCCAGTCGACGAGCCAGCCTGGGGCCTCGGGGCTGCGTGCTCGGAGCGGGGACCCGGCCATGGCACTCGAGTGCGCGCGGCTCCGCATGCCGAGCGCTGGCTCTGCTGGGTGCACTGTGAGGCTGGACGGAAGGACCCTGGGGCTCTGCTGCACACACAGCGCTCTGCCACCTTGTTTATTGTACTTATATTTCAGTARTTTGCTGATTACTCCTTTTTAACTGACCAGCACTGATGAATCAGCAGAGCAGAAGAGGATGGGACTGGTGGCCTTGGACTGCGGCTCCCGAGGTCCCTGGTTCTGGGAAGGAAGCCACAGGATCGCTCCAGAGGGGGAGGAAAAACACGTGGCGGCAGCAGCAGCAGCCCTGGCAGCTGAGGAGGGGCTGGGCTCAGCGGAGCCAGTCCAGGTGCCGTAGCAGACCCCAGGGTGAGCTGGACACCCCGCATCCCTGGAGCAGTGGGGTGACACCGGGGTGTCCTGGGCTCCTCCACGCATGGCTGATGGGAAGAGGGCGAGCGGTGAAGCAATCTGGTGTGAAGAAAAACCCATTTCCTGCAGCAAGGGATGTTTTGCTCAACATTTTACAAAATGTGCTGATGCAACTGCCCTCCCCAGGTGGGTTATAAATACAAGCCTGGTGGATGTGGATTGATGTCCTGCAGCTACACAAACATTGTTAGCAATGTTTTCTTTAAAGGGAAAGAAAGGGAGGAAAAAAAGGATGCAGGCGGAGCGCTCAGTGGCGGCGTGGAGTCGCAGGCTGCAAGCGCAGCGGCTCGGGTTGCAGGAGCCGGCGCCGCCAGGCCCCGCTCCGCCGCAGGGGCTCTGCGGCGCCAGGAGTCCCCGGGACAGCCGCGCCCAGACCCGCTCCCCATGCCTGGCTCGGTGCCGCCACACGGAGCCGCCTTCCCGGGTGCTCCCCAAGGGTTGCAAGTGGAACCCCCGCCCGCCCTCCCACGATGGCCCCGAGCTCTGCGCCCTGCGGGGCGCCCTTGGGCAGCAGCCCCGAGCTGGGGTGGACGCACGGGCTGGGCCCACTGCAGCTCTTCCCGCCCTCTCACCAGGGCACCCGCTTCGTGCAACGGGTCAGAGACACCGGGAGGGGCGGCGGGGACCGGGGCTGCCTCCGCGGAGCCGCAGGGAGCGCCCTGCAGCGCCCGGGCTCCCGCTGCCGCCCCCGCCGCGCGGCAGGAATCCCCCGTCCTCCTCGAAAGCAGCGGGGCGAAGGCAGCGGTGGGGAGAGGCCTTCCCCGGGGGCAGAAATGCGGGGACAGGCAAGGGAGGAGCCCTGGGGGCCTCCGTGCTGCGGGCGGCGGCGGCACCGGGACGGGCCGCACTCGGTGGGAGCCCCATGGGGTGAGCCCAGCTCGCGCTTCGCCACGGGAGACTCGCCACTTCCGGTATTGGTCCCTATTCCGGTTCCGGTCACGCGCGGGCGGCGCTCAGCTGAGTCCGCGAAGCCGCTTCCGCCCCACGTGACGCCGCAACCCAGCGCGACCCGCGACGCGCAGGGCCTGGGCGCGCTCGGCCCCGCCCCAGTCATAGCGCGCCTCCATGATTCCTCCGCGGAGAAAGTAGTCCCGGCAAGAGGGGCGCCGCGCCCCCGCCCCCCGCCCGCACGGCGGCTCAGCTCCACTCCACTCCCTGCGTGGGGCCGCGGCGGCGGCGGGGCCGGGGCTTCGGCGCGGGGCGGAGGCGCGGTGGGCGGTGGCGGGAGCGAAGGTAACTAGTTCCGGCGCGGGGTCCGCGCGGCCCGTGTCCGTGCGCGGCGAGCCGGGGGGGCGCATGGCGGCCGCTGTGATGCCGGCA
>PTEX01000378.1:162737-193372 GCA_003342815.1 Eudromia elegans | reverse complement strand
AGAATGAGGTGGAGAGCAGCAGCGACGCGGCGCCCGCGGCGCGCGAGGAGCCCTCCGAGAGCGGCCTCGGCGCCTCCGAGGCGGCCGCCGCCGACAGCAGCGACGCCGCCGCGCCCGCCCGCCGGCCCTGCGCCGACGACTCGGTCGTAGGACAGAGCTCTGACCGCAGCAGTGGCTCCTCGGTACGCGGCCGTGCGCGGTGGGAGCAGCGGCGCCGACGGGCGGGACACGGTTCCGGGGCGCACGGCGGGGGTGGCACCGCGGAGCAGGCCCGGCTGCGGCCGCCTCGCGTGCCTCCGTGCTGCTGTGCCCTCCCCGCGCACCGCAGGAGCCCCCGGGCACAGGGCCCCGCTGCTGCTGCTGCCATTGCTTTGATACCCTTGTTGCTGTTTTGACACCTTTCCCCAGAGCCCTGCAGAGTCCTGTGGCGCATGCAGACACGGGCTCCCCCAAGGGGCTGGCCGCGCAAACGCCTCCCAGCTCTTCTGGCCTCTTTTTTGCCCCCAGGAAGAGGTGTCCGAGAGCAGCTCCAGTACAGATGCAATTCCCCGGATTTACCTGCCAGATTCTTCCTCCATTGCCCAGTCCACCCTGGTCTCCAGCGTATCCACAGTGAGCCAGTCTGTCATGGTGTCAGAGTCCCCGCAGGTCTTAGTTCACTCCAGTGTCGTCACTGACGGAGCCACGATGGTGTCAGACTCCACCGCATCCACCTCTTCTGACCTCGGTTCCGCTATAGACAAGATTATTGAGTCCACGATTGGGCCTGACATCATGCAGAGTGAGTGTGTCCTCCTGTCACTTGTGCTCCCCCGTGCTCTGTGCTCAAATACTGGGCTGTGATGAGCAGCAGTGCCAGGGAGGGGAGCTGCTGCTCTTCCAGGCCTAGGACTTGGCTGGGAGGCAGTCGGAAGTTTGCACGTGCATACGGGTGCAAGACAGGTTTTCCTGATGCATTGCCTCTGTGTTGGGGGGTTTTGTTTGGAGCTGTTGCAAGGGGCTACCCTACTGTCCCCCATCCACCTTGGGCTTCCTCCAGCCCAGGTACTGCAGTTGCAAAAAGACCCAATCCCTAGAGCCCCCTCCTACTTATGCCTGTAAACCTCCCCATCTAGCAGTTACCGTACTCTTGTTTTCCTTCTTTGCCCAGGCTGTATTGCTGTGACGAGTGCTCAGGATGGTGGTGCAGAGACTACTCAGTACCTCATTTTGCAGGGACCTGATGATGGTGAGGACACTCGTCCAGTAGCRCCTTTCTCTGCCTCTGATTCCATACTTGATGCCCTGTGCATTCGCCCCTGTACTCAGGGTGTACACATGGCTTGTGTGAAGGTGAGGCTCTGCTCCTTGGCTGAGCTCTTTCTGATGTTCCAGGTGCCCCCATAGTGTCCCAGATGGCCACTTCTGCACTGGCCAATAGCCTGGCGATCGAAGCTGTTACTGATGGACCAACTTCCACATGCCTTGACCAGCCGGGCCCTTCAGACCCTTCTGAGCAGTCCGAAGCCCTGGAGCTGCCTGCACGGGCAGATCAGGCCCAAGAGGCCGATGGTGGGGAGGAGCTGGATCAGCCAGACATGGAGACTCTGGAGGAGATGATGGAGGTGGTGGTGGTGCAGCAGTTCAAGTGCAAGATGTGTCAGTACAAGAGTGTTTCCAAGAAGACATTAATCAACCACATGAAAGAGCGGCACTTCCAGCCAGGTATGTGGGGTGCTGCCACTGGGGAGGACCAAGGAAGAAAATGTCTTGCTGGAGAGGGGCTCCCTGCACTCTCCGTGGAAGAAATAAGAGAGGTAAGAGTGTAAAGCAGTCTGATAGAGAGATTTCATTCTGTTTCCTGTGGCAGTAGCTTCAGCTTTGGCTTTGAAGAAGGAACATCCGCGGAAAGGGGGTCCTACTCCAAAGTCTGCAGAGGAGGAGGCCGCAGAGGAAGAGGAAGATGACGACATTATGGATGCTGGTGCTATTGATGACCCTGAAGGTAGGACTCATTCTCGCTATGTCTGATGTGGCCAGATATTTTCTTGTCTCTAATGTTATGGTGTGTTTGCCTCCAGAGGACAGTGACTATAACCCAGCTGAGGACGAGCCTCGTGGGCGGCAGCCCAAGTACAGCCGCACTGTCCCCACCTCCAGCGAGGAGAGGCCGCGACGCCGCCCAGGGAGACCCCGCAAGTTTCCGCGTCTGGAAGACATGCCCCAGGACATGTCCGAAGGTAAAGCAGCCACATGCTGGGTCTGAGGGGGAGCAAAATGAGTGCCCGTGGGCGCCCACAGCAATGTCTGATGCCATCGTTCTGTGCTGTGGTCAAGCAGGAGCTGAGGTGGAGCCCTTGGTGACATCCCAAAGCACACAGAGCTGTGACCAACAGAACTCAGAAGCAGCCAGTTCCTCTGGACTGGAGAATGGGACCAGCGAGAGCCTGGCAGAGCCTAGCATTAGCCAGTCGGACTCCGAGAATAAGGATCCTTCCTCCAACACCAGCCCCGAGGAGACAGATGTCCTCCCCAGGAGGCGAGGCCGGCCCTCTCGCCGCTTCCTGGGCAAGAAATACCGCAAGTACATGGGGCGCAGGTGAGGGGTGCGTGATAAGCCATAGCTGGGCCGTCTGGCCTGTGACCAGAGCCGGTCCAGCCCCTCTTTACCACCACAGCTCTGAGCGCAGGTTCTATTTCTGTAGGTATTACTATAAATCGCCCAAGCCCCTGATGAGGCCATATCTGTGTCGGATCTGTGGCTCACGTTTTCTCACACACGACGATCTGCGCTTCCACGTCAACTCACATGAGGCCAATGACCCACAGCTCTTCAAGTGTCTTCAGTGCAGCTATCGCTCCCGCCGCTGGTCCTCTCTCAAGGTGATTGCTGCCCATCTTGTTCGTGGGCTGTCCCCCGGAGGATGGCTCATAGCCGTGGGTCTCACAGCTCCCTCCTTGCACCTTGCAGGAGCACATGTTCAACCATGTGGGCAGCAAGCCGTACAAATGTGAGGAGTGTAACTACACCAGTGTGTACAAGAAGGATGTCATCCGACACTCCACAGTGCACAGTCGGGACAGGTTAGTGAAAGGGACAGTCCCAAAGGCTGTCTTTCCTCAGCAGCACTACTGTTGCCTCCCTCGGGGCCTGAGAGTGCAGCCCTGGCTGCATCTGACCTCTGGCCGTTTCTGCAGTGGTCAGTTTTGATGTCATATTTGGGGTTTGATTGACAGAGGGTTTCTCTGTCTTTCAGGAAAAAGAGAGCTGATCCGGTGAGTCTGAGTACCCTGGTGGCTTGAAGCTCAGCAGTGTTCCTCTGCAGAGAGGCATGTGTTTGGCTTCCACAACTTCTTGGCGCCTAACTGACGGCAGTATTTTTGGATCAACAGAGAAAAGGCGACTGAGGGCTAGTGATGGGAAGTGTAAGGTGTGTTAGTCCCCTCCCGGGAGAACTCATCTTTGTGCTCTCCCTCCAGCCCCCGAAGCTGAACTCCTTCCCATGCCCGGTGTGCAATCGTATCTACCCCATGCAGAAGAGACTGACTCAGCATATGAAAACGCACAGCACAGAGAAGCCGCACATGTGCGACAAGGTGAGAGGGGACTGGGCTGGACAGGGCTGGGCAACCTGTGAGGCTGGACAGGAGATGAGCACCTCTCTGCTCTTTGCCCGCAGTGTGGAAAGTCCTTTAAGAAGCGCTACACCTTCAAAATGCACCTGCTCACACACATCCAGGCCATTGCCAACCGCAGGTAGGAGCCAGGCAAGAGTCTGCTGCATGTCCTCACAGAGCTAGCATCCTCGGCTCCCTCTTGCAGGGAGAAGGCAGAAGGTCCCTGTTGCTTGTGTGACAGATGGTCTGATCCCGGCAGGTTCAAGTGTGAGTTCTGTGAGTATGTCTGCGAGGACAAAAAGATCCTGCTGAACCACCAGCTGTCGCACATGAATGACAAGCCCTACAAGTGCAGCTTCTGCAAGTACTCCACTTTCCGTGAGGACTTCTTGGTCTCGCACATGGCTGTCAAGCACACGGGTGAGAGAAGGTGCCTGCCTGGCCCCGCTCCTGACGTGCCTGCACCCTTCCAGATCTGTCTCCCAGACATAGGCGAGATCTTCTCTGCTCTCCCTGCCTCCCTTGGAGACCCTGCTTGACTCTGACCTCTCCTGTTCTGCAGGAGGAAAGCCGTTTGCATGTGAGTTCTGTCACTTCACCACAAAGCACAAGAAGAACTTGCGCCTGCACGTGCACTGCCGGCATGCCGACTGCTTCGAGGAGTGGGCGCAGCGGCACCCTGAGGAGCCGCCCTGCCGCCGCCGCCCCTTCTTCACACTGCAGCAGATCGAGGAGCTGAAGCAGCAGCACAGCCAGGTGCAGGCCCCTGCAGAGCCAGAGCCTGACCCGCCAGTGAGTGCCATCACACTTGCCCCAGCTCCTCCCTGCTCTTGGCCTACTTGGCAACCTCTCAGCTCTTCCTCTCACAGATCCCAGTTGGTCCTATATCCTACCATACGGTCCAGGCGCTCCCGGGATCAGAGCCCCCCATCCTCTCCCAGGATTCCCTAGGAGGGGCCACCATCGTTTACGAGCAAGGTGGGCTCCAGGGAAAAGTGGAATGGACGGGGAGAATTGGGCAAGTGCTGTGTCTAACGGCCTCTTTCTGGCCCTGCCAGGTGTGGCGGGATCAGCAGAGCTGGCCACACAGACGGCTCTGGATCTCCTGCTGAACATGAGTGCTCAGCGGGAGCTGGCCGCAGGCTCTCTGCAGGTGAGCGGGCTGAGCGGTGCCCAGAGAGCTTCATCAGCCCTCCATCAGTCTCCTCACAGCATCCAGCCATGGTCTGCTTCAGGGATGTCCTGCAGAGCTGGGTGTTCCTCCAGCTGACCTGCTGTTCTCACTTGTACAGGTGGCAGTGGTGAAGCCAGATGATTCGGGAGAAGTGCAGAGCCCAGGTGAGGCAGAGACACAGGAGGAGGGAACGGAGATGGAACCCTCTCAGCAGGAACAGCAGCAGAAGGTGGTGACACTGCACATGGCAGAACCTGGGGAGACACTTGTGCAGGAAGCTTATGAGGAGGCGACCTTAGGTGGCTCAGAGCTGCAGCAGATCACTATCCCCTTTGGTGGGACAGCAGAATACAGTATCATCACACCCATTGGTGAGGAGGTCCAGGCTCCAGGCACGCTATACAGGTTAGCCTTGTGGGAGAAGTGGGCAGACTAATGCATCGATCACATCAAAGGAGAGGCCTTTATTGGGTATGAGAGAGATGCACTCTGACCCTGTTTCCTGCCCACAGTGAGGAGGAAAATTCTGCAGAGACCTCTCACGCAGTTGTGGTGAGTGAAGCTGTGATGACTGAGGCTCTGAAGGACCCTAACAGTCACTATATCATGTCATCCAGTGTCCCAGGGAATCGGTTCCATCACATCGAGGTGAGGAGATGTATTTTTCTTCATTTCTTGGCATCAGTGTGAGCAGGCATGACTGTTCTCCTTTTTTCTCTTAGCCCCTCAGCGGGGACACTGCCTTTCCATCGCCAGCGGACGACCAGGAAGCACAGCCCGCTGGTGTCAAGTGGCCTTTGGTGCAGTGCGTCACCAGGCAGCTCCAGAAGGACTCATCTTTGTCCCCAGCTCCTGAAGAGCAGGAAATTTCATCCCTGAAGGTCAAGTGGCCTGCACTGCAAGGCATGGCCAAGAAACTCTCATGCAAGGTTTCCACAGCCAAGAAGCTGTCGTGCAAGATTTCCACAGCCAAAAAGTTTTCATGCAAGATTTGCACAGCCATGTTTACAGGGAGAGCGGAGATGGAGAGTCACAAGAGAGCCCACATTGGGCCCAGCACCTTCAAGTGTCCTGACTGTCCGTTCACTGCAGCCCTCTGGCCGGAGGTTCGGGTAGGTTTCTCTGCTATGTAGCAGCTCTGGGAGTGAGAGGAATGGGTAAATTGAGGACAATGGCTTTCTGACTTTGTTTTTCCCTCCTGTCCCCAGAGCCACATGGTTCAGCATGCCAACCTTCGGCCACACAAGTGCACCCACTGCAGCTTTGCCTCCAAGAACAAAAAGGATCTACGCAGGCATATGCTAACACACACCAACGAGAAGCCCTTTGCCTGCCAGATCTGTGGGCAGAGGTGAGTGAGCTGTGCTAGGTTGGTGCTGCTTCTAGAGATCCTACAGAGCTCCACGGGAGCTTGAGCTAGGGTATTAGCAAAGAGCCAACTGCTCAGGCACTAATCCCAGGAGCAATCCCCTATCATGAGGGGCTCTGCTCTTAAAGAACAGTTCCTGCTCTGAGTAGACCCAGCTGAGTCTCTAAGGAGCTTCTGCACAGGGAAGTCGGGTGCTTAGGAGCTGGTGGAAATGAAGTTTCAGTACCTGGCAGGCTGTGCCCTAGGCTGTGCTTGTGCTTGCTACAGGGGGCCTTGTAGAGGTCCTGTCTGCCGCTGGCAACGTCCACTTCTCATCTTCACTCTCTTCCTGAAGATTCAACCGTAATGGGCACCTCAAGTTCCACATGCAGCGTTTGCACAGCTCGGAAGGGAAGAGGCCTGGGGCGCCTGCAGCTGCTACCCAGCAGACCATCATTCTGAACAGCGATGAAGACACGCTCGCCACCCTGCAGAGTAAGATGGGTGCCTGTGCTGAGCAGGAGCGACCTCCTGCTTCCTTGTGGCAAGAGCCCCCAGGGTGATTCACTCAGCTTGCAAGCTGGGCAGGGCTGAAATGGGTCCTGGGCCAGCAGAAGGGTGGGGTGGCTGGTGGCAGCAGGGCTTGATGGGGTTCTGTGTGCAGAACTGCAGGTGTAGCATTTCCCCAAACAAGTCCTAATAGTTCAGTTTGTTTGGGACACAGAAGTGATGTGATCAACTTGTGGCTGAAGTAGGAAGTGGAATTCATGCTGTTTGGTGTGGGTGTTGGTTTTTACCCTCAATGTCCTCTAGTTCCTTCATCTTGGGAGAGTTTCTTTTAGCTTCTTGCCTTCTGTGAGCAGTTAAGCAATTATTCTGTGCTCCTCAGTGGGGTGGTCATGTGTAAAGGGCTGCTTGTGGGAGTGGGATTGGCTGGTGGCCYTGGCGGTGTCTGCACCAACTCTCTCTGCATTGCAGCGGCTCTGCAATCGGGCCAGGCAGTGCTGGCTCCCGAGCGGCTGCAGCAGGCCCTGGGACAGGAACACATCATCGTCGCTCAGGAGCAGAGCATCTCAAGCCAGGTGGGTGCTGCAGGCCAGTTGTGTCCTCTCGCCCCACGTTGCCTCTGCCCATGCTGCTCCCCTCACCTCTGAGGGCTACCACTTGATGTTGCTGGCACTGACAGTGCTGCCACTCGCAGGAGGAGGCCACATACATCCAGGAGATCACAACTGCTGATGGACAGACAGTACAGCACTTAGTGACATCTGACAACCAGGTAAGGGAGAGGGCTGCATACGTGAGGCCTGGCCCAGGATTGGGGCATCCTGAGGGTACTGCACAACCAGAGCAGGGACAGTGGGGGAGACTCAGGCAGGCGGAGAGGTGGGGTGGAAAAGGCACAGAAGCCAGAGTAGAAGCAGCTGTGTTATGTTTAGGGGAACGTGTGGCAATCTCTTTTTGGTCTGAATGCCTGTGTTTGCAGGTACAGTACATCATTGCCCAGGATGGTGTACAGCACTTGCTTCCCCATGAGTATGTTGTTGTCCCAGAGGGACATCACATCCAGGTAAGTGACTGCCATGGATGGGGCCCAGCAGGGTACCAGGCAGGGCCTCCTTATGTCCCCTGTGACTTGCTCTGTTGACGTTGCACCTTCATTCACTTGGGAGGCATGGAGCACTGCTAGCCTAACACAGTCTTAGTGCAGTTCTCATCTTCAGGTACAGGATGGCCAGATCACCCACATCCAGTATGAGCAAGGCAACCAGTTCCTTCAGGAGCCGCAGGTAAGGAGCAACTCTGGCTGTTGAAGCTGTGGTGCTACAGAGAGGGCTCTTAGTGGGGTAAGATGGAAGCAAGTGGGTTAGCGACTTGCAGCCGATGCCGGCACAGCCCCCCAGGAGGGGTCTTGCCAGTCCCCGACTCCCCTGCCTATGCTCCCGCTCCCTGCAGATCCAGTACATGCCTGTCTCGCCAGAGCAGCAGCTTGTCACTCAGGCTCAGTTGGAGGCAGCGGCGCACTCGGCAGTGACAGGTAGGACCAAAGCCACAGGGCTGATCTGTGTGTGGAGGGGCCCTGGGCAGCCCCTCATCCCCCTGCCCGGAACACTGAGCTGTCCCTCCCCTGCAGCGGTGGCCGATGCCGCCATGGCCCAGGCGCAGGGTGTGTTCGCGGCGGAGGCGACGGCCGAGCAGATCCAGCAGCTGCAGCAGGGGATCCACTACGATGTCATCACGCTGGCGGATTAGAGTGGGGGCATCGTGGGCCGTGGGTGCTGCAGCCAGGCGGCCACTCAGCGCACAGGCCTCCACAGTCAGCAGTTGCCTTATCGCTTTGGGGCTGTGAGGGCCATGCCCGGGTCCCTGGGGGGGGTGGGTGCTCTGAGGGGCCCGCGGCCCCCCGGCACAGACTGCTGGCCCTCGAGCGGGGACGGCACCAGCCGCGACGCTGGCCGCACGCAGCGGTGGCCGGGCTCTCTGCCTCTTGCACTTGATGGTCTGAAATCCCTTTTCCTGAATCATGTCTGTGTGGGCCAAACGTGAAGCGGCGCCTGCCAGGCACGTGAGGATCCCGTGCGTGARCCCTGGGGCGCAGCCGCCAGGCACGGAGCTGCGCATGGGCCCCTCCTCAGTGGGGKCTGTGGTCCTGGCGAGCGGGCAGCCTCCCTTCCCTCGGCTTTTCCGGCCTGCAGGCAGGCAGCAACGAGGCTTTGGATGGGAGGAACCCAGAATCGGAGGAGGCAGAGGTGGAAGATGTTCTATTTTTCTTCTGAAGAGGGATGGACTCGGCTGTAGGGAGCTGGTTTGTAGGTGGTTGTGGGAGGTGTTCGATTCTGACATTCTCAAGCTTTGGATATGCTTACGAATAAAAAGGGATTGAAACCTGCGTGTCTGTAAGGAGTGGTGGCTGCTCTCCCACCTGGAGCTTCTCCTCCTGTCCTTGCGTCCTCCCGAGGCACCAGGGCCCAGGCCCCGTGCAGGACAGAAGGGACGGAGCTGGCGGCAGCAGCCCCGCGCGCTCGTCCTTGCCTGGAGCGACCTTGACCTGGGGAGTGGGGCTGCACGCAGCTGCCGTGAGGCCGGTTTGGGGCTGTAGTCAGGAAATTAATCGAATGGTAAACAGCCTAAATCCCATGTAACTCTGTCCCAAACTACACAWGCCGCCCCCCTGAGCGGATTGTCTGGAAGTATTTACATGTGATTATAACAGCTAATCTCGGGAGTTTTCATTCTCTGCATCTGCATTAGACTGATTATCAGTGGAGGGGGAAAAAGGCTGGAACTGCCCAACTTCAGCAGGAGCCGGGGCAGGGCCTGAGCATGGTGCCCGTCCCAACTGCCCGCGGGGCTGGCAGCGGGCACTGGGAGTAGGGGCAGCCCCAGGGCAGCCCCGGGACCCTGTCCTTGCTCTTCCTTTGCCGCGGAAACCCCTCCTTGTGTCCTCTTCCCTGTCACCTGGCCAGGCGCGGGCAGCACTGGGAATGGGGTTAAGGTGGCCCATTATCTAATCAGGCAGATCCGGCAGTGGCCGTGGTGCCGATTAGGGCTGGCCAAGCTCTTTGGGGACAAGGTTAGGGTGCAGCTGAGCAGCTGGGGTTGCGCCTGGGCCCCCGACTGCCACAGGGGTCCCTGATGCCCCACGGCTCCTGCACCCGGGGCTGCTCCAAGCACTGTGGCCACTGGGTTGGGGACGGGGACAGAGCAGCCGCCACGGTGCCTGGCGGGCTGGGATGAGCGAGGGCCACCGGAGACTTGTGGTGCTTCCTGTCCTGCAGCTGCGCTGGAGTGGGGCCCTCAGGAGCCCCAGGGTCCCCCAGGGCTGATGTGAGGCCTGCAGGACCTGGGATGCTGCTGTCTCAGCCCCGGTGACCTTCCCCTTCCCGTCCCCGGCCAGCGCTAAGCGGGTTTGTTACACATTTAATATTCTGAGAGCGTTATTAGTCGGTATTTAATTATGGATACAACCTGCAGGATAATCCTGCTCTGAGCAGGGCAGCGCCGCTGGGCACAGCTGGGCACCAGGGGCAGCCCTGGGCACCTCCCAACCACGCAGGGTGCGGAGAGGACTCTGCTCTCTGGGGCTGGTGCTGGGCCCATAGACAGAGGTCCTGGGACTCCTGGGGGTCCCCAGGCAACTGCCCCTTTGTTCCTGCCCCCGCACAGTGACCATCAAGGCCTTGGGCTGCAGTGGGGCCTCCTCCACTTGCACAAGGGCTATCGTGGGCAGTGTTAACTGTTTCCTGCCTCAGCATTGCCAGGTCCTGCAAGGAGTGGGAGGCTGCGGCGCCCCGAGACCCTGGGCAAGAGGGAGCAGCACCAGGGTGCAGCAGTGGGACGCCCGCCAGGCCAGAGCAGGGTGCAGGGCTGCGAATGCAGCGGGATGCGGGGCTGTGTTTGCAGCAGGTTCCGGTCCCGCTGCAGCGCTGAGCTGCGGGACTCGGGCTGCTGCTGGGACCCCCTCGCTCCAAGCAGGAGCTCTGGGCGCTGCTGCAGAGGGGCCCCCAGCGCCGCCAGACCTCAGGGCTGCGCTGGGAGGAGGCCCAGGCCGTTTCCGGCCCCACTTCCCTCCGTGTCCGCCCAGCCGATATCCGTTGGCGGCCACCGGTCACCCCCGCTCTGCCCCACAGGCCACAGCAGGACCCAGTCCGGGCTCTGGTACCCTGGTGCTCTGCAGGGACCCTCCGCACCAGCCCCTCTGCGCGTCCTGGCGGCCGAGTTTGGCAAAGCGGCGGTGAGCGAGGGGCTGCCCGGGGCGGGAGCACCTCCCGCGGGGCCCTGGCGTCCGGGCACGGTCCTGTCCTCAGCCAGGGCGGAGGCGCTGATGGCCCCGTGTCCCCCTGGGCTGCCCTGTGGGGCTGGGCGGGCGCAGGTGACAGAGCTGAGCCAGGGCGACGGAGACACGGTGGCCATGGAGGCCCCTGAGGACGGGAGCAGCGACACCGGCTCCATCATCGTGGCCGTGAGTGGTGGCAGGGGGACACAGGGGGCTGCGCTGGGGACCRGGGAGCAGCTCTCGGGAGACCATGTCCCGGGAGGTCGCTGCTCTGGAGCAGGGRTCGTGGGGACAGGACTCATGGAGCACCGGGTCTCATGGAGAAGGGACTCAAGGCCTTGGGACTTAGGGAACAGCCCTTACCGGGAGGGGTGTGTTGAGCAGGGACGCTCAGTGTTGCGGACTGCTGGTTCTCCTGGGGTGCTGGGCCCCTGGGGTGCTGGGGGATGCACGCTGGGTCTCATGGGTGCGGGGTGTCCCGGGCTCTTCCTGCAGCTGGAGCCCCTGGAGAAGGAATGGCTGCAGGGAGCAGCCAGGGGAGACCTGCTGCTCCTGAGCCAGCTGCTCCGGCAGGAGCCGTCCCTGGCCACCAGGAAGGTGAGCGGGGCCGGGGACAGCGGGGACAGGGGCTGCGGGACAGGGGCAGCGGGACTGGGCTAGGGACAGTGGGGACAGGGGCAGCAGGGTGGGAACAGCAGGACACCCGCTCCGATGTCTCCGTCCATCCGCCAACTCCGCACCTGGCACTGACCTGTGTCCCCTGTGCCCCCCGCCCTGCAGGACTTCACCTCGGTGAGCGACAGCGCAGAACCCCGTGGCCCCTGGGACCCTACTGTGCCTTCCTTGCCACCAGCGCTGCCCGAGGACCGGGATGGGGACAGGGATGGGGACAGGGATGGCCCTGGTGCAGAGCATCATGCCAGCCTGTCCCACACCCTGTCCGTCTCCTGCCCTGTCCTGCTCTCCTCCTGTCCCATCCATGTCCCTTCCTGTCCCCACTCCTGCCCTGTCCAAATCCCCTCCTGCTCCCGCTGCCCCTGATGGGCTCTGAGCTCTTCCTCTCCTATGGGGAACTTCTGGCTGCGCTGCTGCCACTGGTGGTCTCAGGGGGTGAGTTGGGTCTGGTGGGGACAGAGGGGGGACTGGGGCTGTGGGGGGAGCTGCAGGGGCCGTGGGGTGGGAGGGATGGGGGTTCCTGGGGACAAAGGTGCTGTGGGGAGAATGGAGGGTTCTGGAGGRTGGCAAGGGGTCAATAGGGTCATAGAGGGGGGGAAGAAAGGGATGAGGGGAGGGGCAGGACCCTAGAGGGGGCAGGGAAGACAAACTGGATTGTGAGGGGGGGTGGGAATTGGGGCAGTTAAGAGACTTGGAGGGGATTGCAGGAGGTGGCAGGACTGGGGGCAGGGATTGGAGCCGGGGGTGGGCAGGGGTCCCAGGGGCACCAGGCTGGGGGGCTGGGGTCTTTCTGCAAGGTCTTTAGCTGCCTGCATCTCCTGGTGCTGCCCGGCCCGGCTGCYCTCCGGCCCCGGCGCAGTTTGTAAGTGCAGCCCGTCCCCGGCTCTGCCCCCCAAGGCTCCTCTCCACCATCCTGGGCACTGGGATGGCTCTAGCCACCACTGCAGCCCCCCACACACTGCATAGACCCCCGGCACTGCAGAGACCCCCCCTCACACTGCAGAGACCGCCCCCCCTGCCCTTGCACACATTGCAAAGTTCCCAGCACCCCCTGCCCCAAGGGTGCTCAGCCCTGCCCCCCCCCCACCATTCGAGCCGGGAGGGGTCTGGGACCGTGGAGACCTGGAGGGCGTTGGGAGGAGATGAGGATGCCCCACACCCACCTGCCCTGTGCCCCCATCCCGCTGCCCTATCCCGCTGCCTCCTGTGCTTCCCGGCACTGCCCCATCCCTCTGACCACATCGCACTGCCCTATCCCCGCCATGACATTGCGCTGTCCCCCTACGGCGCTGCCCTCTCTCCCCATCGCAGACAGCTCTGCACTGGGCAGCCAAGCACGGCCGGGAGGACGTGGCTGCTCTGCTCGCGGCTGCCGGGGCCGACGTCAATGGACGAGCTGTGAGTGGGGCTGGGGGACGCTGGGGGGCCGGCGCTGCGGCCTCCTGCTGACCGGCCCCCCTGGTCCCGCAGCACGTGAGTAGGAGGCGGGGGCTTGGGGACCCCCCAGGCCAGGGCTGCAGCCCTGACGTGTGGCCGTCCCTCCCGCRCAGGGGGTGAGTGTGGAGGGACTGACGGACACAGACCAGCACCAGCCCAGGACAGCGGGGAACAGGGAAGGGAATGGGGTAGCCCCAGCATGATGGTTAAGTGGGAAATGGTGGGGAAGGCTGGGACGAGGTTTCAGGTTGGAGTATCCAAAGGACAATGGGGAAGGAGAAATCCCTGGGACAAGAATTCAGGGCTGGGGCTGCCATTGGGATGAAGGTTCTGAGGGCTGGAACCGCTAACTGGGCTGATGGTTTCAGGGAAAGGATGTCCCTGGGACAGTGCTTTGGGGCCTGGGGCCTCGGTGGGAGGATGGTTTGGGGAATGGAGCTTGCCTGGGATGACGATTTGAGGGACACGGTGTCTGTGGGAAG
Source organism: Eudromia elegans (assembly GCA_003342815.1). Classification (NCBI taxonomy): domain Eukaryota; kingdom Metazoa; phylum Chordata; class Aves; order Tinamiformes; family Tinamidae; genus Eudromia; species Eudromia elegans. The sequence continues at coordinate 179,882 of PTEX01000378.1, read as the reverse complement.
GTAGTTTTGGAGATGGGACATCCCTGGGATGATGGTTTGGGACTGGGGTGTCCCTGGGTTGACGGTCTGGGCAGTGTTGGTGTCAGGGGCTGTCCTTGCCCCCCATGTCCCCCCAGCTGGGCAGGGGCTGGTGCTGGGGCCCAGCCCGGCCCTGTCCCTGTCCTTGCGCTGTCCCCAGGGCTACACGCCGCTGCACGTGGCCGCGCTGCACGGGCACCGCCACGTCGCCGAGCTGCTGGTCGAGCGCTTTGGTGAGCCCGGCCCAGATGCTGCCCACGCGGCACGGCCCCATCCCGACCCCGTGCCGGCCCCGGCGGCTCAGGGCTCCCTCCCTCCCGCAGGGGCCAGGCAGGACGTTCGTGACTACAGCGGGCACCTGCCCGGGCACTACCTGAGCGCAGCCGCTGCGCAGGACGGCACCGACGAGACGCCYCGTAAGAGCCTGGGGGTAAAGGGGGGACGTTCGGGCCGCGGGCGCCGCATGGGGCCCCGATCCCGGTGCTGACGGCCCCGCTGCAGAGGTGCGGGAGCGGAGCCGGCGCCTGGCTGGGCTGCTGCTGCCACGGGTGCGGCGCCGCTGGGGCTCGGCCGAGGAGCTGGGCGGTCCCGGGGAGGAGCGGGCGCTCATGCAGCTCCTGGCGCTGCCCGCCGGGCCCTGCGCCCTGCGCAAGTCCTCCCGGTGAGACCCCTTGGACCCCGCTCCCCAGCCGCAGCGACCCCAGCACCACGGCCGCAGCGGGTGAGGGCCAGCTGCTTGGCTGGGAGCAGCGCCTGGGACCTGGGACGAGCGCTGGTGCCTCTGGGCACTGCAATAAACCCCGTGCACTGTCCCCTGTGTGTCTGTGTGCCCTGCACAATGTGTCCTGACCGTGCCCTGTAGGCCTTGCGGTGCTTCCACCCATCCATCCATCTACCCGTCTATGCCTCTTCTCTCCTTCTCTCCCTCTCTCTCTCTCTCTCCCTCCCATGTATGCATCCATGCATCCATCCATGTATCCATCCTCCCATCCCTCCCTCCTCCGCTGCAGCACTGCGGCGGCCTAGGCTGGGAGCTGGGGGTGTCTGGGGGGAGCTTGGGGCACTCCTCGCCTGTCCCTCCCGAGAGCAGTCCCGGCGGAGGTCCCTGCCCCGGGGGCCGGTGCTGCCGTTTAGCTGCTCGCCCAGGGTGTTAGGGCCGTAATCGTCTGTCAATCACCCCAGGCCCCCCCTAGACCTCCCCAGACAGCTATAAAGCCCTGGAGCGGCTCCCAGCTCCTCTCGGCACCATGGCAGCACTGCAGGGCGAGGGGGGCCCAGGCCGTGGGACGGGACCCTGCGGAGGGACGTGGGGGCCGCTGCTGGTTGCCCCCCGTGCGCTGCTGCCCTGCGCCTGCCCCTGCCCCTGTCCCGCGCTGGCCACCTACAGCGTCCTGCAGCCGCCGCTCGGCCTCCTGGCGCACCCGGTGAGAGGGGGGCCCCGGGGTGCAGGCGCAGGGGGGCGGGGGCCGCTGCCCATCCCAGCTGGGATGCAGGGGAACAGGGACGGGGATGGGGGGGTCCCCGGGCATCTGCAGCCCCTCCGTGTCCCGCAGGTCTCGGCTGCCTGTGACCTGTCGCTGGCGGGGGGCGCGGGGCCCTGCCCGCCCTGCTGCCGCCCCGCCGTGCTGGGCCGCGCCAGGGCGGGCGCCGCGCGCGAGAGCACCGGCGCGCTGCGGGCCTGGCTGCGGCAGCACCCGCGCAACCCCTACCCCAGCAAGGGCGAGAAGGTGATGCTGGCGCTGCTGGCACGCATGAGCCTCACGCAGGTCTCCACGTGGTTCGCCAACGCGCGCCGGCGCCTCAGGAAGGAGAGCAGGGCGAGCTGGGCACCAAGCAGCACCAACGAGGACACCGAGGCGTCCCTGCCGGGCAGACCCCCTGGGTCCCCGCGCGGCAACGAGTGCGAGAGCAGCCCCGGCGGTTCCCCGAGCCCTGGGCAGCAGCAGCCACCGCAGCCCAAGATCTGGAGCCTGGCAGAGATGGTGGCGTCACCATCTCCTGTGCATGGGGGGCACCTGGGGACAGGGGAGTGACAGCAACTGGAGTAGGGGAGCCTTGCATGGGGGGTGGAGTGGGGCATCTTCTACGGTGGGGACATGGGGGCTAATAAAGTTGCTTGTGCAGCTCCCAGTGCTGCGATTCCAGGGCCTGGGGYGGGGAGAGGGGGTGCTGCCCTCGCCAGCCCCATGGTGGGACCGGCCACGCGTCACCCCAGGTGTCAGTGAAGGCAGCAACACRAGGCAGGGCTGTATGCTGGTCTTTAATGTTCCTAAGAACTAGGAAACAGAAATCAAAAATAGACTTTGCTCTTCTTGATAAAAGTAATAAAACGGTTAGCGGTGTTAAATTAATCCTTACAAAACAAAACCCAAGGAGGTTAAATAAAGCCCAGAGGCTCCGCATAAAAACCACGATGACTACAAAACAGCTGCAAAGACGCCTTTACACACCAAAGGAACTCCGGCTCTCTGCTCCTYGCCGCTCCGGGAAACAGCGCTGGCCAACACGGGACTCATAAGTGTGGAAAAGAAACACGGATGCAATGGAAAGAAGCCCTGCGAGGAGSGCAGGGGCCATGGACAGAACTATTTACACTATGGACATGGAGCGGTGCTRGTGCCGCCGGGCTCTGCCCGCTCCTCTGCCGCCCGCGCCGGCTCCGGTGGTCGGGACAGCTCCGGCCGCAGTGCAGTGGGATGTGGGTGCTGCTGGGCAGGGGTGGCAGMCAGCGGCGCTGCCCGGGGCGCTGCGGGCGCTCACGGTGCGGGGAAGGCGCAGAGCTCGCGGCACAGGCACTGGCAGCAGCTGTAGAAGATGCAGAGCAGCAGCGTGGAGGGCACGAGGCTGACGAGCACGATGCCCAGCCCGTGGCGCTCCACGAGCAGCAGGTAGATGCCGAAGGGCAAGGAGCTGAAGTAGAGCAGGCAGAGCATTCCGAGCAGGAAGTGCGGCACCGCCTGCCACGTCCACGAGCGGCACTGGCGCAGGGGGCCGTGGCAGGGCCGCGCGCCCGCCCCGTACAGCCGCATCACGTCCAGCACGCCCAGCCCGTCCGGCGGCGCCAGCCCCTCGGGCACCTCCAGGATGGTGATGACGAGGCACTCGGGGCTGGGCGAGGGCTCGGCGAAGGGCTCCAGCACGCTGGGGCAGAGCAACACCTCGGGCGAGCGGGCGGCGCCGCGCTTCTTGGCGTGCTCGTGGTACGAGAGCACGGCCAGCACGGTGCCGTCGTCCTGCAGCTGCTGCACGTCGGCGCCGGGCACCGGCGTCTCCCGGCGGCAGAAGGGGCAGCTGAGGTGGCGGGGGGACGCGTCGCCCAGCGCCACCATCCTGCGCAGGCACTTGGCGCACACGCGGTGACCGCAGCTGAGCAGCTTGGGCTTGCGGGCGCGGGTGTCGTAGCGGTGGTAGCAGATCTTGCACTCCAGCTCGTGGGCGGTGAACACCAGCGGCTGGGCGCTCTCCCGCTCGCCGTCCTCAGGTGGCATGGCCGGCACYGGGGCAGCCGCGCAGCCTTGGGGACAGGGAGGCCCCGGTGAGCRGCGGCCCTGCCGGAAGGACTCGGGTCCTGCCAGGGCTGCGGCCCCTGGGCAGGGCTGGGCCCTCGGGCCCACAGCAGAGCGGGCAGAGGCTGCCGGGTGCCCCGGCGCCTCCCTGGCACCGCCCCGCGCTCCGCAGAGGGAGGGGGCAGCAGGACCCCGCCTCTCGGCAGCCCCTCTCCCGGTGCCCGTGTCCTCGCGCCCCGTGGCCGCCCTACCTGCGGTGCGCGGGGCTCCCCCGGCTGGGCGCGGCGCCGTCAGGCCGTGTCCCCGTCCCGGTCCCCGCGCGCGGGGCCGCGGGCGCTGGCGGGCGCTGCAGGCCGCCCGTGGGCAGGCGCGGGGCGCTGCCCGGCGCCGCTGCGCAGCCGGCCCCGGCGCATGGAGCGTGCGAGCATCCGCCGCGCCGTTGGCCTGGCAACGGGATGGAGGGACCGGGYGGGGGCGGGGGCTGCGTGCGCGGGGGTTGCGGCCCCTCGCAGCCCCTTCCCCGCCCCGCCGGGCACCGCGGGGCCCTGTGGCACCGTCCCCTGATGCCCTTTCCCAGGAAGGGGTGACTCTGCACGACCCGGGAATGGGGCACGGCCCAGGGCGAAACGCCTGGGCCGGGGAGGGTCTGAAGTGCCGCACAGGGTCCAGCCTCTGCATTCCACAACACGGCCGCAGTGCAGCCCCCGCGGCGGCCTCGCTGCCCAGGACAAGCAGGGTCCTCCCTGGAGGGCGCTGCCTCCGGTACCCGCTGCCSCGGGTGCTCTAGACCTGCTGGTGCCGGGGAGCGCGGCCGGCGCGGGGGCCACGAGTGGGGCTGGGCTGGGCAGGAGCGCAGCAGCTCCGAGCTACCAGCTGGGCTTGGCCACAGGGGCTGCGGACGTGCCTGGAGCTTCCCTGGCCTTGGCGGGGAGGGTCACGTCCCGTCCAGGCTGGCAGGGGTGTCGATGAAAGAGGGTGCAGGAATTCAAACAGTTCTGTCAGTGGTCACTGCCCTGCAACCCCAAAACCTGCTTCATGTCGTGGCTGTTCTACAGCCCTTGGCCCCCTCCAGCAGGAACCAGCCCCTCTAGGCGTTTTATCCCATTTCTGCTCTACTGCCTCAGGCTCAGGGCCTGCGCTGGACCCCAGCACGCTCCTCTCCTCTCTTTTTAAGACCAGATGTTTTTGTCAGTCTTCAAAGGGCTCATCTGCCCTTTTCCACTTGCTCCATTCATGACAGAGCAGTAAGAGGCATCAGAAGGGCAGAGAAAAGGTCTCCAGGGGACTTTGAGAAACCTCAAGGGTGGATCTGGAGAGCCCATAGCCATAGCACCAGGAAAACCAGGGGTCAGCTCTGACACTCTTATTTCTAAACACAGTTTTTGCTGCGTCTGGATAAATGAGGTATTTCCAGAGATCCAACAAGCAGCATGGCATTACTCGGTCAGGACATTGCTCACATGGCAATTATAAACTTACCCACCACCCAAGGGAGCAAAACAAAGTCACCCTCATTCTTCACTCAGGCAGACTGAGGAGTTTGCTCACACTTGCATTAGCCTGTCTCTGGTCACCTGCACTTGAAAAACACCTACCCTGGCTCAAGATAATGAACAAAGTGGGAAAAAGGCTTTAAAAATGGCTTCTTTTACTGCTGGAGTTACTGACTGTTCTGAGAACACAATTAAAGGAGGCCGATGATCTCAAGGTCTCCTGTGCAACCATCCCTGGAGAGCTGAAGACCCCTGTGCCCAGGAGAGCAGCGGGTGTGGGGCTGGGCCTGGCTTCCTGCAGAGTCTCAGGGATCTGGGCACCAGGGATGGGAGACAGGGTGTGCACGGCGCCACGTCAACAGAGGGAGTGAGGAGGATGGGGGCAGCCTCTTCTCAGCGGTAGCCAGCAACAGAACTAGAGGAAACAGTCAACAATTGAAGTTCCAGAAGTTCCACAAGAACTTTRAGAAAGAGCTTCTTAACAGTGAGGGTGACAGAGCCCTGGAACAGGCTGCCCAGAGAGGTGGTGGAATCTCCTTCTCTGGAGATCTTCCAAACCCGCCTGGACACCAGCCTGTGCCACATGTTCTAGGAGACCCTGTGTGTGCAGGGGGGTTGGACTAGATGACCTCTASAGGCCCCTTCCAACCTTAAGCATTCTATGATTCTAGGATCAGGGCTGATGCCACCTCCTCATCCCCTCCTTTTGGAGCCAGGGAACTTAAGGATCTRGTGACATGTTAAGACTCATACGTCACATCAAGTCTCCCCAGTTACATGACGATATGACTTCCAGGTGACTGTACCTCGTCCAGGAATTACCTGTTCAAGGTAGAGAGAGGAGCTCTACCCTTGGGGTCATGAAATTCCAAAGTCCAGGAAAACCACATCCTGGATGTGCAGGAGACGTGAACTCGCAGAACCACCCTCCTCTCACAGCACCACCCTCCTCTCACAGCACCCACGTAAGAGTGTCTGGGGACCAGAAGATTCTTAAAGCCAATAGCCAGACAAAGATATGATCAATGGCTGGAAGCTGAATCCAGGCAAATGCAGCTGGGGAAGGTCTGCACATTAAGGACAATGTGAATCAATCGATATGATTATTATGATGATAATAAAAGAATATATCCCTCCCAGACACTTGTTTTTATTACTACCTTTTTTAAACATCTTGGAGAAAYTACTCCTATTTCCATTACCAGTATCTTTGCTTCATTTGTCATTGTACCTTTTAAGTCTTAATGTTATGGATAAATTATTAAATATCCTGGGTCTCTCATTTGGTAGTTTTCTGTAATTCAAGCCATGTGCTAGAGAGAWAAAAGTTCAGAAAATGACTATTTTCTACCATTCACTCAGAATGAGAAAGAAGAGCCCAAGGTGAGACCACAGGCCCCAGGTGTCAGTGAAGGCAGCAACACGAGGCAGGGCTGTATGCTGGTCTTTAATGTTCCTAAGAACTAGGAAACAGAAATCAAAAATAGACTTTGCTCTTCTTGATAAAAGTAATAAAATGGTTAGCGGTGTTAAATTAATCCTTACAAAACAAAACCCAAGGAGGTTAAATAAAGCCCAGAGGCTCCGCATAAAAACCACGACGACTACAAAACAGCTGCAAAGACGCCTTTACACACCAAAGGAACTCCGGCTCTCTGCTCCTYGCCGCTCCGGGAAACAGCGCTGGCCAACACGGGACTCATAAGTGTGGAAAAGAAACACGGATGCAATGGAAAGAAGCCCTGCGAGGAGGGCAGGGGCCATGGACAGAACTATTTACACTATGGACATGGAGCGGTGCTAGTGCCGCCGGGCTCTGCCCGCTCCTCTGCCGCCCGCGCCGGCTCCGGTGGCCGGGACAGCTCTGGCCGTGGTGTCAGGCACCACTTCAGCACAGTCACCATCCGCCCATCAGTCCCTCCATGAGTCTGTCCGTCCATCGTTCCGTCCATCCTTCTGCCCGCGCGGGTTCCAGCTCTGGTCACCCCCCTCCCCGCCTGCCTCCATGCTCTGGTGTCGAAGGGGCCGCCTTCTCCTGCTGCGCTCTGGCCGCGCTGTGTCCGGATTCCCTGCCCTCAGTGTGGGCAGTGGCCAAGGCCTCCCCTCGCTTCTGGGCCCGCGGCGCCAGCGACTTTGCAGAGGAAACATGTGCTGGGGGGCTGCTGTGCAAGAGTCCCCCAGCCGGGGCTGCAGCCAGCAGTCTCTGCCCTGCCCGGGAAGCCTCCTCCGGGGCCACCGTCCCTCTGTCTCTCACCTCAGCACATTAGTTGGGATTAGTCTCCCGACTGCTGCTTTGCTCTCGGCCCAGCTCCCGCTCTTTGTCTGCTGTAGAGGAGGATGAAGATGAGGATGAGGAACTCGAAGAACTAAGGGTCCGGCCTGAATGCTTGTAGGCTGCGACAAGCTCCTGCAGCCGCTCCGGGGTAGGCTCCCACTTGGAGAAGCCTGCGCTGTTCTGCAGGAAAAGCACGGCAGTGTTGTGCACAGCCTTGTAGTACATCTCCTCTCTGCAAGGGAAAACAGCAGTGCTCAGCATCTGTCCTCGTGCAAGGCAGCCACACACATGCTTCCCACCGCCTCCCCACCTCCTTCTGCATGCAGCTTTTAGGTGACTTGTTCTTGTCTTTGTCCCTCTTCCTCATAATTAAGAGAGAAAGAGCAGAGTGTCAGGCACTGAGTGCCCTGACGGCCCCTTGCTCCCACTGACACAGGGTTGGGGAGGCACTGTGGCATTTGGCTGTTGTCACCAGTAGCTCATCAGGTTAGAGTTAACAGGGGGGCACAGATGACATCACAGCACCACATTGTATGAATCGTTCAAATTAGGCTTGAACTCAAGTATATGCAATTCTCAAGCTTTTTAATTAAGTTAAACACTCAGTCAGTAAACAAATATATAAATCCATGGCATTCTGTATTCCTGTCTTAAAAATCTAGGATGAWTATGGACAACATTTTTATCTGTCCTCTTAACAGATTTCAACTTGGCATGGGATATTCCTGACATAGGTCTGTGCAGCTCATCAAAAGCACAGTCCTAAAAGCACTGGGACACTCACAACTCAAGAGACAGGCCTACTTTTTGCAGATGTGCTGAGACCCACTGCGGTATTCGTGATCAAAGGCTGGCAGGATGAGCTGGTGCCGCTTGAACTTGCTCTGTTCCATGCGGGTCAGGGCTGGTGTAGGAGGGTCCCTCCACTCGGGGATGAAGACAATAAAGGAGAGGGGCTCACTGGAAGTCTCCAGCAGTTTCTAAGCCAAAAAGAAAATGTGCTATTTTAGCTTGGTCTGAGCAGTGATGTGTCTGACGACTTGTATGAAAATGATACATTTCTGCTTCCCGAACACTATATCTGCCACCAAAGTCCTTAGCCTATTGAATTAAAGCTCTAGGGTGAGGACACAGCAGTGGAGAGAAGGGGAAAGACCGAACAGCTCCACTCAGCACAACAGCGCAGGTGAGCAAACATACCTCAAAATGAGATACCATGGCATCCATCAGCTCCTCACAGAATGGAGGATTTGCCTCAAAAGAGCCACTTATAGGGAAGAAATCCAGGCACGGGCTGGAAGAAAGAGACAAAGATGCCAATCAGAGAAGCTAGGATTTGATCATAACTATCTTCAAAAGCATCCACATCCTCAGGAAAGACAGTCGTACTCTCAGAAAGCCCTGGGTACGGGGCTTGCTGCTCCCTAACAGCACAATTCGTCACCAGGGACATCCTCCATCTGGAGTCACTGAGGGTTGACTCCTGACTCAAGCTGACCGCTTGAGGGCCCAGTTCTCTTTTTCAGAACAAGGGTAAACACTGAAAGACCTATAAATCTCATYATATCAGAGATCAGATCCCCTCTAACTAGACTAATGGCACACTTGATCGTTTCACAGACCGTGTGTCCACTCACTGCCTTTACCAGTCTTAAAGCATGTGTTCTTTCGAGCAGACAATCCACAGCCAGCTACATCTCTAACTCACAGAAAAGGCTGCCTATCTTGAGCCTTTTACACACACGCCCACACCGACACAGACACACGGCAAGGGCACCGTAACGTTAGACTCACCCCCTGGATCCAAAATACCCGTCTGTATCCAAGAAGGCCGAACAGTACTGTTTAAAATAGCAATTCAGGGGCGAGGCAAAGCATTCAAAACTCACTCCAAAGAGCTTGTGGAGGGCCTCGAAGACATGCACGGGAAGTGCCCCCTGCAGGCCAGTTCCTTCATACAGACCAACACCGAACATCATCTGAGGAGAGCAAACCCCGGTGAGCGATGCCTGCACTCGGCTGCGTTTCTGCTGCTCCCTTCACTGAACACGGACCCAGGGCCACACGTCCATGCACCCACTCCTCTAGGTACGCAGGGCCCCCTCTTCCTTTCTCAAATTCCTGCAGGTCCCCTGCATGTACCCAAGAATGCTTTTTAGATACTTCATCCAAATCGGGCCCCACAAGCCAACTGCCAAATTCACATATCCTCCCCATGAACCTTCAGTCCTCAGAACACACAAATCCAAACTGTGGAAGTCTTTTTTCGTAAGAGTTTATCTTTATCCCCACTGAAGTCTTCTGTCAAGATCACAATTGCTCCCCAGACTGGAATCTCATCTCAAAAGACGAGGAGCAGACAAAATATCTTGTTTAAGTCTCATTTTGCATCAGATTCCCAGAATCACGGGTCTCAGCACTGGTAGTAAGTTCAGTTCCCCAGTATTACTAGAGCTTCCTGATACAGAACAACCATGGTGAGATCAGTACCTGATATCGACGAAGAAGGCACCAAACCCTGGGCAGAAACTTTTCAAAGCCAGAGTCATCAATGCAACTGTACCGATAGAGAAGCCACTGGAAGAGAAAGCCCAGCCATTAAAAGCAACGACAGGACAGTCATTGCAGTCAGTACACAAGCACATCATAGCAATACCCAAGAAGCCCTAGCAGGCCAGCGCTTCATCCCACTATGCACTCCCTTCTCCCAAAGGAAGGGAGAGAAATGCCCTTGTAATGGGCAACCTGTGCCCAGGCAGTCACACAGGACCAGTGGCCACACTTACCAGCTTGCTGAAGTAGTTGCGACTGACTTTGACCATCTCCCCCTTGTAGCGCACACAGGCCACACTGTTCTCCATGTGCATCTCCACGCTGGGGAGTGGTGGAGAGGGGATGGCCAGTCTCACTGGGTAACAATACACAAGTCTGTCCTGGACTTCAGGAGCTTCTATCTCAGCTATGGAGTACAAATTAAAAAAGGAATGCAACCCATTACAACACAAGCAAGACTCTCCCCTATCATCTCAAAACATGCAGTGATAGGTGCTATGGCTGAAAAACAGAGCAGTCCCTGCAAAAACACAGTAGTGGTCTCTCCGTATACAGTGTAGGCAGCTACCTGGGTTCAGAGTCAATTCCCCAAATTAATTCCATGATCCACTAACAGAGTACAATAGGGATTCACTTGACGATATTTATCTATAATATAGCAGCCCTGCAAGCGGCACCATTTCAGCATCTTCAGCCATGTTCCGGATGAAATGAACTAATGCCCCATTCAGTATGTTCAGCCCCTAGGAAGCTACTGAATCTTGTCGAAGTTGGCACTAAAGCTATTTGCTATTACAGCTGACAACGGCACCAGCTACCTGGTTAAGCGTGGTGAGCTGGGTACATCTGACTCAATTAAATGCATGCCTGTGGACTCAGAGCTGCCCTCCCAACACATCCCATTTTAAACGGGGAGCAGGACAGAGTGCATTGCCTTTACAGCAGCGTCACATGCTGTACTCCTATGATTCTTCACTTTACTGCATACCAGATATATTGTTCTCTTTGAGGATTGCAAGATGCTTCTCACGGATCCGCTTGACGTATTCGAGGGATATGTAATAAATCTTGCTGCAGATGCCTTCAACAGAGTCCTTTGCTGCAGCAGACACATGGGGCCCACACTGTTTGCGCAAGTGCTCCAGGCGGTCCTATAGAATCAGAAAATCCCTTAAAAATCCAGAACCAGACTCCTCTGAGGTATGCAGAGCCTTCACTTACACTGCACAGAGCAAAAAGCAATTACAGCCTTCTCAAGGACCTTCTGGCCCTAGATGCTCCGCACGCTCTCAGTGCACTCAGCTGCACAAGGCCAGGGATACAGACCATGTAGTCCTCCTTGGAGGCAGAGTGGTCCCGTCGCAGCCAGCTGAATGTATCCTCTACATTCCACTTCACCACTTTTCTGCTGTCCGGTGATGCACTCCTGCATGCAACAGAGGAGCAAGATTTTACCCGGAGCTGTGCAGCAATATAGTCTATCCTACCACAACACTTTTCTATTAGTGGGGGAAAACAGCTGCCAGCACTTCCTCGAGGTACTACCCTGTCACTCCCATCCAGGTCTCCTGTGGAAAGCGCTCCCAGACATTTGTGTGACTAGGGATTGCCATGCTCTCTCTGAAACACTGTGGCTGGCTGCTGTCCTTTCTGCAACAGGAGAGGCGGGTAAAGGATTTATCTAACAGGGAAATGGTCCACTTTGCTCCTGCATCTCCTTTTCAAATACAGCCACTGTTAGGAATTTGTGACTGTGTGAAAGCTATCCTGTTACCAAGTTTTGTAGTATTTAAATGACGCTATCTTACTCAATTCACCCATGTGGCAGAACTCAATAAAAACTAGACACAGTATAATAAAATAACACTTTAAAACGGTTGCTCTTTAATAGCACTGACTGCCCAACCATCCCTGTAATATCAGGGAAAAACAACTTAAGAAGGAATTCCATGTCCAGTCCAACCCATTCAGCTTCCCAATGTTTGATCTTACTGTAAAATTAACAGGACATCCCTCCAGTATTATTGTTTTCCTTCAGCATGTTCCTAACCTTCTATGAACTCAGTAAGATGATCATCAGTGCTGAATAAGGTGGGATATGGCAGTCCCTTCTAAAAACTCTGGTAAACTACTTCTGTTTTTAAGAAGTGACAGAACTGTAAAATTCTTACCTGGACTCAATAAGCCGCTTGGCAGCCTCAGCATACTTGAAGAGYAGTCTCTTGGCTTCCTCACGGAACTTGATTCTGGATAACCTGAGAAAAAAAAAATATAAATTCACAGGCACCAATTTCAGTGCTGCCATAATGGCCTGGAGACCCAGGCCAGCTCCTATGCTTTACATCAATAGCACCCTACCAGTTCACCAAGGAAWATAAGACACAAAAGCCCAGAACATCAGACGAATCACTGGATTGGTCACAGACGCAATGCACAGGAAAGTGCTCTCTGTGAGCCATACCTGATAGGAATGTCGTTCATGATTTCTCTAAACATGGAGGGAGAAACTACTGGCTCGCAGTCACTAGGTAATAGAGGATCTGTCCCTTTGTCAACCACCTTCCTCTCCAACATCCAGCGATTAAATGACTCCCTTGGGGGGTCAATCCCTGGAGAAGCAAAGAAAAAGGCTCTAATTAATAGGGCATTAAAGAGATGCCCAGAAGCTCTGATAAGAATCATCAGGCTAGAAGGCTGCTTAATGACAAAATTATATAGTATCACAAAACCATAATATACTAAATTATGTAAACCAGATATAAACCAGAAGGAAGAGCATCACAGCACTGCAGAGTTGAAAAGCCAAAAAAACCAGGAGGGGACCAACAAAAATTTACCTTCTCTCTGTTGGCAGAGCTCACGATAATGCTGCCGCAGCTTGAGAATAAGTTGGGATCGAAGCAGCTCCACCTCAGGATGTGGAGATAGCACTTCAGATGGCGCCTTTTGCTTAATCACTGCATTCGTCTGAATATCCAGGTCCCAGTATACTCTATGGCAGAAGTAAATGTCATCAAGATGACTAGACCATTAGTTAATAAACAAATGTCACTTTTAAAAAACCTCCTTGAGCTTTTTATAAGCCAGGAGATAGAATCCTAATAGTTCTATCTTCCCTGTAAAGACAACAGGGGAAGTGCTGTATCCTTCAAGGTCTCTACAAAGACATCTGAAAAAACAGCTGCTTCCTACTACCAAGGAAACAACAGACTACAAACAGAGACAACTCACTCTGATGGTCGTAAAAGGGCTGTCTGCTGTTTATCTTCAGGCGAAACACACCAAGCCTTCAGAACAGAGGTTCCAGGAATACTGGGAGAGATGGGGACTGACTGGGCAGCTGGGTTTCCTGGAACATCCACCTGGAAGTGAAAAATACAAATGACTACATCACGAAAACATAAACGAGGTACAAGCCCAGCAAACTGAACAATCTCTCGGCAGCACATTGCTCAGGATACCAAACAAAATGCTAGAGCATGTTTTGCCTGCTACTAGAATAGGTCAGCAAGGACATGCAGGCCCACCACACTTATCAGTCATAATCTATTGTCTAGCACCTCTCAACTTCCACCTCTGGCTGCAAGAGAGATATGGTAACCTGGCAGGAGCTGGGTCAGATTCTGTTCTTTCATTTTCTGAAGATATCACAGTCTGAGAAATGCTAGGATGGTCTGACCTTACACAGTTCAAAAACAAGGTCCAATCCCCAAGTCCTGTATGTCTGTTTGAACAATGCTCTTAATCTTATTAGTTTCATGAAGAGAGACCCACCTTGGGCTTTTTCAYGCTGTTGCCACTGGGTGGAACTTCCTCAGAGAATTTCCTCTTCCTCTGCTTGCTCTCCACAGAGGTCTCTATCATCCCACCTTCTAGCGGCATAGGAGCCGCGTTCAGTCCCAGAGGATCTGACTAAGAGGGTCCAAAACACGGTACTCATTAGCTCATCAACTCCCACTGCAGAGTCCCAAATGAAGGCAAAAAGCCCTCTTATCTTTCCATTTCACTGCCCCAGGTGCCTAAGCAGATGTAAATAAAGACGTTAATGTTGGCAAGTGTGAAAGAAACTTAACAGAAATATCTTACAGGCTTCTCCCTATATGTTTGGTTTGTTTAAAAAAAGAGAAAGAAAAGAAAAACTTAGATGCAAAACTGCAAAACACAACAAGCTCCCTCAGTCTGAGTATTCTTTGAGTAGCAGAGCACAACATCTGGAACATCACTACCTGGGTGTGCCTCTGTATAACGAATGCTTCATCGGAAGTAAGCAAACCTCTGGATTCAGAGAGGAGTATGAAAGCACACAGAAGCCACCCACACATGTAATCTCCCATCTTCAAGAGCGCAGTATCAGACTATGCCAGGAGCAGCACAGCCCCATGATAACCGCTTACTTACAATGACATCGTGCTGTCCCAGGACAGGCATTTCCCACAGAGACTGGTTTGTGAAGCGATTGAAATAGTAAGGGCGATTCTCCCGCTTGCTCCAGCACTTCTCCCAGCCGGCCTGCACCAGCTCATCTGAAACGATAGAAAAAGTCAGGACTGGTCCTGAATAACAGCCCTGTCCTTCGGGTTCTCATTACTACCACAGCACACTCTGAATTCACCTGGTGGCCTCTCATTTCACCTACACCTCCCTGCTACCCAAGTCCTTCAAAATCTATATTGGGCCTTCTCAAAAGCAGAATCASTACCTGGGAGATCCTGCACCAGCCGCATTGGTTTGGGTGAGCTGGGCTGGTTCTGGTTGGAGGTACCAGGTGAGTGACTCATTAGAGATGCCTCCTCTGCAGGGCTTCCGTGATTCTCATTGGCCATTTCTCAGCAACTGCATTAGAGAAAACACACATAAAATCTGGGTTACAAAAGGAGAAATACAAAAGGCAATTGGCCTATTCATCTGTAACAGTAAAAGTTCATTCTGACAATTAATYGGGACTTGAACTGGTATCTACAAAACAGCACCTGGACCCTGAAAATACCTATTTGCTAACCTAGACACAAAACAGCTTTGAGGCATGCTGAGCTTTAAACAGCACACGCAGATCAGTGGGCCAGCACTCAAAATACACAAGTTTCAGCTATATTTTTCTAAAGAGGGCAGTGCTTGATCYCATACCCTAGAATTAAGAGCATAAATAATGCAATTCTCAGAACGCAGCAGGAACACGTACCGTCCTCTACCAGATTCATATTATTAGCTGCATCTGCTACTCYGAGGTAGTTTAAGACAGTACTTACAGACACATAACTTCACACAGTCTAAACCAAAAGTATTAAAACAAACAAACCCCAATAAAACTACTATATAAAATAGCTTCAGTGCTTCTCTAATAATAATGTCTGTGGTCCCGAGAACCACAGGCTAGGAGTCAAAAACTCCTGGATTTTATTTCTCAGTCCCTCCCAGGCTAACTGTAATGCTTCAGAGAGATCATTTTAGCCCTTAGTGCTTTTTCATCAGCGTAACAACTGTTACGTAAATGAAAGTCAGATGAAATAGTAAAGCTCTACTTACTCATTATTAATTTTTGTCTCTTGGAAGAAAAACAGCCAGACTTTTCCTCTCTTAATCACCCTTCTTCCCCCAGGGAAGTTACTGAAACACCACTACTGAGTCAAGCGCTACAGATGGCTCCTCTTTGACAGCCCTAAGTGCACTGGCAGTGAATGGGGTTGGGGGGGAGGGCAAACAAGGCTCACCATCCATTTCAGTTACTTAACTCTACTCACCCTACACACCAGTTCAGCAGCAGAAGCCAAATCCTGTCAAGTTTTAGCATGTGGTTGTATAACATAATAGTACTCCCTTGTGCCTCATTTTCTAAGTCAAAACACTGGTTTGGATTGCATACTATATTAATCTRGGTTTATTCATCCTTGCTCCCCTTCCTGTCTGTAAGAAACATTACTCTCTGGTCATTTCAGAAGAGCAGAATGGCAGATGTTAACTCAAGAATGAGATGTTAGATCAAGAAGGAGCAGGCACCAGGTAAACTATCAGTCATATCCATGGTGAAATGAGGGTGATGTGGGCTGGTGGTGAGGAACACCTGGTCCCGCCAGCATTGCAGAACATGTCTCAGAGACCCCCTTTGCACCCTTCTTGCAGGGGTAGGCAGGGAGGTGGGGAATGCTGCACAAACTCACAACTACAGCCTCTGCTCAGAACAAGGCRGGGCAGCATCCAAGCCCACAGGTGAAAGTACCCGCTGCGAAGGCTCTACTAATGCAATCCCATACATTTAATCACCTTGGCAGCTAGGAGTGTTGCACGGTGTTTACTGACACTTTCTCCTGACCTCTAATCTGCCACGATCTCTATAATCATTTTAGTGAGCTGCCAGAGGTGGCTGAGTTAGCGCAGCCACCCTGGAGAAACAAGGCAGCAGTCCAGCCTCACTTTACAATCATTCAGCATGAGAAACCGCGTAAGTCTCAGAGGTCCTAGGGCCCTGAATCATGAACTTCACTGCATACTTCCTAAGACAGTAACTCTTTTTTGAGTATTTCACCCCTCCTTCAGGAAAGCACATGCACACACATGCGGCTGCTGCCAGCTCTCATCACACAGACATACAATGGGTCACTGTACACCCAGGGGACCGCAGCTCCTGACAGGGACCAAGCACACACCTCGCTACAGAGCGCCAGGGACCAAGAACTTCCCTGCTGGGGTAGGGCTCACTGCGTACAGGAACTTTGCTGTGGGCTGCACTGCTGAGCAACTGTCAAATAAGGAGGGTGGCTTGGCTTTCTCCCACTTGTGGATAAAGTGGAGGAAATGGGAAACTTTATCAGGTTGTAGGTGTTAATGAACATTAAATTGATGTATACTAAACTCTGCGAAAAGAACGAATGGCTAACAAGGACTTCTGACAGAAACAGCTCTACTTGTACGACCCCAGTATGGAGACCCAGGCCACAACCAGAACTGACAGGTGTTGCAGGGGGATCGGGGAGCTGTTTCTGTGCAGCACAGCAAAGGAACCAGCGCTGAAGAGGCACAGTGGAGTCCTGGGGAGCGCTTACAGCATAGGAGCAGCAGCGGCTGGGCAGTGAGTGTGGCCAGGAGGCGAGGACACCAGAGCAGGAGGAAAGGGAGCAGGACACGTGGGAGCAAAAGGAGCAGGACAAGCTGGAGCGCGGCACGCGGGAGCAGGGCTGGGACGAGCCGAGCTCCCGCGGGGCTGGGCGGCTTCGCACGGGCAGCAGGGACGCAGACAAAGGGCAGCCCAGGGCACCGGCCAGTCCTGCCGGCTCCGCGCGCGGTCGCATGCGCCTCCCCTGGCCGG
>PTEX01000378.1:41298-162072 GCA_003342815.1 Eudromia elegans | reverse complement strand
CCTCGACTCGGCCCGCCCGCCATGGCCGCCCGGGCACCGCGCTGTGCCGGCAGCGCCGCCCCCCGCCGGGCCCGCTCGCCGCGGGCGGTTCCTGTCGCGCTGGGCGCGGCCGCCGCCACGCGGCCTTTGAAGCGCGGCCGGGACGGGGCCGCCGCCCCGCTGGGGTCCCCGGCCCCGTCGCCTCCTGGCCGCCCACCCGCCGGGCTGCTTCCCGAGCACCCGGCCTTGCCTGGCGGGAGCCGTCCCCGAGCCAGAGCCGCCCGCGTCCCGCACCGGGCAGCCCCGGTGCATGGGGACCGCCGGCCTCGCGGTGCGGTGGGCGCCACTGCGTCCACGTCCACACAGGCCCGAGGACGGTGCCGGGGCGGCGGGGACGTGTCCCGGGGTGGTTATTCGGGTCCTGCCCGGAAGGACACGGCCCCTCTCCACATGCGGTCTCAGCCCCTGCTCTGCACTCGCGGGGGCCGATGCCGGTGCGGGCCGGGGCTGCAGCGAGCGGCGCCCGCAGCGCGGTGGCCTCCAAGCGGGGCTGTCACGCTGCAGAAGGGGCAGCGGCCCAAGGGGGCCGTTACTGCCCACCTGGAGGGGCCTGGCCCTGCCCTTTGCCTCTTGGACCCCTTTCTGCCCAGCGTCCCCGCGTCCTGGGCAGTGACCCAACCTGCTGGCTCTGTGCACAGGTCCTGCCCTMTGCACCGGGAGCACCGGGGTCAGTTTAATTAGTTAATGCTGGCAAAGCAGTTTGGAGGGATAAGTGCTGTGTAAGCACCAAGTCTCCTAAGTCTCCCTGCTCGGGAACCTGCGCGCTGCGGCCGAGCAGAGGTGGCCGCCTGGAGCGCTGCCTCGGGCTGGCTCCCTTGGCAGGGGCTTTGGGGAGCTGGCGGGTTTGTGCAGGGCCTCGTGCCGGGAGCGTGACACCCCGTGGTGTGGAGCGCGTGGGCTGCCGAGGGGCAGCGCTCGACCCTCCTGGACGGGTGATGCTGCTGCCCCCGCCGCTCCGCCTGCTCCCCGAGCTCTGAGCACGGAGTTCCCAGAGCATGGGCCCTTCCTCCGAGGGCTGCCGCTTGACGGGGAGAGCTGGGGCAGAGGGGGCGTCGCTGGGGCTCTGGCAGCGGCTCCCGCGGTGGCAGCAGCCTCTGCACATGGAGCAAGTTGAGGCTCATCTGGGCAGAGCGGCACAGCTGGACACCCCAGGAGGCTCCAGGAGGCCATGTTTGCGCCCAGACYGTGGCAGCGGGTGCAGAGCAGCTGCCAGGCCCTGGCACTCTGGAGCTCCCATCACCAGTGGGCACAAGGCAGCRCTTCTGCTCTGGGGCCATGTCCCGTGCAGCCAGCGGGCCTGGAGCACGTGGCCCGGCCCCCTCGTCGTGCAGAGGATGCTCCCCCAAACACAGGGGCCCTCGGGCTTGCTCGGTGTGTTCCATGCCTGGGCAGGACGAGGGGTCGTGGTGCCCAGGACGGGGGGCACGGTGCGTGTCTGTGCCCTCCGCTGCCTCTGTGCCGGTGCCAGCAGCAGGACGGGGGTCGGCYTGGCCAGCCCGGGACCTGCATCCTCCCCATTCCCGCTGTCTCCTCCCAGCTGTGGGCTGCAAGGAGTGGCAGCTGGTGGGATATATAAAGGCAGGGGAACCTCAGCCAGCCCACGAGAAACTCCTGGAGCTGCTGGAGTTCTCCTTCCCCCCTTCACGTGATCAGCTTCCCCACGCCAGGGGAGCCAGGGACAGGCCCCCCAGCGCTGTAAGTACCAAATGGGGCTGGAGCCGGCTCGGTGGAGGGGAGCCCCAGGGCTGGGCTGAGCCGCCCGGCGCCGCCGGTCCTGCTGGGGGAGGGCACAGAGCTGGGAACCGCGGGAGGGGGCCGGGGCCGCCCTGCAGCCCCGAGGAGGCTCCCGTTCTGCTCTCGGCCCTGCGCGTGCAGCAGACGGGGCCGTTTGGAGGCGGCGGATCTGCATGGGGCCGGGGCTGGTAGCGCTGTGGGGCCACCCCACAGCACGGAGCTCCCTTCCCCTGCAGCACCCGCTGCAGCTCTGCGGGCCGGGCTCCTCCGGGCGCGTGGCTGTGGGAGGCTGTTGGAGCCAGGGAGAGCCGATGGGTGTGCATTCCCGGCGGGATGCGAGGCACCGGGGCCCGTCGGGTGCGGGATGGGGGCTCCGCACAGGGTGCGGGGGCTCTGCTGCTTGTGGGCTGCCCTGTGCAGGGGGTTGAGGGATGAGAAGCTGGGAGCACACTGGGATCAGAGGGAAATATGAACCCCACGGCAGGGCCACAGGGCACTCCTTAAGGCCATCCCTCGCTGTTTGACCCGCTGCCCTCTGCCTCCATGCAGGAGATGGCGGCCGGCAGCCTCCTGCTGCTCTTCCTGCCCTGGCTGGTCGCAGCCTTGCACAGCCCTCCCGGCTGCAAGATCCGGATCACCTCCAAGGGCTTGGACTTGGGTAAGGGGCTGGCCAGGACCCTGCTGCAGGGGCCAGGGTAAAGCCACTGGGATGCTCATGATGGGAGGTCTGTGCCTGGGACCCACACGGGCTGCTCCAGAGGAGCCAGGGTCCCGGCCGGGGGTGCTGCGCTCAGCCCAGAGGTTGCCTTGCAGTAAAGCAGGAGGGTCTGCGCTTCGTGGAGCAGGAGCTGGAGAACATCACAGTGTCCGACCTGCACGGGAAGGAGGGGCAGTTCCACTACAACATCAGCCAGTGAGTGGTGCCCGCTGTCTGGGTGCAGCTGTGCCCCGGCCGGGACCGACCCCCTTCCTGCCTGTCCCTGCAGGGTCAAGGTGCTGGACCTGCAGCTGCCCTTCTCCGACCTGCACTTCCAGCCTCAGCAGCACCTYGCCTTCAACATCAACAACGCCTCCATCAGCCTGCGCTTCCGGCGGCAGCTGCTCTACTGGTTCTTGTGCGTTACCAGCTCCCCCTGTGGGGGGCATCACCCTCGCCCTGATGGCCATGGCCCCTGCTTGTCCTGAGCGCTCTGCTGCCCTCGCTCGGAGGGTGCATGGGAGCTGTGCGCGCTGACCTGTTCCCCTCGCTCCCAGCTATGACATCGGCTCCATCAATGCCTCCGCTGATGGTGTTCAGATCCACACGGTGCTGCAGCTGTCCAAGGATGAGAACGGGCGCATCAAGATCTCCAACATGAGCTGCAACGCCTCCATCGCCAGAATGCACGCGGGCTTCTCGGGCACGCTCAGGTAGAGCTGCCCCCCGGCAGCCGTGTCCCTCCTCCTGGACTGGCTCCACTCGTGCCCAGCTCCTCCTGCCTCGGTGGGGCTTCCTGACTCCGTCTGTGCTTCTCTCTGCACAGGAAATAGGTCAGGGAAGGGCAGGGCGGGAGCCTTCCCCTGGACCATGGAGGCTGCTCTAGCGTTATTGTCCTGTCCCTGCAGGAAGGTCTATGAGTTCCTGAGCACTTTCATCATCACGGGGATGCGCTACCTCCTCAGCCAGCAGGTAAAGCAGTGAATGGAGAACACAGGCCACACGGAACCTGGCAAACAGCTCCCTGCCCTGCCCTAGCAGCAGACAGGGCATCTCTCTGATCCCCAGGATGATGGAGGAGGGATCAGGTCATCATCAGGACTTTGCTGGTGAGCTATCTCCTGCTCCTAGCCCAGTCTGTTCCCTTTCAGATCTGCCCATCCCTGAACCACGCTGGTCTAGTGCTGCTCAACTCCCTGCTGGACACAGTGCCAGGTCAGTGTTGCCTCGAGGGAAAGGGAGCAGAGCAGATCCAGCTCACCTGGAGCGGGGTAGAACAGAGCATGGGGTGACAGGAGGTCCTACAGTCATGAGAGCACAACTTCTTTGACAGTGAGGAACTACGTGGATGAGCACATTGGGATTGACTACTCCCTCCTGCGGGATCCTGTGGTCTCCATGGACACCCTTGACCTGGACTTCAAGGTGAGCACTGGGGATCATGTCCTGCCACAGTCCTCATGGGAGCAGGTTTGCAGTGGCTCTCTGGGCCTGCTGAGCTGCCCCTGCACCAAGGTCTTTACATGCTCTCGGCCCAGGGCGTGTTCTTTTACCGTGGGAAAGAGGACCAGGAGCTGGAAAACCACGCGGTGGAGCCGGTGATCAAGGAGACGGAACGCATGGTCTACGTTGCCTTCTCCGAGTACTTCTTCGACTCGGCCATGCACTCGTACTTCCAGGCGGGTGTGTTGGCCATACAGCTGGAGGGAGAGAAGGTGAGCAGCCCGGCACACCGGAGGCTTCCATGTGCAGCTGCCACAGCTGGATTGCTACAGATGGTGCCGCCTCCCCACAGGTGCCCAAGGACCTTGAGGTTTTGCTGCGAGCCACATTCTTTGGAACCATCTTCATGCTGGTGAGAGCAGCATGCTGCTGGGGCGGGAGGTGTCCCGAGTACTCAGCTCGATGCCCCGGGCGCAGAGCACAGCCTTGCCCTGCCTGCTCTGTGGCCACGCGCTCACCCACTCTCTCTGCAGAGCCCTGGCATGGTGGATGCTCCCCTGCGACTCGTGCTTCAGGTGTCGGCTCCCCCTCGCTGTGTGATCAAACCCTCAGGCACCTCTGTCTCYGTCTCGGCCTTCCTCAACATCTCACTGGTGCCCCTGGGCCGGCCTCCTGTCCCCCTCTCCAGCATGGCCATGGTGAGAACCCTGGGCCTGGCTGCCCTGCGCTGCAGCCCCTCCGTGGGGCCGTTCCCACCCCTCATCCCCACGAAGCAGAAGCAGCCAGCCCGGCTCCGTGGCTGCCCGCTCACAGTGGGTGCAACAGGCCGTCTCTCTCCGCAGGAATCAAAGCTGAGTGCCAAGGTGTTTCTGCACGGGAAGGCTCTGCGCGTGCTGCTGGACCTGAGACGGTAACACCCAGGCTGGAGCCTGGCCGGGGTGGGGGCAGCCCGGGCTGCAGGGGGTCCCTGCTCACGGCTGCTCTCCTGCCGCAGCTTCCGCATCTACTCCAAGCAGTCTGCGCTGGAGTCGCTGGCGGTGAGTGGAGCAGGGCCGGTGCGGGGGTTCTGCCCGGTCAGCACAGCGCAGGCCCGGCAAGGGGCTGCACGCGGGACACCCTGCTAGCCTGGGGGTGCCAGCGCAAGCAGGCCTGGACCCGCTGGCAGCTCTGCTCCCTGGCTGTGCACTCACCTCGGCCCTCTCTCCACAGCTCTTCTCGCTGCAGGCGCCCCTGAAGACCCTGCTGCAGCTCACCATCATGCCCATCATTAATGGTAGGTGGGAGCACTGCCTGGCCCCCGCCAGGCCTGGCTGAGGCAGCAGGACCTGCCTTCACTCCATCTCTTCCCCCTTGCAGAGAGGACAAAAAAGGGGGTCCAGATCCCACTGCCCGAAGGCATGGACTTCACCAGGGAGGTGGTCACGAACCATGCGGTACGTGAGCAGCACTGGGACAGCCCCAGGCCTCTCCATCAAGCACCGTCCAGCCCTGCACTAATCCTTTCCTCTGCAGGGATTCCTCACTGTGGGAGCTGATCTCCACTTCTCCAAGGGACTGCGGGAGGTGATTGAGAAGTATCGCCCAGCCCCTACAGTCCCTGCCAGCCCCCCGCCCGAGGCATCTACTCCAGACCCACTTCAGCTGTAGCCTGTCTTGCTCTTCACGCTGGACAGAGGCAGAACCTGGGTTGGACCCATAGACTATAGGTAGGAAACAGCTTCCTCCATCACTCACACATGTTGCAGGGTGTTCGTGCCCTGGCAGATAGCAGCAGGGTGGAGACAGCTGCTCTGGGAACCCCTGCTGCACCCCCTCTCATCACACCAATAAAGCAGTCGCCTCCGCTCCGCACTGCCTCATTGCTTGGAGGGTCACCCAGCCCGCGCCGCCACCAGCCTCAGGAGAGCGGGGGAYGAGGCATTCGCTGCTTTTCTTGCCAGCAGCTGGACACAGCCCTGAAGAGCAGCAGAGGGGCTCAGAGCAACTGCCCTTTGCCCCGCACGTGCAAGGGGCTCACTTGCAGAAAGCCTCAGTGCTCCTCTGCAGAAGTAGGAGCACAGATCCCAGTGCCTGGCTCCCCAGCACAGCACATCAGCACTCGCCTCTGCTGGCATCTCAGCGGGTAGTGGAGGTTCCTCAGAGGGCACCTTCTTAATGCTGGCACCAGAAAGCAAAGCAAGGGAAGCAGAGAGCTGCAAAGAGCTGGTTAATGAGAGCAGAACTACATTGTTCAAAGAGTTTATTGCAAGTCCCCAAGAGCACAATGCGCTCCAGGCACTGAGTGGGGCAAAGAGGTACCGTGTTCGTTGTAAGCTCCTTTGCCAAGATCAGTTATGGGAGCAGCAGCTTTGAGGGAAGCCAAAAGCCTCTGCAGGGCAGTGCCCTGCTGCCCGCAGCACCGAGGTGAACGGTGCCTAACAGAGCAGTTGTGTCAGGGCCTGTCTTGCCCATGTGCGTGCAGAGGCCACTGCGCAGAGGGAAGTGGTGGGTACAGTTCCCAGCCCAAGAGGGAAGTAAGTGGGCTCCATGGAGAGGGAGGAGACACAACAGGAAACCACAGCGAGGAGGAGACTGCAGCAGGGGCCTGATTTCTCACCCAGCAAGGACAGAGCCCACCCAGACCTGCGCCCTCCCAGCCCAACCCCTGCCGCCCTCCACCGTGTTCACCCTGGGGCCTGGCCCGGTGTGTCCTGCAAGGCAGAGCTGGGCCCCGGGGCTCCCCCCAGCTGCCTGAGTGATTTGTTTCATGACACATGGAACTCCTGGTGCAGTCGAAGAGCAGTGGGAGGAGTGGCTGTGCAGGAGGGGGCCCAGTCACTGAGCGCTGCGCTGCCAGCTCCTAGTAAGGCTCATTCTTAATGAAGCGGCTGAACATGGTGAAGGCAGCGAGGGGCTGGTCCGTGGGCACCATGTGTCCGGCTCCCTACGGGAAGGGGGGAGGCAGCGCTCAGCGCCAGCCGCGCACCCGAGCTGCTCTGCAAGGGCCTCGAGCAGCCCCCAGGCCGGCTCCACTCCCGCTGTGGCCCCTCTGCGCAGCGGCTCCATCAGCTCTGCAGCCACAACCGGCAGGCCTTGCACCCGCAGCCGCCCTACCTTGACTGTGAGGAAGGCGATGTTGGTGAACTCCTTCACAAAGCCACCGATCTGGTTCTCATCTCCCTCGGTGTAGAGCCAGGGCCGGCGAGCCACCTGCACCTGGAAGCAGAGCCGGCTCTCAGTGCCAGGGCCGCAGCAGCTCTTGGCCGGGTGCTCAGCTGGCCTGGGCCGCCCGGAGCTCCCGCTAGGCCGGTGACAGGGTTCACCCACACCCTGTTCTGCCATTTACCTTCTGGCACAGGGAGTCCACAAACCATTCATCCCCAAGGAAGTTGCAGGCCATGTCAACATCCCCGTTGTACACCAGGATCCGGTATTTCTGCGGAGCGCAAGGATGGTCACACAGAGCAGGGCAGCAGCCCGGGCCCAGCGGGCAGCCTGTTCGGCAGCACTGGAGCGCCGGCGGAGCCTGGCACCGGGCCCAATCCCCCCACCACGCACCATGGCTCCGAGCAACTTCAGGTACTGGTCGTTCATCTGCATGAACAGGCGCTTGTAGCTGCGGTTCACGTCAAAGCTGCGGAGGAAGGGCCGCGTCACGGACGCTGCTTGTGCGGGTGTCCGCCCGGCCCGGCCCATGGGCTGCTCACCTGCACACCTGCCACTCCGGCGCCTCGGGAGGGATGTGCAGAGCCTTCCGCACCACCGCCGAGTTCAGGTACATGCTGGGGGCTGTGGAGTTGGTGCAGGGTGGGTCCATGCGGACCTTCTTGCGGGCAACTGGCATCCGGAACAGGTTCTGGGAGAGAGCCAGGAGCTTCCCTGCAGCAGCAGCATCTCTGCCCTGCCCACGAGAGCAGCTACTCCCGTGCCTCTCCTGCCAACGGATGGCACCGCAGGACACCCATCCAGGAGACACTGGAGCCCAGGCTCACCTGCCGCCAGGAGAACCTCATTGGCATCCGGATGAAGGAGTTGCCAAGGTCATGCGTGATGAGATAGTCTCCCTCATACCTGCATCCGGAACAAGCACACGAGACCAGTTGAAAGCTCCAGAGGGACAGGGCCCATAGAAAGAGCCCAGGGCTCTCACTATGGAGCAGCAAATGGGCCACTGCACCCAGAGGGACCTACTGCCCAGTCACCAGGTGCCTAGGCCTGCTGAGATCCCATGCTGCAAGCCAGAAAGCAGTGCAGGACACAGAGACCCGGCCCTCAGGGCACTGCTCTCACCTTAGGTCTCCAGGGACACCACCAGCACACGGGGCATAGAGATTGTAGATGTTGAGACCAGATTCCTCCACAATATGAATCATTTCCTCCATCTGCAACAAGCCGCAAGCATTTGGGACTCAGCAGATACCTGAGGATCTTGGTCATCCATCCAGAGACAAGAGAGCTCGGTGCTGCAGGAGACCTCGACTCTCCTCACCTTGAGCGTACAGTTCAGGTTGGAGCTGTCATGGAAGTTGCACTTCCCTTGGGAGCAGCAGAAGGCCTGCAAGTCCTTCCAGAGCCTAGGACAGAGCAGCAGGACRTGAGCATGGCACCCAGGTGGCAGCAGCCCCACGGAGCCGGCRGCCACGGCCCAGCCACGCTGTGGGCTCCCAGCCACGGGCAGAGAGCCAAGGGAAAACGCATCCATCGAGATTCCTGGGACTGGAGCCGTCCCAGAGCTGGGGGCAGCCCAAGCTGCATTGGGAGGTTCCCCAAGCGGCTGCTCTGTCCTGCCCAGCCCCGGGGCTGTCCCCCGTCCTGTGCCGTGGCCCCTAAACTGCCATGCAGCAGCAACGCGTCCCCCTGCCAGGCTCGCGCCTCTTACTGGGTTCCCAGCAGACCGTGGTAATAGGCAAAGTAAACGAGGGAGTTGTCATTGATCTCGTAGGAGGAGAGGCCATTTCCCACGGCGATTCCCTGCAAGGCAACAACAAAACAGCTCCGTGGTGCTCCCGCAGGGCAGGAAGCAGCTGTGACCCTGTTTACTCCACGGCAGGGGACAGGGAAGCACGTGGGCGCCTGCAAGCTCCGCCGCGGCCCCGCGCAGCAGGGACACATCCCCAGCGACCGCTGCCAGCGCCGCGGGCGGAGGGGAAGGGCTGGGGGCCGGCGCTGCCCCACATGGGCTCCGTGGCAGCTCGCAGAGCAGCGGCCGCAGCGCCAAGCCCCTCACCTTCAGGTTGAGGCTGGGGTCCTGCATGACCCACTCTGCCAGCGTGGGGATGTAGATCCCGCCATAGCTCTCGCCCGTGAGGAAGAGCTCGTTCTTGGCGTACTCGGGGAAGAGGCGCAGGAACTCCTTCAGTGCCAAGTAGTTGTTGTGAGCAACCTATGATGTAAGGAGACGAGAGGGTTAGAGAGCCAGGCAGGACCTGGCACGGCCGCGGGAGTGGGGCAAGCAGGGCAGACCCTCACCTCAGTGTCGTTCGTGCCGTATTTCTTGTCATCAGAGTAGGAGAAGCCGACACCAGCAGGGGACTCCAAGTAGAGCATGTTGGCGATCTGCAGGAGAGCGACAGAGCTGCAGGATGGGGGGCTGCTGCCTCGAAGCCCTTGTGACGGGGCGTGGAGTGGCTGCCGCGGTGCTACTGGCAGCACCCAGCCCCACGCGGACACCCACGTCCCCTCCCCAGCAGGGGAGGCACCCATGGAGGCCCCGCTCCGCGCAGGGACGGGATGGGTGGCCTGGGCCCCCTAGCAGCGCCCGCAGGGGGACCCGCTGCCAGGCCAGGCAGGCGGCAGCCGAGCGGCCCTACCTTGTTCCAGGCGTAGTCGTTGTACTTGAGAGTGACCCCGTCGGGCTGGACCTGGGGAGGRGGAAGAGAGCGGCTGGCCAGGAGCAGGGGCCAGGGTGGCCGTGGAGCCCGTGCGCGGGGCAGGGCCGCCAGCGCTCACCAGGAAGGGGCCGTGCTCCTTGAGGAAGCCCTCCATGGAGCTGCAGCCGGGGCCCCCGTTGAGCCACAGCACCAGGGGGCTGCTCTCGGGGTTGCTCTGGGCTTCCACGAACCTGCGGGCAGCAGGGCCGAGGTCACAGCGGGGCAGGCGCTGCCGCACTCGGCTCCGAACCGGCCCCGGCCCCGCACGTACCAGTAGTGCAGGCGCCTGGCCGGCCCCACGCACAGGTACCCGGAGAAGTGCCGGAACGAGGGCTGCTTCGGCAGCCCGGGCAGGTAGGTGACCTCGTCGGCGGCCGGCGCCGCCCAGCTCAGCCCCAGCAGCAGCGGTGCCAGCAGCAGCGCCAGCCCCATCTGCGCAGACAGGGGGACACGGGGACAAGGCTCAGGCAGCCGCCCCCGGCCCGCCGAGCCCTGCACCGAAACTGCCGGCACCGCGGGACCCTCCCGACTCTGCTGGTGCTGGTGCCGGTACCAGCCCCGTGTCCCCTGGTACTAGTCTTAGTCCTGGTCCTGGTCCCAGCACCCTGCACTGAGCCCGATTCTGGCCCGGTCCCTCCGCTGACTCTGGTCCAGCTCGAGCCAGTCCCGGTCTGGTCCCCCCGCTGACCCCGGTTCGATCCCAGTCCGGTCCCCGCGCTGACCCCGCTCTCGGTCCGGCTCCTCCGGTCCCCGCCCTCCCCCTCTGACCCCGGTTCGGTTCGGTTCGGTTCGGTCGCGCCGGTCCCGATCCACCTCCCGCAGGCGGCAACTCTCAGTACTTGCACGTGACTCGCGCCCATATGACCTCTGATCGGTCACGTGAGAGGAGGGCGTGGCCCTGAGAAGGCGGTGCCTCGACACGGTAGCCAATCAGCGCCCCGTGCAGGAGCGCGCGGGCGCCCACGCCCATCCYCGCGCGCGCGCACGTGGGACCGGCAGCGGGTCCGGGTCCTGCACCCCGGGCCCGTGCAGCACGTCGGGTCCGGCCAGCCCCAGCGCCAGCACCGGCACCGGAACAGCCCCGGCTCCGTGCGTTCAAAACCAGGCCCAATACCGCCCGGCACCGGCACCGTGCGCGGCGGCGGCTCCGTCCCAGTCCCACACTGCACACTGGGCCAGCACCGGCGCCGTTCACAGCCCGGCAGCACAAATGGGCCCGGCACTGCGGCAGGTACCGGTGCCAGTGCCCTGCCAGGAGGGGCCCTCGGGGACAGAGCCCGGGCGGCACCGGCCCCGCAGCAGCCGGCCCGGGCGCTGGGCAGGACCTTAGACGGGACCCGCGGGCGGCCGGGGGCCGTCCCTGTCCGCAGGCAGCGGAGGGGCCGTCCCAGCTGCCGCTGGCGCCGGCCCAGGGTCTAAGAATAGCGGCGATGGCGGCGGCGCGGCGCCTGGACACCCGCTTCCACCACGTCCACGGCGCCAACGTGCGCATCGACGCGACGCGCACGCAGGCCACGCGCGTGGAGAGCTTCGCCAACGGGCTCTGCTTCAGCTGCGAGCCCCTGGCCCCYGGGCAGATCTTCCTGGTGGAGATCGAGGAGAAGGAGCTGGGCTGGTGCGGGCACCTGCGCGTGGGGCTCACGGCACACGACCCGCAGAGCCTGCGCGTGGTGCCCGAGTACTCGCTGCCCGACCTGGTCAGCCTGGGCGACACGTGGGTGTTCGCCATCACCCGCAGCCACAACCGCGTGGCGCCGGGTGCGGAGCCGCGTGCGCYGGGGCGCCTGCCTGAGCCCTTCCTGCGCATCGAGCACCTGCGCATCCCGCGCGACCCGCTCGTGGGACGCAGCCGCCCCGGCCGCTACAGCCACCTCCTTGACAGCCTCTACCAGCTCAACGTGCTGCCCGCCACGGCGCGGCGCAGCCGCATCGGCGTCCTCTACGCGCCGCAGCCCGACGGCACCGCCGACATGCACATCGTCATCAACGGTGAGGACATGGGGCCCAGCGCGCGCGGCCTCCCCGCCGCCCGCCCGCTCTACGCCGTCGTGGACGTCTTCGCCTCCACCAAGAGTGTCCGCGTCATCCAGGTGGACTATGGCTGTAGGTAGCCGCTCCGCGGCCACAGGGGAGCCCGGGGCTCGGCGGGGGCAGCGCTGCGGGGGTCCCAGAGCGCGGCCAGGGCTGCGGAGACGTGTGGTGGCTCCGGCGGCAGCCGGGCACTCCCATGGCCCYGGCACCGCGTGCTGCCTTCGCGAGGGCTGCAGCTGGGAGGCAGCACCAGCCTCGGCCCCGGCCCACGAAGCCGCGTCCCGGCGGGGCCTGGCTGGCTCCGAGGCAGGCGAGAGCTCCGCGCTGCCCCTGCCACCCCCGGGAGCTGGTGCCGGGACACGGCAGATCCTGCCTGTGCCCCACCTCGCCCTGGCACCRCTGGCACGAGGCAGCCAAGCGAGCAGCATCCTCAGTGACAAAACATCCTCCCGGCATGCTGCCCTTCCCGATGGGATGCGCCCTTCCCGATGGGACATGCACCTCCACCCTGGCTCCACTCCCCACCTGGCCCCCTGCCCACTGAGAAGCCCCTGCCGAGCTGGCACCGGGGACACCGGCTGTGGTTGGGCAATATCCAGGTGCTCCTGGTGGTGGTGGTGGCACCTGAGGAAGCCGTCCCCAAGCAGGGTGGGGATGGGACCAGGTCACAGGCATCAGGCTAATGAGTGCTAATTAGCTCCATATTGGAAAAACCACCAGACACTAAGTGTTGAATGAGACACGAACCAGCACAGCCAGGGCCCGGATGCCACAGCTGGGACCATAAACGGCTGCACTAACGGGAGCCCTTACCCGCAAGAGCCAGCGCCTGTGGGCATCCTCGGGGCCAGGCCACCAAGAGCAGAACAGGAGCTTTGGCTCCGGGGGTACAAACCTTTCCGAGGGAGATTCGCACTCCGGGATGAGCCTTTCCGTGGCAGATCCGCAACAAGTTTCCCATCGCCTCAGGTCTCGCTGTCCCACCTGCCACAGGGGGGACGACCCGGTTTCCTCCCTGTGGCCGTTCCTCTTTCTGCAGCACTTCCGTAACCTTTAAAAATCAGTTTTGGTACAATGTGCGTTCACTGGGAGCCACTGGCGTGGCAGAAGGGAGAAGAGGGCAGCAGAGCTGCTGGAGCTGCCCGGGGACCCCAGGAGAGGCTGGTGGAGCTAAGAGTGCCCATGGATGCGGCTCCCGGCGAGCACATGAGGGCACAGGTGGTCCTGCAGCCCCCAAGCAAACGGCAGTGCTGCCCACACGGGAGTGCCCACGGCAGCGATTCCCGCTCCTTCCTGGGGCCGCTCACCCGCTGGAAACACGGCGGCTCCGGCGAGGCTGCCGCGCTCGGTGCGCTCAGCGCGCTCTCCGCTCTCTTGCAGTGCCCTCGCTGCAGACGCTCTGCCGCCTCGTCATCCAGAAGCACGTCGTGCACCGCCTGGCCATCGACGGCCTGGCCCTCCCGCCGCTGCTGAAGACCTTCTGCAAGGAGTGAGGCGCTGGCGACGCGCGGACACTGCGAGCGCGCGGCAGCGGCCGGCCCGGCGGGCGCGGGGCAGGCGGCACCCTGGGCGGGCGCACCCTGCTCAGCAGCGCATGGAGGGCAGCGGCACCGCAGGGACCCTCCTGGGCACGGGCGGGCGGGCGGCTCGTGCGAGAGAAAGAGCAATAAAGTGGTTCCAAGCAGAGGCTGAGCAGGTGGCGGGAGCGTTGGGGCCTCCAGCGGGGCTCCCGGCACCGTGATGGGACCCGCAGCACCGCAGCRCCGGGTGCGTCACGCCTGCAGCTCCCGCCCGTCCAGTGCCGGCCACGACGGCGCATGTGGGGTTGGGCCGGGCACTTGGCCAGTGTGAGGTCAAGCGGGGCCCATGACGGAGGTTCTAGAAGAGGTGGCCCCGGGCGGCCCTGAGGGTCACACATGGCCCAAGAGCAGCACCAAGAGCGTCCCATGCGAGGAGGGAGGATGAAGCCACGGGGCTGCGGCTCCCGGTCAGGGTAGCGGCTCTTCCCTCGGCCTCACAGGGGTTCATAGAATCATTATGGTTGGAAAAGACCTTTGAGATCATCGAGTCCAACAGTAAATCTGTCCCCACCATGCTGCTAAACTGTGTCCCCAAGTGCCTCATCTACACATCCCTTGAGCACTTCCCTGGGCAGCCTGTTCCAATGCTTGACTACTCCTTCCATGTAGAAATTTTTCCTAATATCCACCTGAATCTCCCCTGGTGCAGCTTGAGGCCATTTCCATTCTGCATGAAGCAGAAAGCCCCTTTGGGGGATTTCCTTGGAGTATCATGGCAATTCCTCATCGCAGAGGCAGTTTATGAGCACAAGACTGCCCTGCGCGGCACCAGCTCCGCTTGGGGCAGCAGGAGGTATCCCAGGGGGGCCCTCCTGTCCATGTCCTCGTCCCGTCCCAGGGCCTCTTGGCGCCCAGGCCCAGGCTGCAGCGTGGCAGGTCACCGCGACAGTGCGGGGCTGGGACAGGGACCAGGGTGTCGGGAGCTGGGACAGGGACCAGGGTGTCGGGAGCTGCCCTCCTCCCTTCGGCTCTCTGGGGAACGCTCTCGCCGCCGTCCCTGAGCTCCGTCCGCGTGTCCTGGTGCCTTGGGCCATCCTTGGCTCCAGAGCTGCAGCCCCAGCCCCGCTCCCCTCCTTGGAGGAGGCGCCGGAGGCCTCGCAGCCTGCGCCCGAGCAGGGCCTGGGGCACCCGGGAACACCCGGGGTGCAGCGAGGAGCTCCTGGCCGGGCCTCCCCCATCCCGGCCTCCCACACGTCGGCCTCCTGCGGCCGCAGCGAGCAGAGTGCGCAGCAGGGCGGAGGCCAAGGAATGCAAATTGCAGGCGGGCTCCTCCCGGAGCCAGTTTCGCTCTTAGGAAAGATGTTTACCGCACGCCGCGGTGACTTATTTCCTGTGTTTGTGAGGGGAAGGCGAACGGGATGGGCGCGAGGATCAGCTCCGTCTGGAACCTGCCCCAGGGCACGTGCCGGGGCCACACGCCCGTGCGTGGGGCGCTCCCCTGGGGCCCATCCTGGAGGAAGCGTCCCGGCGCCGGGCTCTGCTCCGCACGCCCGCGGAGGCCACGGAGCCGCCCGAGCGCCGTGACGGGAGCGCGGCCCGCGCACAGCCAAGGGCAGAGCTGCAGAGCTCGACCACGGAGAGGCAGCACCACGGAGCTCCGGGTGACAGGCGCTCTACTTAGCCAGAGGAACTGGGTATCTCCAGATAAGGCGACAGAGCCCCGGGCCGAAGGGAGCCCCGCAGCTCCGCTCCTGCGGCGGGCGGCGCGAGCCGACGTCGCTGCCGCGCCGGGAGCGGGTCCCGCGGGCGGAGGGGCCGCGCGCGGCTCCGCGGCTGTCGCTTCCTCCCCGCGGGGCTCCCCGCCTGCCTTCGCCTCGCGGCAGCCCCGTCCTGCTCCCGCGGAGGAAACGGGGCTGCGGATGCGCCGGGGCGGCTGCGGAGAGCAGCGGCGCGGGGGAAAAAGGCCCCAAAGCGCCGCCCGACGAGCGGAGGGTGACCCGGCCCGGCCGCGCTCCCCCTTGGCCGCCCAGCCCGGGGCCGAGCCCGACCTGCCCGGGGGCAGCGGCTGGGGAACGGAGACGTCCCCCTCGCGACACACGGAGGCCTGGGGAGCCCCGTGGGGCCGGGAGCCGCCGGGGCCCTCCGCGCGGGACAGGCGGCGCGGCCGGCCCGGACGCGGCTCCAGCCGGCGGGGGAGGCCCCGCGCCCCCGGCAGCGGCTGAAGCGGCAGCGCGGGCGGAACCGCGGGGCGCGACGAGGAGGTAAAACCGACCCCTGAAAGGGTGGGACCCAGCGCCTCTGTTTACCCTTGTGGTACCGCCCACCAGCGCGGCACGCCAATCAGAGACTTCCTTTGCAGGGCACTGTCCAACCGGCTCCGCGTGCCCTTCGATTGACGTCCGTGCAGGCCTCTCATCGGGCGGCCCGCCCCCGAGCGGGGCGGGGCCTCCCTCGTGGCCGCGCGGTTGCCGGAAGCGGGAGCGGCGGYCATGGCGGCGGCGGCGGAGGAGGGCGGCGGGGACCTGCGGAGCGTCCTCGTCACGAGCGTGCTGAGCCTGGAGCGCCTCGAGCGCGACCTCTTCAGGTGCGGGGCGGGGGCCGGGCGGGGGCGCCGCTCCCGCCGCTCCGCCCGCGCTGACGCCGCCGCCGCCGCAGGGGCCGCCACCACTGGGTTCCCGCCACGCAGCGGCTCTTCGGCGGGCAGATCGTGGGCCAGGCGCTCGTGGCGGCCGCGCGCGCCGTGGGCAGCGAGCTCCAGGCGCACTCACTGCACTGCTACTTCGTGCGGGCAGGTGGGCGCGGGGCCGGCGGGCGGCCGGGGCTGCCGGGACCGGGGACCAGAGCGGGGGGCCGG
The DNA here is from genome assembly GCA_003342815.1 of Eudromia elegans. NCBI lineage: Eukaryota > Metazoa > Chordata > Aves > Tinamiformes > Tinamidae > Eudromia > Eudromia elegans. The sequence continues at coordinate 145,905 of PTEX01000378.1, read as the reverse complement.
GCGGGTGACGGGGGGATCCGAGGGCTGGGAGTCCTAGGGAGGAGCCGGTGTCCCCGTCGTGGTTGCGGCACTGGGCCCGGGCAGCGCCGCCAGCTCGGCCGCGTGGAGCCCCGTCGCAGGAGGGCCCTTCCCCGCTCCAGGTGACCCCAAGGTGCCCGTGCTGTACGAGGTGGAGCGCACACGCACGGGCAGGAGCTTCTCCGTCCGCTCCGTGAAGGCCATCCAGCACGGGAAGCCCATCTTCATCTGCCAGGCCTCCTTCCAGCTGGTGCAGGAGAGCCCCGTGCAGCACCAGTTCAGCATGCCGGCAGTGCCGCCGCCCGAGGAGCTGCTCACGCAGGAGGAGCTGATCAACACGTTCCTGCAGTGAGGAGGGGACGGGGGCTCCTCTCGGCGCCTCGGGGCAGGGCGGCCGAGCAGGGACGGGAGCTGAGCAGAAGCTGCAGCCGGACAGACCCCCGGGCATCCAGCCAGGCACTCGGCGCTAACGTCGCTGCTCTCTTGCTCTGAAGGAATCCCAACTTGGCAGAGAGGTACAGGAAGCAGCTCAACAAGATCGAAGCCAAGGATGTGCCCATTGATATCAAGCCTGTGAACCCACCGGGCATGTTCTTSTCGGAGGCGCAGGAGCCGAAGCTGCTCTTCTGGGTGCGAGCACGAGGCTACATTGGTAGGTGCTGCCCGGGCTCGAGGATGCTCTGCTGCTGCGGGGCGGGCGGCCTCACCACAGCGAGGCCCTGGGGTGCAGGTTTGTCCCCTGGGCAGCTCCGTTGCTGCTGCCCTGAGTGCGTCGCTGCGCTCGCTTCGCAGGGGAGTGCGACTCGAAGGTGCACTGCTGCGTGGCCGCCTACATCTCGGACTACGCCTTCCTGGGCACAGCCCTGCTCCCCCACCGGCAGCACGACGTCAAGTTCATGGTGTCCCTCGACCACTCCATGTGGTTCCATGCTCCCTTCCGAGCTGACCACTGGATGCTGTACGAGTGCGAGAGCCCCTGGGCCGGTGAGTGCTCGTGGGGCTGGTGAGGCACCCAGTGCCCGTGTGGGGCCACGCTGTGACAGAGACTCCTTGCAGGTGGGTGCCGAGGGCTCGTGCACGGGCGGCTGTGGCGCAGGGACGGGGTCCTGGCGGTCACCTGTGCACAGGAAGGTGTCATCAGGGTGGCGCAGAAGCCAGAGTCCAGCAAGCTGTAGCGAGGAAGGCGGCAGCGGTGGCTCTGCCATCGCCTCCAGTGTGAGGGTGGCTGCTGGGCCCGCCGGGAGGCTGTGCTGGAAACGCAGCCCAACATATATGGAGAAGCGCTGGGCTGAGGGGCCTGCAGCAGCGCACAGGGGACGTGGACCCACATGGACTGCAGTGGCATCAACGTTTATTGACCATTACCCACGCAGCCCTGCGCTCTCCTCCGCCACCCCTCACCTACCTTCAATAAAACTGTCACGTGAAGCTTTGACCTCTGGAGTTTGTCCCCGCTCTGCTGTGACTGTGCCCAGCTCCTTAGGGAGCTTCCCTGGGTGGGGAAGGGGCACAGTGCCGAGGTGCCACGGGGACCAGACTGCTGCCTGGCCACGCACAGCCCGCCTCATGCCACTCGCAGCTCCTCACCAGGACGGCAGCTCTCGCAGAGCCCCGTGGGCCAGGGAAGAGAAGCAGCCACTTCCCGCCCTGGGTTGGGAGGCTTGGGGGCTTCCTGCCAATCTGTGCGCAAAGCCTTAGGGTATGGGAAGCTGAGCAGAGGTGGCAGGAGCCCCTCTCCTTCCTCCTAGCAAGACTTTATTTAATAAAGTCTTTTCTTATTAGTATTATCTAAGTTTTATGGGAAGTTCACAGCAAGAGCTCCGGCCTCTGCCGGGAGCCAGCCTGTTCCTTCCGCATGGTGCCAGCGCATCCCAGCTACGATTCCCGTCTGCTCCTAGAGGCTCCTGCCTGCAGAGGCGCTGGCTCCTTGCGGAGCCGTGAACTGGCTCTGGAAGGTGCTTTTCCTGGCACAGCAGCTGCCTGGTGAGGCCAGCCCTGTGCTGAAATCCCCCAGGTCTCCCCCAAGCCCAGCTCTGTGCCAGGCACTGTCCCCATGCATGACACCTCCGTGGTCACTGTGCAGCGGGGCTCAGTCCAGGGCCTCCTTGATCAAGCACTCCTTGAGCGAGGGCGGCTGCGGTGGCAGCCCCGCGTCCTGCAGCTCCTGCAGCCGGGCCTCCGAGCACCGCTTGTCCTTGCCCACCTTCCAGGCGAGGTGCACGTGTGCCTGCAGGAAGGGCGCCAGCAGCGGGTGGCTGTCCTGCGCCGCCAGCAGCTGCAGCGCCTGCTCGCAGCAGCCGTGCGCCTCGCTGAGCTGCTCCAGCTCCTGGTGGCACACGGCGAGTCCCGCGAGCGTCACGAGGAAGCGGCCCGAGTGGCAGGCGCCCAGGCGCTCCTGCAGCCGCGCCGCGTTGGCCCAGGCCGCCAGCGCCTCGCGGTACAGGCCGGTGCAGGTGAGGCGCTGCGCCGCGCGCAGCTCCTGCAGCAGGAAGAACTCGAGGAACTCGGCGGAGCGGCGGATCTCGGCGATGGAGTGTAGGTGCGACAGGAACTGCTCGAAGGCCCGGCTCCGCTTGGCGATGGTCTCGGCAGTGAAGTTGCGGCGCAGCCTCTTCCTGGGGAAGGCGACACCGGCCATGTCGCCGCCGAAGCGCCCACGCAGGCGGCGGTTCAGCCGCTCGAAGTCCGAGTAGCGCCGGGCGATGGCAGCGGGCGCCTTGTCCGACCGGCCCGAGTGGATCAGGTAGATGGTGTAGAGCTGTGGGCAGAGGCAGCCGTGAGGTGCCGGGACGCACTGGGACGCGGTGGCGGCAGCGCCAGAGCGGGACCTGCCGGCGCCGGGGGGCTTTGCAGGCACTGCCGGGGGCCGCGGCCCCCCACGCATGTTACCTGAGGCTCATCTGAGCCGACGGCAGCGTCCGCGCAGCAGAGGGGAAGAGAGAGCGGTGAGGGCCGGGCTGGGGCCGCGGCGCCGTGCCCGCCCCGCGCACTCACCACGTACTTGGAGGAGCGCTCGCTGACCACGCTGGCGCTGGACACCTCGAAGAGCAGCCGCTGCGGCGCCAGGCTGCTCCGCGACCTCCGCCACAGCTCCTGCAGCTGCCGGGCCAGCAGCCCCCCACTGCCGCTGCCGCAGCCACCGTCAGGACGCCCCGTGGGGCCCCACTCTGCGGGGACGGACGGCGCTGTCAGCGGGGAGAGGCCTCCCGCGGTCACCCCTGCCTATCCCACCACCTGCCTCCGTCCTCGGTGCCGGCGCCCTCCCCGGGCGGCTCCTCTCCACCCTCCTCGTCTTCATCCTCGTCGCTGTCGGCCTGCTCCTCGGGGCCAGTGAAGCTCAGGGTGCCGCTGAGGCGCGTGGAGAGCCCCTCGGTGTCGTCCTCCAGTTCCGAGCTCTCCGGGCAGTCCTCGGCCTCGGCAGGGCCCCGCGCCGCCTCCTCCCGGGCGCCTTCCCCGGCCAGCGCGTGCCGCAGGCGGTGCAGGATGCGGGCAGCCATCCCGGCCACGCTGCAGATGGGGCTCAGCTGGGGGTACCGCAGCCCCGGACCCCCTATCCCAGCACAGCCCCATTGTGGGACCCCCATCCCGGCACCTCCCTGGGCTGCCCCTTCCAGGGAGACCCCACCCTGCAGTCCCCATCTGGGACACCGCACCCTGGACGTCCCATCCCGGGACACCCCCGCCCCGGGCCCAGCACCGCCCCTCCCGACCGCCCCGGGCCTGGGACGACCCGCCCCCGTTCTCCCCCGCTCGTCCCGGTGCCGGTGCCGCCGCGGCCCGTACCGCCCGTACCGCGCAGCCGGCGCCGTGTCGGGCCGCCCCGCGCGCCGAGCGATGGCGGCTCCGCCGCGGCCCGTCCCGGGATCCTCCCCGGGATCCTCCCCGCGCGGCTCCGCCTCCGCCGGGAACCCGGATCGCGGCGCCGGCGCTGCCGCCTCGGCCCGGCTGGGAGCGACGCGGCACGGCCGGGCACGGAGCGCAGCGCCGGGGGATGCTGCACAGCCCGCACGGTGGTGCACAGCCTGGCATGGCACAGCCTGGCACGGCCCGGCACGGTGCTGCACAGCCCGGCACGGCACAGCCTGGCACGGCCTGGCACGGCACAGCCTGGCACGGCCCGGCACGGCGCAGCCTGGCACGATAGTGCACAGCCCAGCACGGTGGTGCACAGCCTGGCATGGCACAGACTGGCACGGTGCAGCCTGGCTCTGTGTAGCGCAGCCTGGCGCGACACGGCACAGCCCAGCATGGTGCTGCACAGCCTGGCCTGGCACCAGCCCCYGGTGCAGCCCAGCCGCGCTCACCCCACATCGTGCAGCCGCTCTGGGCAGCACCGGCTGCCCCGGTCCAGTGCCACCAGCCGGGTCCACACAGCCCAGGTGAGCCCGGCTTCAGCACCCTGCCTGGGCTGCCCCAGTGCGGAGCCGCTCCAGAGCCACTCTGGATGCCCCGGCCAGCCCTGCCACGCGCCTGGCTCGACTAGGCCCTTGGCCACCGCTGCCATCTCATGCCAGGGGCTGGCCCTGCCTTTTTTAGTGCCAGGGTTGCTCCCTCCTTGCTGCTTTCTTGGGAATGTCTATTAATATCGAGGAACCGGCCCAGCTGCTCCCATCGCTCCGTCCGCAGCCGGCTCTGCTGCTCACACGGCCTGCGCTATCCTGGGGACTGGGTGCTGCGCAGGCTGGGATGGGGACGGTGCTCCCTGCATTGGGATGGGGACAGCATTGCCCGGGCTGCGAGCAGGAGCACATGGTCCCCGGCTGGGACAGACCTCCGATTCCAGGGTGCCCGACAGCAGCAGCCTGACGCTCTGCCCTCCATCCGCCTCAGGCTCCTTGAAGTGCCTTGAAGTGTTTTTTCTCTTGCTCTGGCACAAGAGGCTGGAGCCAGCACCCTGTGTCATGGGCTGACCCAGCAACCTCAGGGCCGGCGGTGGCTGCTGCCCGCCCGGACTGGGAGGGCTGGGATGTGGGTTCAGAGCCGGCGTTGCTGGAGGCTCCGGGATGATGCCAGATGCTCCACGGTGATGCTGGCCCTTCTGGTGCTGCTCTGGCAGCTCCAGGGCTGTTCTGGAACGTTGCCTTAAGCTCCTGGGTGCTGCTGGCTGCTCTGGGGCTGCTCCAGGGCTGCTCTGGGCCAGCGCCAGCTGCTCCAGGCTGCTCCAGGCGATGCCTCCTGCTCCAGGGCTATTTTTAACCCCCTCCTGGCCAGGCGGTGGGTGCTGCGCAGGGGGCAGAGACTCACGCCTGTCAAGGCTCCAGGGTCCCTCCCCGCTGGGCTTGAATTTCTGTCGCGGTTGAGGACCCAGCGCTAATCCCCCGCCGGTGGCCAATAACGCTTTGGCTAAATTAGGTAAAATGCGCCCGCCGCCAATGCGCGGGGCCGGCCCGGCGCCGGGGCGCTGATAGGCTGGAGGCGGTGGGCGCAGCGCGGGGACACTACAAAATGGGGCGCCAGGACCCGCGCGCAGCGTTGGGGGCCGTGCGGTGCCGGCGGTGGTGACTCCCTCAGGGAGGAAGATGGCTTCAATGGTGAGCGTGCGACGCAGCCGAACACCGCGTGCCGGGCGCTGTGCCTGGTGCTGCCGGGACTGCATCTGCATGCCGGGATGGCGGAGCGCTGAGTGCTGTGAGCGCTGCCGCTGTGGCCGGGCTGAGCCACACGGTGCCAGGAGCCGCGGGGCTGGGCGGCGGCCGTGCGTGGAGCGGGGAACATGCGGGTGCCCGGGGGGACCCTGCGCGCCGCGTTGGCCGGACCCCGAGCTGGGGCTGCAGGGTGCCGGGCAGGACGCGACGGTGGCGGCGGAGGCTGTAAACCGAGCGCGGGGTCATGCGACACTGGCGGCTCCGCGGCCGGCGCTCTCCAGGAGAAACTCGATCCAGGGCCGACAGGTGCCCGCGGCCCCATGGCTCCCTATAAGGGGCGCGAAGGAGATCCCAAAATAGCCGGGCACGCCTGGGATGCTGAGGCCGTGCAGAGGGGATCGCGGCACCCAGACCCCCGGCTGGGATGGGACCCCACACTGGGCATCTCCCCGGAGCCCACGCGGACGCCCGCAGCACTGGGGATGCCTGGGGCTCGTGCGCCCAGTGGGCAGCAGCATCGGCTCTGGCCCCGCGCCAGGCCGGGGCCGTGCTGCACTGGGATGCCCGGGGCCGGGAATTCGTGCTGCTGCAGAGCCCATGGGGCTGCCCAGGGCCAGCGCTGAGCCCGTCCCCTCGGCCCACAGACGGACCAGCAGGCAGAGGCTCGCGCCTTCCTCAGCGAGGAGATGATCGCAGGTGAGTGAGGGGGCCGGGGGCGGCGGGGCCGGGGCTCCCGCGGCGCCTCACGCCTCCCGTCTGCAGAGTTCAAGGCCGCCTTCGACATGTTCGACGCGGACGGCGGYGGGGACATCAGCACCAAGGAGCTGGGCACGGTGATGCGCATGCTGGGCCAGAACCCCACCAAGGAGGAGCTGGACGCCATCATCGAGGAGGTGGACGAGGATGGTGAGTGGCCCTGGCCGGCGGGGCGGCGGGCGCCGGGCCGCGTGTCTCACCCCTGCCCGGGCGCCCGCAGGCAGCGGCACCATCGACTTCGAGGAGTTCCTGGTGATGATGGTGCGCCAGATGAAGGAGGACGCCAAGGGCAAGTCCGAGGAGGAGCTGGCCAACTGCTTCCGTGTCTTCGACAGGTGAGCGGCGGCCGTGCCAGGGGGCCGCGCCAGGGACCGCGTCCGCACGGCCCTATGCGCGGCCCCTCATCCCGCAGGAATGCCGACGGCTTCATCGACATCGAGGAGCTGGGTGAGATCCTCAGGGCCACGGGTGAGCATGTCACCGAGGAGGAGATCGAGGACCTCATGAAGGACTCGGACAAGAACAACGACGGACGCATCGACTTTGATGGTGAGTGTGGGTGCCGGCTGGCCCGGGTGCGGTGCCAGGCACCAGACTGTGGTGCTGAGCCCCGGCCCGTGCCCCCTCTTCCTTGCAGAGTTCCTCAAGATGATGGAGGGTGTGCAGTAAGGACCAGACATTCCTGGGGCGCCGCTGCCCGCTCCACGCCGGCCGCGGGAGGCAGCGCATCCCAGCACCGCGGGGCCGGGGCCGGCCGGAGCGTCCCGCCCGCCGGGCGCTGCTCATCCCCCGCGCGCCGGCCTCGGGCTCCCCCGCCCCATCGCGCGGCTTAGACTCAGACTCATTAAAAGGGGAAACGCCTGGAGCTGCTGCTCGGCTCTCCCGTGGGGCACTGGGCCCTGTGGGGAGGGGGCTGGTTTGGACTGGGGGTCCAAGGTGGATGAAGGGATTGGGATGGATTTTGGGCCGGCACCACAGGGACCACGTGGGTGGCAGGGCCAGCGGCTGCCATGGCCTCCTGGGCTGGCACCAGCAGAAAGCTCCAATTCTCCACACGGAGCTGCCAGCGCTCCCACAACGCCCGGTCCCACGGCACAGGAGCTGGGGGTCCCTGCCAGGAAATACCCTTGGGATGGGGAGTCATAGGACCGCGAGGAAGGTCCAACCCCCAGTTCAGGACATCGACATCCCGGGGCTGGACGTCCCACTCCCTGGGGACCTCCCCGCGCAGCGGCCGCGGGAGGAGCCGCGCAGGCAGCAGCAGGAGCGGGACTGGCCACGCATGGAGGCGGCGGCTCATGCGGGCAGCGCGGCGGGGGCCTGCGCGGCCGCCCTCAGCGCTGCCACGGCCGGGCACCGGCAGCTCGTGCTGCAGCTGGGCGGCAGCGCGGACTGCGCGCGGCTGCGCGAGGAGCGGCGCCGCAGCAGTGCCCAGGCGCGCCGGCTCGGCGACGGTGAGGACGGGGCGCCGTCGGCACGCGGCTCTCAGGCTGCGCGCGGGCCCTGGGCCCATGTGTCCCGCGCTGCGCTCACCCTCGGGCACCATGCCCGCAGCTTGCGCGTCCTGCGTCACATGCACCCCGCACCGCGTGTCCCCAAGGCCTGGCCCGCACTGTGCACGCCCCGCACCGCGTGTCCCCAGGGCCTGGCCCGCACCACGCTCCTCTCCCGTGCACCTTGCTCCTGTCTGCACCACACGCGTCCCGCACCGGGCACAGCCTTGGCCCTGCACCCTGCGCCGGGGAGCCGGCCCTCAGGGCCGGGGCCGCCCGCGCCGTCCCCGCTCAGCACCCGCTGTCCCACAGGCCTGCGGCGGGCGCTGCTCGCGGGGCTGCGGGGGCCGCCGGGCAGTGCCGAGGAGCGCCGGGAGCTGGAGCGGCTCTGGCTGCTGCTGCTCTCCGCCCTGGAGCTGCTCCTGCAGGACCTGCGCAAAGCCCAGCACCTGGGCGAGCTCTTTGGCACGCCGAGCTCCGCGCTGCGCACCGGCCTGGCCGGGCGGCCCCCCGGCTCACGATGGCGCTGGATGGCCCATGGGGCTGGCCGCGGCCCTGCGCTGCTCCCGGCTGCCCGGCGCCCCGAGGAGGAGGAGCAGGAGAAGGAGGAGGTGGAGGCAGTGCAGGCCATGCTGGCTGAGATGGAGAGCAGAGCCAACATCCCCCCGTGGAGCGTGGAGGCCCGGCCAGACCTTGCGGGTGACTACGGGGCTGTTGGGCTCTGCTGTGGTCTCCTGTGAGTACCCTGGGGCCACTGAGTGACAATAAAGTCACTGTCACTCCCACACCATTTGTTGTCCATCCTACTTGTTGTCCCTTTGTCCCAGCTGCCGCTGTGAGAGAGGGAGGAGGGAGCAGCATCCGGGGGCTGGAGCATCCCATCCCATCCCACCCCATCCTGCTGGCGTGGGAAGGCGCCGCTGGGCCGTTCCCGGGGCTGGGTGCCAGGCGACCCTTCACCTCCCGGCTCCCTGGGCAGTTATAAATGTACATTTATTTATACAATAACCGTGGCTCGGACTGCAGCATTAATTTAAAACTAGCCTATGATACAGGGGGCGGGCGGCACCGCGGGGCGCGGGTCAGGTCCCCTGGGCCTGCTTGGCGTACGTCTCCCGCAGATACTTCTTGAAGGCTGAGAAGAGAGGCACGGGGGAGACGGCTGCCGGCCGGGGGCCCGGGGCGCCGGGGGCCGGCCCCACACTCACCTGCCTGGTTCTTCCAGAGCTCGGCCGCGTGCGTGTTCAGGGGGCTCTCAATGTTGGGCTCTGGGACAGGGTGCGGGTGAGGGGTGAGGGGGGCGGCTGCTCCCCCAGCGCCCCCCGCGCCGCCGTCCCCGCGGCGCTCACCTGCCAGCAGGCTCTGGATGGAGAGCAGGATGGTGCGCACGTCGTAGAGCGCCGACCACTTGTCCTTGAGGATGTCGAGGCAGATGTTGCCCTGCGCGTCCACGTTGGGGTGGTAGCAGGGCGTCAGGAAGCGCACGGTGGGTGCCGCGTACGGGTACCCGCTCGGGAACTCCAGCGACAGCTTGTACCGCAGCTCCTCGTACGCCTGCGGACAGCGGCGGCGTCGGGCGGGCCCGCGGCGCGGCGGCTCGGGCCCGGCACGGCTCCGGCCGGGCGCTCACCGTGCCCGCGGCGCCGTCGATGGTGCCGATCCACTTGAAGAGGTTGTCGGACTCGGGGAAGGCGGAGATGCCCTTGTCCCCGGACATCTGCGGGCGCAGCGTCACGGCGGCCCGCGCGCCCCCGCGCCGGCCTCCGCCGCCCCACTCACCATGAGCGCCATGAGCTCCTGCTGCAGCCTGCGGGCGAGCGCGGCGTCAGCGCCGCTGCGCGCCGGGACCCGCGCCCCGGCCCCGGCCCCGCTCCCGTCTCACCTCTTGCCAACGGAGCCGCGGGCCGCCGTGCCCGCCGCCTCGGCCCCTTTGCGGGCGGCCGCGCTGGGCACGCCGGCAGGGTCCGCGTTCTGCGACGCCATCCCGGCCGCGGCTGCGCTCCCGCTGCTCGCCTCGGCCTCCGCTCCCGGCTCCGCGCTCTCCTCCGGGCTCAAGCCCCGGTTCCGGCTGCGCTCCGGCTCCCGGCCCGGTTCCCGCTCCCGCTGCCTTGCCTGGGCTCCGGTCCCGCTCTCGCTCCGGCTCTCGGCCCGGTTCCCGTTGCCTTGCCTGGGCTCCGGTCCCGCTCTCGCTCCGGCTCCCCCAGCCCGGCCGCGGTCCCGCTCGCTCGTCCCGTCTCCGCTCCGCGCTCGCCCCTTCCGCTCCCGCGCCCCCGTTTGAACGTTTCAAACCAGCGGCTCCTCCACCAATGGGCGCCGCGCTCCGCTCCAGCCGCCCAATCATCGCTTGCCAGGGATGCGGCTGCCATGGCAACAGCGCCCTGCCGCGCACTGGCCGCGCAGTCACGCCCTCCGCGGCTCCCCATTGGCGGCTCACGCGTGACGCAACACCCAGACGCGGGAAGTCCTCTTAAAGGGCCAGTCCCACCCCCCCCCATACTCCCCCCCACCATCTCCGGAGCGGGCAGCGCGGCGGGTGCGAAGCTGCTTTATTGGGAGGGCGGCGGGGGCGCCGGGCACAGGGGGGCCACGGGGCGCGGCGGGGCCAGGGCGGCCCTCAGGGCTCGGGGGGGCCCTCCGGGGGCGGCGGCTCCCCGCCGTTGCGCAGCGTCTCCATGTGCTTCTGCATCTTCTCGGTCATCCATGCTGGAGGGACGAAGGGCTTGAGCTCCTCCAGCTTCAGGTCCACGTTGTCCCTGTGGGCAGAGGCCGGCGCTGAGCGGGGGCCCCACAGGCGGCGCCACTGCCGGGGTGCGGGGAGGGCGCCGTCCCGCGGGACCGCAGCTCACCTGTAGTCCTCGCTGGCCGCCAGGTCCCGGATGTCCTCCTCGAGGAGCAGGTACGCCTGCGGCAGCGGCACGGCTGGGCGCCTCGCAGCCCTCCGGGCGCCTCCCGCGCGCCGCCCTGCCCTGCGCTCGCCCCCCGCACTCACCATCTTGCCCCCTGTGGCCCTCATGTGCTGCTGCTCTGCCAGCCAGTGCTTATCTTGCGGATCGGCTGCGTACTGCAACAGAGCAGCGAGCACGGCTGAGCGCGGGAGTGGAGCTTCTGCTCCGAGCCCTGCGCTGGGACGCAACCCCACGCTATCCCTGGGCCCCCTGCGCTGCCAGGATGAAGTGCTCGGCTCTGCCTGCTTTTACTTTGGCAGCCGGAAGGCTCCAGGCAAAACAGAGGCTGCGCACGGCCCTGYGCTGGTGTCCCTGTGTGCTAGCCAGGCTCTAGGGCTTCTAGGACAACAAACAAGGGTGTGGGAGAGGAAGAAACCAAGCGAGCCAAAGCATACACTGCCGATTCCCATCGCAAACCGCTTGTGAGCAAGCCCCGAAGGAGGAAGCATCCTGCTGCCGTGTCTGACCTTAAAGAGGTGGGGATGCTTGATGTAGAGTCGCCCTCTTGTTCCGCCCATCCCGAGAGCTCTGAAACACGAACAGGAGGCAGGAGTTAGAGCGGTGCAGGATGGGTGCTGGTTGGCACGTGGACCCTTCCTCTCCTCCCCAAGCCCCTGCCCTTCCTACTGCTTCCGAGGCAGAGAAGTGAAGTGACCGGAGGAGTCTTATGTGCTCCTGCCTGGGAGACACCACCCTCCATCAACAGGGCCATTCCTTACTTGTTTGCTCGAGATCCCAGCACAAAGGTTGTGGTTTCAGTCAGTCGGGATGGATCCCACTACAGAGCAATTGGAAAAGGGGCAACATTAGAAATGAAGCTGGTGCCAACCAATGCTCCAAGAGCCTTAGATCTCTGGTGGGGAACCTTAGAACCACCCCCTGGCCTGGGTGGGAGGGAGGCGCCTGCAAACCTCTGGATTTCCAAGAAGAGGGGAATTTTGTCACCCTGGGCTGCTCTAAGCTGTCTCCTTACAGCGCTTAGCTATAGATCCCACATAGCACTTGTGGGATCTTCCTGGCTACTACTCTTGCCCTAAGTCTCCTAAAGGGCTGCTATCACAGAGCTCCAAATACAGTGTCTGGAGGAGGCAAGCACAGGCTTCCAGGCACTTCACTCCTTGCTTCGTTCTCTTTGATGCAGAGGCTCCTCAGAACAGGGCACAGCCTAGAACTGTCCTCCAGTCCCATAGCAGGTAGGAGGGCTCTGCCGGCAGAAGCAAGGGGGAGGAGAGGGAGAGCCCAGCAGTGTCGGCCAACCGATACCTTTGGTCCTTCCCTTCTCACGGGCTCAGAGACTTTGAGCTTCCACCTAAAAGGAAAGAAAACAAAGTAAGAACAGATCCCTAAGGGACCAACCCACAGAACAACCCTGCAGGGATATGAACTCCACCCCCTCCAGCTACATCTTCATCCACACCCATTTCCCTCTGGTGCCCAGATCTGCACCCCCACTCCTGGGACATGTTCTCAGCTCCCAGCTGCCCAGACTCCACCTCTACCTGTGTCTTAGCCTGTTCACCCCAATCATCCCTCCGGACCTCTCTGCCCTTTGGCCTTGATCCCCAAGGGGCCTCCTACACCCGCTGCTTCCTCCAGCCTCGCTCCCGGCCCTCCCCAGGCGTGCGCTCCAGCTCGGAGCCCATACTCACGCAGCCATGCCTGAGACCCCACGATCATTTGCCAGGCTCTGTCCTGGAGGCCGCCCCTTTCTCTGCAAGGAAGAAATCCTCTGGTTACGCGTTTGTCTAAGCTGAGGGAACTCTGAGGGAACTCTTTCGCCTATCCCCTGCTGGTAAAATTGCTCATTTAGCCATGAGCAAAATGCCAGCTAGCCCAGGAGCAAGGGCCTCTAAGGCATCCTGAAAGCTGCATCTGCATTTACATGCACTTATATTGCGGGAAGGACGAGGAACGGATGTCCCACAATATGGAAGCGTTTGTGCAGAAAACCCTACCTTCTTGGGAACAGGGCTTCCTCGCCGGTGCAACTCCTCGTCCACCTGCCGGGCACGCTGGCAAAGGGAGAACGGGAGGTGATGAGTAGCCCTCGTCCCCAGGCAGTTAGAGCTGCCACCCTGCCAGTGCTGCCTGCTCTGCTGCGCTCAAGGCTTGGCACATGGGCAATGCCAAGGCCAACCCACCTCGGCACAACACCCTCAGCAGCGACGGGCAGCCCCTGGGACCTCTGCAGCTCTGTAGGCACCTCTCATCCAGCCTAACACCTCCCAGCTCTGCCTCCACATCAGAGCAACTGCTGGACAAGATGCCAGGGCAGAGACTGACTCTGCAGCTCTACAGAGACAGCACTGCACCACCTGCTTGCAGGTTGTTTCTGAGGTGCAACAGAGACAGGTAGAGAACAAAGCAGCTCAAAACCCCCTTCCTGGCTCCTAAAAGTAAAGCCAAAAGACTCTGGGAACAATAACAACTTTTACCTTTGGCAAGGCCTGCTCGTGGGGCAGCCTGGGGATGACCTTCTTGCCATCAGAGAAGAGCAGCTTGGCCTGCAGGAAGAGAAAGGTCCCAAGTCTGGTCGGGAGTCCTGGTCCCCTTGCCTTGGCCACCCTGCCTTTTCCTATGGAAAGGACTGTGTGTGCAAAGGTGCTCATACTGCAGACAGCCCTTGGCCATGTAAGCTTTGAAAGCCACAGTTCATAACTCAAATACCATGGAGACCACAAGGGCTGATCAGTCCAGACCCAGAGATTCAAGTGTATCTGGGCAAAAGCTCTAGTCAGAGCAGTCTGAAGTGCAGAGCTGCTCAGAGAGGGACGTAAGAGCCTGACAGAGTCAGGGCAGCTGGGACAAAAGCAAGATCTGAAAGAGCAAGATCAGAACCTCGCTGCAGGAGCCTGCGATGGGCACCAGGGAACTGGAGTTCCTGTGAGAGCTCCCTGCCCCCAGCCATGCAGCAAGCAGGGAAAGGGCAGCAGGGCAAAGCTGCAGAGCACCAAGGGCTGCCCAGCACCGACTGCTTTCCTTGCAATGGGGAAAACCCCACACAGAGTGACAAGGGAAGGGCTGTGTGTGCCCTCCCGTGGCTGCTCCGTGAGGGCAGTGGGCACACGGGCCTTTCCCCACAGCGCTCACCTGCTCTAGGCAGCTCCGACACGTCTCCTGGATGAGCTGCTCCGGGTCCACCTCCTCCCCGACATTATCGCGCACATTGATGGCTGCTTTCTGGAAGAACTGGTGGGGAGAAGGAAAGGGCTAGAGTCTGCGTGGCAAGGCACTGTTGGGGCACACACAGAGGACACGGCTGTCACACTGCGCCCATCCGCCAGCACCAGCCGGCAGGCCAGGCACGACGGCCTCACGCGTCCGGCCGGCGCCGGGCTGCTGCCGCGCAGGACTCGGCTCTCACCTTCATGTACTTGTTGAAGACGGCCCGGATTTCCTCATTGATGCTGGGCTGCAGCACGGCCCGCAGCAGGTCCATGGACACCACGGGGTCTGTGAAACTGGAGCGGGGGGCATCAGACCCTTCCCCCCCAGCCCCGCAGGGCCCTCTCAGCCCAGTCCTGCCCCCCACACCCTCCAGCTCCACTCGGCCCAGGTCCCCCCACCTGCACCAGGCCCCTTCCCTGGCCCGACCCTGTCCCCCCACCCTAAACAAACCGGCCCGACGCCGCTCCCCTGGCCCAGCCCTCAGCCCGGTTCCCTCAGCCCGCCCGCCGCTACCTCGTGGTCATCTGGGAGCGGCGGCCGCGCCGCTGGACCTGCCGGTGCTTGATCATGATGTTCCAGGGGCTCTGCGGGGAGAGGCGCGTGAGCCCCGCCGCGGCGGCGCCGCCGCCTGCCCGCCCCGCGCCTCACCGTGCTCAGCGGCTGCTCCTCCGCGCCCGGGCCCGGGCCCTCCTCGCCCGGCGGCCCCGGCTGCTGCTCCGCGTCGCGCGCGGCCCCCATGGCGGCCCCGCGCACCCGGAAGCGGCCGCCGCGCGCCGCCGTCATCGCGCCGCGCCGGAAGCCACCGGGCTGCCATGGCAACGGCAGGCGCCGCGGCCTGGACAGGGCGGGCGCGGGATGGAGAGGCCCAGTCTGGGGGGCTCGAGGGCAGTGGAGGAGGCCGGTGGGGCCTGTGAGCATGGACGGGGCCGCTGGGGCCTGTGGGGTGCAGGGGCACGGCGGAGACCCCGTCTGAGGAGTGTGCGGGGTACAGAGGGGTAACCTTGGGGCTCCCTGGCGTGTCTCTGGAGCTCGAGCTGCCCCGGGGCCTGTGTCTCGCCAAGCACACCCCGGTCCCAGGGCTACTGGTGGTCCCTGGTGGCTGTGACCAGCGGCTGGTCAGCCCTGGCGTCCGGGGGGACGCGGGGGCTCTTCCTGAGCCGTGGTGGCCCAGACGGCTCCGTGGTGGCATTCGGGAGCGGCCTGTGGTGGCAGCCCGCAGCAAACAGCTGGACTCGGGTTCAGCCGTGGCGCTGGAAGTGGTTGAACAGTGAAGATCTGCGTGGAAGTAGCGTCAGAACTGAGTCACAGCAGGAAGGGCAGAGGAAGCCTGTACTTAAGGTGTATTCTTGCAGTGAGTCTCCTTCCCACGCAGGTCGGGCACGTTCCCGCAGTGGAGCCGGGAGCCCTGTCATTGCCCTTTACGTGACTTTGGTGACAGATTTTTTGAAGCAGCAGCTTTTTAGATCCCATGTGAAGTGGTGCACGCTGACTTACAATTGTGGGACAGCGTCAAGCACTTTCACTGATCCCTCTCTTGGTATAAACTCTATTTGTCCTGGATCCAGCAGGTCTGACCTATTCTTGCCTGGTTCTGCCCTGTTCTGGCCAGGCCTGTTGCTAAAACCCCCTATATTGGTTTGGCCCACAGATTATTCAAGAGGAAATAATTAAGCAGGGAAGGGAAATCTGCAAAATTGGATTCTGACTAGTCCAGTGTGACTTGAGAGTAACTTAAGTTGAATGGGTTGTTCCTCACACAACCAAAGACTATTTAATTTGCTATCTCAAATATATTAAACAAGGCTTTACCCTGAGATCAGATGCAGAGAAAAGGGAAGCAAATGTGTCGGTACATTCAATTTTTTCAATTGCTCTCAATGTGAGTGTTCACAGAGAGGCATTTTGGACCTGAGGTTTGAAGGCTCTGGTGAGATTACAGTGCTCCCTTTGCCTGCAGTGAGACCATCCTTAAACCCCGCGACTTCCCAGTGTGTTCCCAGTGCATCCCACCCGCACAGCTCCGCACGCCCTGCAGCGGGATTGTGGCAAGGAGGTGGGAGAGCTCCACGCCTTCCCGTGGCAGTGGGGAAGTGGCTCCTGAGCCTGCTCTGCGCCTGGGTCTGCTGCGTGCAGCCTGGCCAGGGGCTCCTCAGTGCTGCTCTTAGTCTGGTAAATCTCAGTCCCAAACCTTGTTTTCGCTCTGCCTTGTACTCGGTCCATCCCAGGTCTTCCCATGTGTCTTCTGCCCTTGCAGGGAGGTTCTTCGATGTATCTCAGCAGGGTCCTCTGAGGAGCTGCTGTTTTGGCACGTGAGAAGTTGCTCGTGCTGCCTTCAGAGCTGCCTGGGCCGGAGGTGACTTTGTGTCTGCAGCTTGAACTTGTAGCACCGTGAGCTGGAGTAGAGCTCAAATGAATCAAAACCCTTTGAGAGACCTGGAGCCTTCAAAGTGCACCCGGAACAACTTTGTGCAACCACCTTGCCTCTTCGCCGGGCCTCTTTCTTCCCCTTGCCGCTCCCTGATTGAAATTTCTCGTGAATGTGTCTTGGCTTTGCTTATATTGCGAGAGCAAGGATTAACTTTCAGGTCTGGGCAGAATCTGGCCTAGCAGCTCAGCGCACCTTTCTGCAATACTGATAATTGCTGCTCTTGCTAAAGATCCCACAGCCTCCTGAAGCTTCAGCTTTGCAGGCAGCGCTGGGGCTGCTGCTCGTGCAGCAGGACATGTCCCGTCCTCCAAGTGCCTCAGCTGAGAGCTCTAGTCTTAAGAAAATGCATCAACTTTTTCCATCTGTGTATGGATTCACACCCGCCTCTCCCTCAGTTTTAACCTGAAAGTAGTAGGAAACTGCTCATGCTGCAGTATGAGAAGTCAGCTCTGTGCAAGAAGTACATATATGTTTTAAGTGTAATGATTTCCCAAGCTGCTGATGGAAGGACTGCGCACATCCGTGCTCCTCTAAGGCGGTGAGGCAGGAGAGGAGGATGCCGTTTGGAAGCAGTTTTCTGTCCTGCAGTGTAACTGCCCCATCCATGCAGATCTCAATAAAGCAGTCGCTCTGGAAGCGTATGCTTTCACATTCAAAAATGCTTTCAAGGAATAAGGAAAATGCACCGGCTCTTTTGAGAGTGCAAATGCTTATAAAGGATTATGAACTCCTGAGTGAGGAACTGACCGGAACGACCAGGAGGAAAAGAACAGAGTTAGGGCAATACGCATGGGTCGGTTGCCCTTTATGGCCCCCATCTCGGGGGACATGGGCAGAGTTGTCGGGGTTGGAACCTGGGAAAACCTTTGTGCCCAGAAGGGCTCCAGCTGTTGGAGTCCAGAGAGGAGAGGATCGGTCCCAGCCTTGTGCAAGCACCAGTCAGATCCCCGTGGAAAAGCCATGGCAAAGACTTGGGGGCTGCTCCCTGTCTTTGTGCATTCCAGCTTTCCAGTTTCCTCCTCCAACTCCTCAGCCTTGTCCTTGGTGGCAGCCCTGGGTCCTGCTGTGTCTTCACCGTGGGTGGAGGGAGACCCTGGAGCGGCTCCCTAGGGAGCAGAATCAATCGTGTGAGGTGTGGGAGGTTCTTGCAAGTCACCTGGGAGCCGCTTCCTCCCGTCCCCAACCACGTCTGCGTCCAAGGGAGGAACTTTAACTCTCCGCCTGGCTCGGCCGGGCTCTCAGAGCTGCAGCATGAGGCCAAGGAGCATCTTGGTGCTGGGGCTGCTCGCCCTGTGCGCAGAGCTGCGGGCGGCACCCGCCAAAGGCAAGTACGGGCGCGCTTGGAACTCACACCCTTTCTAGCTTCTGGAGGCCCTTGTGTGTGTGTTTGCAGTGATGTGTGCTTAAGTATTTGTTTTAATTCTTACATTTATCAAAGATTTCTGTGGAAGGTTGTGACCCATGTGAGTTTTAGTCCTGGTTTAGTTTTATGTTCTTTGCCTTCTGCAAAAGATTAAAAGTCAAGCAAACACCATAAAGATTGTCATCCTCGTTCTGGTTCTGCATTCTTTAATTTCCTTCCGAGAGCATTTTCTCCGGTGCTGTCCGCTCTCACCAGGGTTCCTCCTGCCGGTGGGAGCCTGGCTTTCTTGGCAGCCCCTGCGGCTGCCGGCACGGAGAGGCTTTGGGCAGTTGCACCGCGGCGGAGGTTCCTCTCCCCTGAGAGCTCTGAGACGCCCTTGTCCTGCGTTGGAGGCGAAGGAGCGACGGGCGAGACGGCAGCGGCGCCAGGATGTGGCACGGAGCGGGGAGGGGCCCCTGGGTCTTGCAGAGGAACCGTCTTCCCGGCGGGAGGCGGGCGGCTCGGGAGGCTGCGGACGCCAGGGCTGTGGCAGGTTGAGGCACCGGCTGTCCCTGTGTGTGACCTGGCCACCGGCTGTCCCCGCGTGTGTGACTTGGCCGCGCTGCAGCCTTGCGCCCCTCCCTGGAGCCGGAGCTGGAGCCGTCTCGGCTCCCTGCTGGATCCCGCAGCGACGCTGCTCAGCACACTCGTTACTGCAGCACTGGATAACCCATATGCTTATTTCATAAATAGACTTAAAAATAGATGCTTGCATGCAGAGCATATCGCTTACTCTTAAAGAAAAGTATTTTATTTGGCTAAGAAGTTGGGGTGGTCAAAGTTTGTTTCAGTTATTTCCTTCACCCCCTCCTCAAAGCCTCCCAGAAAAAGAGATTTACTTGATTTTTTATTTATTACTATTTATTTTCCCAGGATGTGGCAGACTGTGTGGCCTGTGGCTGCTCCGCTCCGGGTCCGCGGGACGATGCGGGGGCCGGGCGGGGGTGTGGGGTGCCACGAGGGGGCCGCCCCTTGGCGGGGGCGCCTCCTCTAACGCTCTTCCCGGTGCCGCAGGGGGTGCGTGTCCGTGTCCGCCCGGCTGCCGGCCCCACGAGGAGTGTCCGGCCGGGAGCTGGTGCCGCGGCCCGCGCGGGTGGCTGCCCTGCAGGTCCGGCGCTGCCGCCGGTGAGGCCCTTGGCAGAGGCAGACCAAGCCCCCTTCCCCTTCCCTGCGCGCGCCGCCCCTGGACACGTTGGCGGGCGGCGCGGCCGGGCGCGCGGGCGGCCCTCACGCTGCGRCGCCTCTCCCCTGCAGGGACCACGGGCATCGGCACCCCTGTCCCGGCCGGGGCCGCGCAGGGAGAGCGGCCGGGGCAGAGCCCTCCGCCGCGGAACGGGAACAGCTCCGACCCGCACCCCTCGGCCGTTCCCGCCGGGGCGCCCGCCGCGGGAGAACAGCCCGGAGCCCACGGGATGCAGCCACACGGGGAGCAGCCGGCAGCTCCTGCGGCCGCAGAGAGCCCGGAGAAGCCCCCGCCGGGAAAGGAGAAGCTGGAGGCAGCGGAGAAGCTGGAGACTGGGGAGAAACCCGAGTCTGACAAGGGTGACAGCAGGGAGGATGACGATGCTGATGATGGTGGTGACGATGATGATGAGGATGATGATGTTGACGCCAGCAATGAGAAAAATGAACACAACATCTATGACTATGATGATGAGGATGGCAATGATAATGACAGCTACCGCTACGAGGAAGATGATGATGATGGTGACGACAATGACTATGGTGATGGTGATGATGGTGATGAAGTTGGCGACATTGACAGAGATGGCGATTACATCTAATGATCGAGGGATGTGCGCTGCACGTGGGGCGAGGAAGGCCGGGGTGCCTGGGCAGGGGTCAGGCCCGGCCCTCGGCCCCCTGCTCCACTGGCCTCACCAGGGCTGGGGCTGGACAGGCCCCCTCTTCCCTAATAAACCGCGTGCTCCCTCGCAGGAGTTGTGTGTCCTGCGCCGTGCCTGCTGTGGGAAGGTGTCCCCGCCGTGGGGACAGGGCTCCGCGGCCAGGGGAGGGACGGTYCCCCCATCTCCTCCTTGGCTGGCTGGAGCGGTGCCCCAAGATGGGATGTGCTCCAATCTCGTGGTGCTGCGGGCTCACGGCATCAGGCAGAGAATTCCTGCTGCTTCCCGGCAGGAACAGAAATGCCCCGGAGACCCGAGCGGGACGCGGCCGGCAGCCAATACAGCCCCTCGGCCACCACAGGAACCCCGGGCTGGTGGACACTGCCTGCACCCGTCCCCATCCCTGTCCCCGGGCTGGGCCAGGACACAGACGCAGTGGGAGCCGGGCAGGTCACAGCAGCCACAGGGTGCTCGGAGGCTCCTGTGTCCGGCGCTGCTCCGTGTCCGGCGGCAGGGGCAGCTAGGCAGAACCTGCGGAGAGACGGGCACGTCCTGGCCCCAGCCCCGCGGCCCCTGTACCGCTGACCCGCGAGCGGGGACGCAGCCCCAGGCCTGCTCCAAGCCCCGCTCCCCATCACATCCTCAGCTCCCAGCCCCATTCCCAGCTCCCAGTCCCATATTTGGTGCTGTTCTCAGCTCCCAGACCCGTTTCTGTCTCTTGCCCCCGTCTTGGCTCTTGGCCCTATTCCTGGCCCCATTTCTGGCTCCTGGTTACCAGGCACAGTCCCATGCCCATCTCCAGGCCCCATTCCTGGCCACACTCCCAGCTCCCAGACCCATTCCCGGTTCCTAGTCCCTCTCCTGACTCCCAGTGCTGGTGCTGTTCCCGGTCCCAGCTCCATTCTCCTTTCCCAGCCCCATTCCCAGCCCCGCTCGCCTGTGGCCGCCAGCCGTGCGCAGAGGCAGAGCAGCCCCAGGAGCAGCAGCAGCGGCAGCAGCCTCATGGTGCCCTGGGCCGCGTGGGGCTGTTGCGCCCCAGCGCCGGCAGCGCCGTTAAATCCTCCTGGATGGAGGAGGCTCCTGGTGACCCATGTGTGCCCCAGTGCCAGCAGCCCCGGCCGGGCGTGAAGCTCCGGCTCCTGCTGCCCGCGGCCAGGGCACGTGAGGCCCTGGCGCGGCTCCTGCCCGGTGTGGCTGGGGAGAGCTGTGCGGTGCTGCACGGTGCTGCGCCGCGGGAGCAGGAGCGGCCGGGGGCAGCGCATGGAGCAGCGCAGTGGTCGGAGCCGCGTGTCCGGTGCGCAGGGAGCAGCGCGTGGAGCCCTGGCAAGCGGCGCTGCATTGTTCTGCCTGGCACAGCCCTGGCTGCCGGGCACCGTTCTGTGACCCGACACGGTCCATGGCCTCGCGCTGGCCCCTGCTCCCAGCCCGGCTCTCCCTGCACCGCGGGCAGCAGCCACCAGCGAGCCCGGGGCTCCGGCAGCGGCGGCTCTCTGGGAGCAGCCGGGCCCTGGAGGGCTCCTGGGGATGTCGCAAGCCGGGACTTTCCCCACAGGCTCCTTCCTGGACGGCAGCTCCAGCAGGCAAGCTGCACCTGGGTGTGCACGTGCGAGCACGAGCCAGGAGCTGGCTRCATGTGTGCGTGCGTGTGCAATGCAAAGGGTGCATGCGTGGCTGCAATGCTGCTGCAGCTGAACACCCTGTGCGCGCGATCCACGTGGACTGAACCCACTGCATTAACCCCATCGGTGGTGAGAGGCCATGGGGAGATACCAGGGAGAAACGCAACCTTGTGAGCTTCTATTTGCTGGCCTTCCCCGCAGGAGCAGGGCTGAGGTTTACGTCCAGGAGGGAATTCCAGGGTTTACATCCAGGAGGGACTCGGAGTGGGGAGAGCTGCTGTCCCAGCCCTGAGGCAGCACCGTGCCAGTCCTCCTTCCCTCCCTCCCTGCATGGACGCAGCTGCAGCCGGTCCTCCCTCCAGCACCCAGGTGCAGCCTCGCACCCTCCCACCGCAGAGCCTTCCTTCCTTCCCTCCACTTCCCCCTTGGGACGGTAATTAACTACAGCAATAATCGCCCTGGCAATTAGCCGCGTGCCGCGGGAGCAGCTTGGTCTCTCTCTCCTTTTGGCCGGTTTCGCTTCACGCCCACCCACGTGCCCGGGCGGCCCAGCCCGCGGCTGGGACCGAGCGGTGGCCGGGGCTGCTGCTGCGCGGGTCGGGGCGGCGGCACCGCGGGGACCGGTGGCTTCGGGCCGGACCGGCAGCGTGGCCGCCCCCCTGTTCGCCCCCACCGCTCCGCGCTCCCGATGCCGAGTTCGGTGCCGAGTCCCGCGCTGAGCCCAGCGGAACCGCACGGGGCTCCGGGCTGCGCAGAGCCGACCGGAGCCGATCGGATCCCGCAGCGCCGCGGGGCCCCACGCCGGGCGCCTCCCCGTCCTACCGGTCGCCCCGGCTCCGGGACGCCGCGGCCGGCCGGGATGCCGCGGCCGGCTCCTCCCGGGGCCGCGGGCCGGGCTGCCCGGGTGCGGCTCGCAGCCGCCCGGCTCCTCCGCCCCGCCGCAGCGCTTAAAGCCCGGGCGGGCGCGCCGGGGCCAGAGCGCGCTGCGCGGGCGCCATGGAGCCGCGCGCCTTCCTCCTCCTCCTCCTCCTCCCGCTGCTCGCCGCCCCGCTCCCCTCCCCGGTGCCCAGGGCGGCGAGGGGAGCGGGGCCGGCGCCGGGGGCCGGGACGGGTGAGTACCCGAGGGGCGCGGGGGGTTCCAGGCCGGGCTGCCGGGGACCTCGTGGCCCCGGTGCCCCGCACTGAGCGGCCGCCCCGCAGAGAAGGCCGGTTACTGCTACCACCTCGCCGAGGCCGTGGGTGCCCCGGACGCCGACTGCCACCCCTGCCGCCCACCCGGGCCCTGCCCCGGCTGCACCGGYGACGACGCCTGCCCTGGTGACACCAAGTGCTGCCCCAGCAAGTGTGGCTACACGTGCCAGGAGCCGGTGCTGGGTGAGGGATGCTGGGCGCGGAGGGTGGAGCGGGGCGCGGCGGGGTGTGGGGCTCGTGTGTGGGACGTGGCAGCAGAGCCAGTGTGTGGGACCGGGTGCGTGGGGGCTTCCATGTGCAGAGCCGCCCGCCTGCGGCTCAGCCCGGCCCTGGGGTTCCACAGACGTCTGCTACCTGCCCTCGGTGTGCGGGAACTGCAAGGCGCTCTTCGTGCGCTTCTTCTACAACGCCTCGAGCCAGCGGTGCGAGGAGTTCATCTACGGCGGCTGCGGCGGCAACAGGAACAACTTCGAGAGCGAGGGCGAGTGCTCGCGTGCCTGCTCGCACATCAGCACCTAGCCACGGCCTCGGCTCCCGGCCGCGCAGGGACCGTGTCAGCTCCGGCCCTGCAGGCATGGGGTGGCTGATCCTCCTCTGCGGGGGTGGCACTCGGCCGGCTCCACTGCCGAGCCCTGGGCCCTGGTGCTCCAGGTGCCCCGTGGCCGGGGAGCCCCACGGCAGCCGTGGCCCCGTGCGCAGGGCTGGGTGTTCCCGGCAGCCCCGTGTGTGCTCCTTCCCAGGTGCACCCCGCGCACGTGCCGGGGGTGGTTCAGGGCACACCCTGTGCACACCCCAGGTGTGTCCCCCTCCACACCCTGTGCACACCCCAGGTGTGTCCCAGTGCACACACCCATGCACAACCCAGGCATGTCCCCGTGCACGCCCTGGGTGCCTTCTCCTGCACACCCCAAGCATCCCCTGGTGCCCCCGCACAGGGATGTGGCCCTGGGCTTGCTGTGGTGGGCGTCGCAGCCCCTGGCAGGTGCCCTTCACTGCGGGGGGGTTGTGCCGGGGCCTGCGCGGGTCTGGCTGCGCTCGCTGGCCGCCTGCTCCTCCCGCGTGCAGCCAGCGCGGAGGCGCCAGCCCTGCCTGGCGCTGCTGCGGTCAATACAGGACAGCCCTTGGCAGAGCCGCTCTGGTCTCGTCCTTTCAGCCCAGCAGGGAGGAGCAGGAAGCGCCCGGCAGCCGTGCCATGGGGCAGCGCAGGCTCGTGGTGGGGTGAGACCACGGCCTGGCTGCAGTGGGTCCTGGTGCTCGCACGGAGCCCGGGGCTGGTGAGGCAGCTCAGTGCCCGGGTACCCTCGTGGGCACCGTCCCACGGGACCGCAGAGACATGAGGGCGGCAGGGCCGGGCGAGCGCTCGCTTTATTGCTGCAAGGGGATGGGACTGCAGCCCCAGGGTCACCTGGACACGGGGGGCCCGCTCTGCTGTCACGCTGCATCTGCAAACGGGAGGTGTGTTAGGGGTGCCAGGGGCAGGAGCAGGGCTGCCATCCACTGGTCCCCGGCCACGCCGCCTCACCGCGCGGCACCGGCGTGCACACGTGCCCGCAGCCGTTGCTGCAGCACTGCTGCTCCCAGGGGCAGTCATCGTCGGAGCCGCACAGATCCAAGCAGGTCCCGCGGCCGCTGGGCACGGGGCAGCCCCCCCGTGCCCTGGCCCCTGTGTGGCAGGACACCAGCTGCTGCGCCGCGGGGACCTGGGCGCTGTGCCAYGAGCCGCGTGGCCCCCGGCACCTCAGGGACCTGGGCACCCCCCGGTGCAGCCCTCACCTCCAGGCTCGTCGACGCAGACGTGGCCACAGCCGGTGCTGGTGCAGCGCTGTCCCCATGGGCACTGCGTGCTGGTGTCGCACTCGTCCCTGCAGCGCCCAGTGCTGTCCCATGGCACGGCCACCCCGTCACTCTCTGCGAGTGGGAGAGCAGAGTCACAGGGTTGCTCTGGACTGAGGCCGTTTGGCCTCATCTTGGGAGTGGGAAGTGCTGGAAGCTGGTGGCAAATCCCAGTGCTGGGACAGGGAGGTGCCGCGCGGTGACGCAGCCAGGCTCGGTGAGCGCCATGGCCAGCCCCGACAGTGCACGGGGCCGCGGTGCTGCTGCTGCTCGGGCGTGGGGGACTCCCGTCCGCATCCCGCTGTGCTCCTGCCCTGAGAGCTGCTCACCTGGCAGAGCGGCCACCATGCACACACGCCCGCAGCCGTTGCTGCAGCACTTGTGTCCCCAGGGACACTCCTCGTCGAAGGTGCAGAGCTCCAAGCAGGTCCCGGCCTCCCTGGGCACCRGACAAACCCCCAAGGTCCCTGCATGGCACAGCACTGCTATGGCACCGTGGGGACCTGGCACATCCTGATGCACCGTGTGTGCCACGGACCTGGACAGCATGGGGACCCTGTGCACCCTGCAGTGCCCACGTCCTGCAGTCCCAGGCAGTGCAGAGCCCCGGTGCAGCCCTCACCTCCTGGCACGTCGGTGCAGACACGGCTGCAGCCGGTGCTGACGCAGCGCTGTCCCTGGGGACACTGCGTGTCGCTGTCACACTCCTGCACGCACCACCCCGCGGGCTGGGCCGGGCTCTCTGCGGGCGCGGGGCAGGCGCTGAGCGCGCGGCAGCGTGGGGCCGTGCGGGGGGCAGTGGACGGGCGCCGCGCTACCTGCGGGCAGGGGCAGGCACTGCCAGCTGCAGCCCGTGTCGCAGCACTTCTCGCCCCGCGCGCAGATGCTGTCGTCCAGGCACTGGTTGGGCGGGCGAGCGCGGGGCTGGCGGCAGGGCCGCGCCGCGGGGCAGCTCCCGGGGTGCTCTGCGGAGGAGAGGGGCCGGGAGCGCGGGGTCGGCCGGGGCGGGGGCKCCGCCGCGGCCCCGCTCACCTCTCGCGGGGCGCGTGCAGCGCATGGCGCAGCCGCCAAAGCAGCACTTCTCCAGGCGGGCGCAGTCGCGGTCGTGCACGCAGGCGTCCTCCTCAGCGCACGGCTCCGGCGACTGCCGCGGTCGCACCTTCGGGCACTCGCCGGGCTTGTCTGCAAGGCAGCAGGGACGGCGTCTCCCTGCGAGGCTGCTGCAGCCCCTGGGCCCCCACGGCACCAGCCCCGGTGCCAGCCCTTGAACTTCCACACCTCCTGCACTGGGCAGGCAGCAGCGTGACCCGTGTCTGCAGCGCAGCGTGCCCATGTACCCATGGCATGGTACCAACTGCATGATGTCCCCAGGCACCCCTGGCATGGTGTCCCTATGTACCCACGGCACGGCACCGCTGGCTCCCTACCACGGCACCTACCTGGCTCGGGCTCACGGCACACGTGGCCGCAGCGGCTACTGCAGCACTTCTGTGCGCCGGGGCAGTGCCGGTCGTCAGCGCAGGCGGGCGGGCATGTGGGTGCTGCCTCCTCGCTCAGGGGGCAGATCCCCGGTTTCTCTGGGAGCAGCGGGTGGGAGGAGCTGGGACCAGGTCCCCGCCGGAGCCTGCGGCTCCCAGTGCCACTCATGAGCGCTGCCTGCACGCCTGGGCCCTACCTCGGGCCGGGGGCAGGCACACGGAGTCGCAGCCACGTCGGCAGCACTTCTGCTCCGCGGGGCAGTCGCTGTCGCTGCGGCACCGCGCCTGGCACTCGTAGCTGGTGTAGAGCCCGGGGCTGGCGGGGCAGAAGCCGGGCTTCCCGGCAGGCATGGCTGCGTCCGCCCGCGCGGCGCGGTCCACCGGGCTCCGTGGGGCGCAGGCGCGGGYGCAGCGGGTGCCGCAGCAGGTCTCCCCACTGCGGCAGTCCCCATCGCTCCGGCACCGCGTGTCCCCGGGCCGGGCCGGAGCCGCCGCAGGGAGCCCTGCGGGGGAGCCGGGGTGGGGTGAGCCGGAGCCGGACCCCGCGCAGGCTCCGTGCTGCGCGGTGGGCAGCGCTCACCTGCGGTCCTGGAGCGGCACTCGGCGCTGCAGCGGTGCCTGCAGCACATCTGCCCACGGGGACAGTCCCGGTCGTGGTGGCATCGGCGCTCGTGGCGCGGTGCTGGGTCGGGTCCCGCCGCGGTTCCCTCTGCATGGCACAGGGGGTTGCGGAGCGGGTCGGCCCCACAGCACCACGTCCTGGGCCAGCCGTGTGCACGCTGACCATCCCCTCACCTTTGTGGTGTGTGTGGCACTCGGTGCTGCAGCGGTGCCCGCAGCACACCTCGCCGCGAGGACAGTCCCGGTCGTGGTGGCATTGCCGCCGGTGCTGCGGCTTCTGGTGCTGCTGCTCCTGTGGCCAAGGCTCCTGGCTCTGGTCCTCCTCATGCCGCAGATCATGGTGCCGCTGATAGTGGTTCCGTGAATTGTGGTGCCGTGGATCATGATGTGGTGGATCGTGATGCGGTGGATCGTGGTGCCGTGGATCGTGATGCGGCGGATCGTGGTGCCGCTGATCATGGTGCTGTGGATTGTGGTGCCGTGGATCATGGTGCCGTGGCTCCTGGCGCTGATGCTCATGGTGCTGCAGTTCCTTGTGCTGCAGCTCCTGGCTCTGGGGCTCCTGGCCCTGGGGCTCCTGCTGTTGTGGTTCTTGGCTCTGGGGCTCCTGGCTCCAGGGCTCCTCGTGCCTTGGCTCCTGTATCTGTGGCTCCTGGTGCTGAGTCTCCTGGTTCTGCAGCTCCTGGTGCTGCAGATCCTGGCTCTGGGGTTCCTGGCGTGGTGACTCCTGGCTCTGTGACTCTTGGTTCTGCGGTGGCTTCTCCAGCGGCTCCTGCTCCCGGTGCTGCGGCTCTGCACTGGCCGGGGCTGAGGTGGCTGCTGCTGCCGTTGCGGGGAGCGGGGTCGGGGCTGTGGGTTCTGTGGGGGGCGGGATGTGGCAGGGCAGCCTTGCCAAGGGCTCCCTGTGGCACCCCTCCCCGCACCGGGACTGCACTCTGCCCTTCCCAGCCTGGCCCCACCCCGCCATGTGCCCCGCAGCCCCGCGCACCTGTCCGGCCGGCAGCACGGTGCTGCTGGCGGCACAGAGCCCTGTCGCTGCCCGCATGGCGCCCCTCACCGGCCGTGGCCGCGTGCTGGCACTGGGCAACGCAGCTGCCGTTGCAGCAGGTCTGCGCGTCGGGGCAGTCGCCGTCATCGCTGCACTCCCCAGGTTCTCCTGCGGAGCAGAGCCGCTGCAAGGCCTGTGGATCCCTGCTCCTATGCCGCACCGCAGCGCCCGGTGCACCCGCCACCTCCCCGCTCCCGTGCACCGCGCTGCACCGGACACGGCCGCAGCGCTCACCGTGGCCGCGGCAGGCGCGCAGGCAGGCGTCGCGGCTCTCGAAGCTGTTGGCGCCGCGGCCGCAGCCGCCGCGGGGGAAGGCCTGGCAGCGCCGCGCCGTGCTGTTGTAGAAGAAGCGTCGCGGGGCGCGGGCACAGGGCCCCGGCAGCGCGGGCAGCGTGCAGGCGGCTCCCGGCAGGGCCTGTGGCTGCAGGCAGGCCGGGCCGCACGGCAGCGGGCAGCACTTCTTGCGGCCCAGGCAGTCGCCATCCTCCAGGCACTGGAAGGAGCAGGGGTAGAAGAGCCCCTCGGGGGCGGCCGCCGGGCAGGCGCCCGGCTTCTCTGCAGCGCCCGGTGGACGGGGCAGGCGGCGGGTGAGGTGGCGGCCCCGGCCCCGGTGCAGTGACCGGGGCTCTGCGCAGCCGCCCATGCACCGCGGAGCTGGGAGCGCCCATGTGCCGGGGCCTCTGGCTGAGGGTGCGAGGGGGCTGCCGTGTGGTGGGTGCTGGGGACACTGCCTGATGGGGACAGTGCCACAGTGGGGACTGTGCCGTGATGGGGACTGTGCCGTGATGGGAATCACAGCACGATGTGGATCATCCCGTGATGGGAAATGTGCTGAGATGGGGACCGTGCCGTGATGGGACCATGTCGCAATGGGGATGGTGCTGCGGTGAGCACTGGGGACCACGCTGTGACAGGGGCCATGCCGCTATGGGGGCCGTGCCGGGGCCGTGCCGGGCATGGCAGTACCTGTGGCGGGCAGCGTGCAGCGGAGCCCGCAGTCCCGCTGGCAGCACTTATGCAGGCCGGGGCAGCTGGAGTCGTTGGCGCAGAGCGGGGGCTCCGGGCGCAGGCAGCGGGTGAAGTCCCGTGGGCAGGAGCCCGGCTTCCAGGGCTGCCCTGCGCCCCGCAGCAGGCGGTGAGGGGCCTCCTCCTCGCAGCCCTTCCTGGCGCTCACAGCCCTCCCCAGTGCTTGCACCCCTTCCCGATGCATGCACCCCCTCCCCACCGCCTGCGCCCCTCCCCAGTGCTCCCTCACTGCTCTCTGTGCGCCCACGCTCCCCCTGGCAGCCCCCAGGGCTCTGCCGCTCGCTGCAGCATCACCAGCACCGCGAGCACGCGGGGCCGGGGCCACGCGCCAGCACCGGGGCGGGCGCTGAGATGCTCCGGGCCCGGGTGAGGGCCGGGTCAGGCTGACCCGACCGCAGTGACCGCGGCAGTGCCGGCGGGCCGGAGCCCTGTGGAGGTGCGAGCAGACGGCGGGATCACCATGGACACGGAGCGTGGCGCGATGCGGGCGGTGGGGATGGGGCGGTCCTGCTGCAGCGGGCATGGGGTGCCCGGGCCGGCCGGCACCGGTACCGTGTTTAGGTGCAAACAGAGGAGCTGCTGGGAAGTTCCTGCTGCCGAGAGCAGCTGCGACGTGAAACAAAGACCCGAAACCTCCTCGCCCAGAGCGGGTAGAGCCCAGCCTGCAGCTGCGCACCCACGCATGGGCAGGGACATGCGGACACGCAGACATGCAGACGCACGGACATGCAGACACACAGACACACAGACACATGGACACACAGATACATGGATACACGGACACACGGACGCGTGGACATGCAGACACGTGGACATGCAGACACGTGGACACGCAGACACAGGGCGCCGGGTGCGTGCAAGGGCTCTGGTGCGAGGTGCTGCCTGTCCCCGTGTCCCCCGCAGCTACTCACCACCCTGCTCCATTGCAGTGCTGAGCTCGGTCCCGAGCACAAGCAGCCCCAGCAGGAAGAGCCCCCCCGGCACCGTCATGGTGCTGCTGCGCCAGGACCGCTCTGGGACGGGCTTTAAAGCCCTGGCCAGGGATGCCGGGTCCAGCCCACAGCTACCAGGGCCAGAGCAGTTCCCAGAACCATGGGCACCCGGCCACTCATCCTGCTTATCACTGTGTGTTGGGTCAGGGTGACCAGCAGGCCAGGGCATGGAGGTGGGACAGGGACCTGGACAGGAAGGAGACCAGGGATGGGGACAGGCCCTCCCCTTGCTGGGTATTCCAGCTGCTGCAACAAGGACATTTCCCAAGGAATTTCCACAGCTAGGGACGTGATGAGTCTCCCCGCACCAGGAATCCAAGGAAACAAGTTCCTGGCTTTCCCACCCCAGCTCCAGCCCTGGGACTGGCTGGTGTGTGCTCGGCAGCAACCCGGGAATGGCCCTGGCGCATGCAGACCCAGAGCCGCACGGGTGCGGGAGCCACTTTATTGTGTTGCAGCAGCGCCCATGCGGGTGCACAGGGCCGTGCAGGGCCCCGGGAGCCCCACGGGTCCTGCCAGCGTGGGGCCGGTGCCCGGGATGTGGGTGCGGAGCAGCCGGGAGGTGACGGTCCGACAGGAGCCTGGGGTCAGGCTGAGCCTGGGGAGGAGGAGGAGGAGTGAGCAGAGGAAGCCGCGGCGGTGCCGAGGGGCCACAACCGGGCCGGCCTTACCGTGCAGCGGTGGGGTGCAGGCCCGGCCGCAGGGCAGCAGGCAGCACTTCTGCCCGGGGGGGCACTCCTGGTCCTGCAGGCAGAACGTGCGGCACCCAGCGGCACTGGCAGCCACGGGGCAGCGCCCGGGCCGCTCTGGGCACATGCGGAGAGAGGGACATCGGGTTGGGGACAGGCTGGGTGCTGCACGGGGGGCCCTGAGCAGGCAGGAGTGTCGCAGGGCCGGGCCGAGCCCTGCTCCACAGGGTGGTACCGGGATGGGGCCCGCGGTGCTTTACCGTCAGCCGGCGCCTTGCAGGTGCGGCCGCAGCCGGTGCTGCAGCACTTGGCTGGCCCGGCACAGTCGCCGTCGCTTTGGCAGAGCTCCGCGCAGGGCCCCAGCGAGCCGCGCAGCACCGCGGGGCAGGCGCCCGCCTTGGCTGCAACGCGGGCGCGTCAGGGATGGCGGCGGCACCGGGGGCGGCCGATGCCCATTCCCTGGGCACGGCTCCCACGTGGGTCTGCGCGCCATGCCGCGGCACCGATACCTGCGTGGGGGGTGGCGCACGCCAGCCCGCAGCCCGTGAAGCAGCACTTGAGCGCGCCGGGGCAGCCGCGGTCGTCAGCGCAGCGGTTGGGGCAGGCAGCACCGCTCCGCAGGGCTCGCAGCCGCGGGCACAGCCCGGGCTTGGCTGCAGCACGAGCAGGTTGCGGCACGGCGGGTGCCAAGAGGACGCCCCGCGCGAGCCACTCAGGTGCCGCGGGCTGCGGCGCCTACCTGGCTGGGCAGCCACGCAGCGGGCGCAGCAGCCGAGGCCGCAGCACTTGTGCCCGGGGCCGCAGGCACTGTCGTTGTGGCAGCTGGACCCGCAGGACCCCGCGCCGGCGCTGTCCAGCGTGGGACAGTAGCCCGGGCTCACTGCAAACGGAGACGTGCGCTGCACCGGCCGGCTGGTACCGTGGGGCTGCACATCCAGCCCGGTGCACGGTGCGTGGAGCGCGGAGCCGGGTGCATGGAGCACAGCACGCGGTGCATGGTGACGGCGCACAGCACGAGGCGCCTGGTGCAGTGAGCGGTGCACGTGGGTACCTGTGGCAGGGAGGAGGCAGCTCCTGCCCTGGCTGGAGTCGCAGCACTTCTCGGCACCAGGGCAGCTCTGGTCGGAGAGGCAGAAGAGCCGGGGGGGCCGCGGGAGCCCCCCGCCCCCCGGGGGGCAGTCACCCGCTTTGCTGGGCGCAGGGGGCCGGCGCCCGCGCAGGGCCCAGCGCAGCGGTGGAGGTGGCGGTGGCCGCGGGGTGGCCGTGGGGGCAGAGTCCCAGGCCCCGGCCCCCTGCGGCAGGGCCGACGCAGGGGGCGGCAGGGCCAAGAGCAGCAGGAGCAGCACGTGCTCGCTGGGCATGGTGCTGCCACAGGAGCTGGGTGCTGTGCCGTGCCACGCTGCGGGCTTATAAACCCTGCTGGGGCAGGGGGACGGCTCTGCCGGCCTGTTCCCATGGGATGCGGCCGTGCCCCGCACCGTGGGAGTGCCAGCAGGAACAATCTGCCTGCGGGAGGCTCCACGCTGGGCACAGGACAGCCCCGATGCCTCCTCCACAGCGCTGCCCTTTCCAGGTGACTGGTGGCCCGCGGGGCCAGGAAGCTCCTGGCACAGCATGGACTGGCTCCCTGTGCCACAGGGATGCAGCATGGGCAGGGAGCTGCATGGAGCTGCATGGAGCTGCATGGAGCTGCAGGGAGCTTCAGGGAGCTGGGTGCCCCAACCCCAGCCCCTGGCCAGGGAGCAGGAGCGGCTGCTCCGCCGGCTGCACAGAGTGGGAGACGCGGCCAGGATCCACGGAGCCAAGGGCAGTGGGGGCCCTACTCTGTTCCCGGCTGGTTTGGGCATCGTCCCAGCAGGACGCATCCCCACGGGAGCACAGGAGCAGGGCTTGGGACAAGACCAGAGAGAGCAGTTGGTGCATGAGGGGATTTGAGGCAGGCCGGGGCCTGGGGGATGCCCAGGGCGCGGACGGGACACTCCCGGGAGCACCGGGCAGCTCTGCAGGCTCCTGTGGTGCTGGGAGGCCCTCGGCTCCCCACGACGTCGGGCTGTTGCACCTGCAGCCCTGTCCCCGGGCTGTGCCCAGGGTGCTGAGAGAGGCTTCGCTGCCAACCGCAGCGCAAGCCGAGGATCTGCCCTGCTGCACTGCTGGGGCCGGCACTGCGGCGCTGCCTCCAGCCCTGGCCTTGCGGCTGGCGGCGGCACCGGTGCCAGCAGAGGAGCTCGGGGAGGGCAGGGCCGGCGCAGGCAGGAAGGGAGACGCGGCCACCAGGGCTGCAGGAGAGGCGGCTTTATTGGCGCGGTGGCTCTGCGAGTCCGGAGGGCGGCGGCGGCGGCTCCCTTGGCACCGACGGTGCCTGCGGAGGGAGGAGAGCGTGGCAGGGCCGTGAG
The DNA here is from genome assembly GCA_003342815.1 of Eudromia elegans. Taxonomy (NCBI): domain Eukaryota; kingdom Metazoa; phylum Chordata; class Aves; order Tinamiformes; family Tinamidae; genus Eudromia; species Eudromia elegans. The sequence goes on along the minus strand of PTEX01000378.1, from coordinate 113,376 downwards.
CAGTAGGAGCACGGGCATGGGGACAGGGATGGGATGGGGCGGCCGGAAGCACCGTGGGCGCCCCACTGACCTCAGTGCAGCGGAGTGACGCAGGAGACGTGGCCGCAGCCGTTGCGGCAGCACTTGAGCGCGCCAGAGCAGTTGGAGTCCATGGTGCACTGGTCCTGGCACAGCCCCAGCATGGGGATCCCCGGCTTCATGGGCGGGCAGGTGCCCGGCTTGTCTGCAGGGCAGAGGAGGTAGTGTGAGAACCGCGGCCGGTGCACATGCCCCGGTCCAGCCCGGCTGCACGGCCGCGCTGGGGCCGCCGCTCCCGCACCCCGGCTGTCCCGGCCCGGCACCCCCGTCCTCGCACGGGGCAGCGGCAGTGGCGAGCGCTGCGCAGCGCCCGCCCGCTCCCCGCTCGTCCTCTGCCCTCCTGGGTCCCGGCGGCTCCGCTGGGTGGCACGGGCCGGGATGCAGAGCGGGACGCGGCCCATGAGGCAGGACGCTGCTCCACACGGTGAGGCCGCACGCTGCCTGTGCCGCCCCGGAGCAGCCGGCCGTGACGCGTCCCCCCGCGCCGCCCGCTCGTTACCGTTGGGGTTCTGGCAGGCCCTGCCGCAGGCGGCCGGGCAGCACTTGCGGCTGCTCTCGCAGTCGCTGTCGGACTGGCAGCTCAGGGTGCAGTTCGCCTCCGCCGTGGCCAAGTCTGGGCACACGCCGGCTTTCGCTGAAAGGCAAAGGTGAGCACTGGGGACCGAGCGGTGGCACTTCCCCATCCCGGGCTGGACACAGGGATGCTGCAGAGCCCTGGGCTGGATACGGGGACCCTGCAGAGCCACAGAGCTCCTAGGCCCAATAGGTGATGGAGCAGGGGGTGACGCTTCCTGCAGCCCCGAGGCTGGATGCAGACCTGTCGAGGAGTCTGGGGTGCCGCCGGGGGCAGGGGTTCTGCTCTGGCCAGGCTGAAGTGATCCTGGTGAGCTGGGAACAACTCCTGCGGCCCCGGGGCTGGAGCTAGGGATGCTGTGGAGCTCTAGGGGTGGGCGTGGGGATGCTGCAAGGCCCCAGAACCGCATGTGGGCATGCTGCCCTGGTCCTGGCCCGTGCCTGGGGCCACTGACTTGCATGTGGGGGCTCCTAGGCCTGGCTGCAGCCCAGGCAGGCTGCTGTGCACCGGGCGGGTGGGCGACGCTCCCTGCAGCTCCAGGGCTGAGCGCAGGGATGCTGCAGAGCCTCGGGGTGCTGGAACGGGGGTGCAGCCCCTTGGAGCCGGGCGTGGGGATGTGCCGGGCCGCGGGGCTGGGCGGGGGTCCTGGGGCGCGGGTGCAGCCCGGTGCCGGCCTCGCCACGGCCCCCTCGTGCGGATGCTGGCGGCGGTGCCGGGGCGGCGGCGGTGCCGGGGAGGCCCCGCGTTCGTACTCACTGGTGTCATTCTGGGYAGATGCTGGCGGCAGCCGGGCGCAGAGCGCCAGGAGCGCCAGGAGGAGCGGCGAGGCGCGGGCCGCGAGCATGGTGCCGGCGCCGAGTGCGCGGGACGCCCCGGGCCGCCTTTTAGCCGGTCGCCAGGAGGGGCCGGGGCGGGCGGAGGGCTCTGCCTTCCGGGTGCCTCGGAGGAACTGCCGGGGCCAGGCCCCCCCCGCCGTTGCACAATCCCCGAGTGTCAGGTATCTGCCGGCTCCTGGCGGCCGACCAGGGAGGGGGAGCCTCAGCCCAGCCGGGCCGGCGTCTCCGCGGAAAACCTGCCCGGCAGGAACGGCAGCCAAGGGCCGCGCGGGCGCGATGCTGCCGCGCCAGCCCCGAGCCCCCGCACGCAGGGCCGCCCGTGGGGTGGCGGCCGGGGCAGCCCCGGAGCCGGCACGTGGACATGGGGCTCGTCCCGCCGTGCGCCCGCTCATCCCGGCCTCTGGCAGCACCGGCACTGGTGCCTGGGAGCGATGGGCTGAGCCGGCGACGCGCGTCCCCTGCCCTGCGGCTCGAGCAGCACCGGGACCCAGGGCCACCCGTGGGCCCGGGGCTGCCTGAGCTCCTCTGCGTGCGGGTCCGGTGCGGGTGCTGGTCCCAGCCTCGCAGCGCCCCGGGCACGGGTGGCTCCGGTGCCACCACGCTTGGAGCTGCCCTTGAGGTTTATCGCGTTGCTCAGCTGGCTGAGCCGGTAACGGCCCTGATTGCTGCCCTGGGCTTGTGCGGCTGGGGTGCAGCCTCTCCGCGGTGCTGGTGCTGTGGGGATGGGAATGGGGAGCGGAGAGGGCGGCGGGTGGGCGCCCCAGCCTTGCGCCATTACCCATTGCCGGCTCCGAAGCCCATTCCGGCTGAAGGTGCCTGCAGCCACCGGTTGCAGCTGCGAGGGGCTGGTGGCGCCAGCACGGGGCGGGCGGCGGGGCCGGCTCCTGCCCACGCATTTGGCCCTGTTTTCCAGGAGGCAGAAACGCTCCAGCTCCATCCTGGCACGCGGGATGCGGCAGGGAGCCGCCTGCAGCCGTCCCTGCACCAGGTGCAGCCAGGGCTCCCAACGGGGACGCAGCCCTCAGAGCTGGTGCCACAATGTGGCTGCTCCCACTGCAGCCCCCGGCCCCTGCAGAGCCCCAACGCGCTCATCACAGCAGGGCACGGCATGGAGCAGCACAACTCAGCACTGCCCAGCGCAGCACGGAGCGGCACAGCACAGCACGGCACAGCATGATGCAACACGGCACGACACGATGCACAGCAGCCCGGCAGGGCATGGTGCCACGCAGCACGGTGCAGCACAGCACGGCAGGGCGCAGTGCAGCACGGTGCAGCATGGCATGGTGCAGCATGGCACGGCGCAGCAGAGATGCGCAGCCCTCCTAGGGGGTGGGACAGGGACCCCTCCCTGCAGCTGGGGCGCGGGGCTCTGTGAGCAGGACCCGCTGCATGGAGCACCCTGAGCACCCTGAGCACCGCAAGTGCCCCCAGGTCCCTGCCCCGTGCTCACCGGCGGCGGTGGCGGCTGCTGCGACCGGCCGTGTGTGCAGGCCCAGGGCTCCCAGCAGCATAAGCCCCGCCGTTCTCATGGYGCTGCCGCGGTGCCAGGTGCCCCGCACAGCCGCGTATACCCGTGTGCGGCGCCGCCGCTCGCCGCCCAACCGGCCTGGGACATGACGTTGCCCGAGTGATGGCTGACCCGGCCCGGTCCTGCCTAGGGCGCGCCAGGGGGACCGGGCGCTGCAGCGGGCGCCGGGGCAGTGGGGAGAGGCGCCCACGGTGCAGGAGGGCACCCAGGCCCTGCCCGGCCTCCTGTGTCCCCCCGGCCACCCCACGTCCCGCAGGCGGCGGGTGCAGCGGCTGCGCATGGCCCTGCTCGCTGCTCCACGATGCTGCTCCAAGGGCCCARTGAGACCGGGCGGCTGCCCAGTGCGAGACGGGGCGGCCGCAGCGCCCGCTCCCTGCGCGGCCACGTCCTGCAGCCGTCCCCACYGCGGCCACCAGCTCCGTGCCGATGTGCTCAACACTGCCCCGTCCAGGGCTGGGYGGCTGCCAAGCGGGTTTCCCTGCTGGGAAATTCCTGTCTGCGTCACCCGGCTCCAGAGCCACTTGGTGGCCCAACAGGAGGGAGCCGGGAGCCGGGAGCCGGAAAAACCAGGTTCGTGGGAGCCGTGGGGCGGCTGCTCACGCGCCAGGCTCGCTCGTGCCGGGCCGCCCGGGCGGGCAGTGCGGGGTCCCGGCGGCTCCGCACGGAGGGTTCCTGGGCTCTGCGCGGCCCCGCTGCCTCCCGCGGGACCCCGCGACGCCGAGCGCGGCAGCCGCCAGCAGATGAGGCTGTTGCGCCGTGGACACTGTCGCGCTGCAGGAGCCGGTGCTGGTGGCTCCAACAGGGCCCGGCCTGCTCCGGAACCCGGTGRTTCTGCGGCAGGGGCAGCCCCCTGGATCCCCCGGGCTGCGGCTCTCGCGGGTGTTTGCACCGTGTGCTGCCCTTGCCTGCCGCAGCGCCGGGCAGGGACCCGGGGCCTCGCGGCAGAAACGACRGAAAGCTCCAGAAAGCGCCGGGATCGGTGCGGAGCACAGACCTGGCTTGGCCGCACAGCACAGCCCCAGTACGGCGCGGTCCTGCGGGATTGCAGGGTGCAACCCGGCCTTAGCACAGCCGTGATCCTGCAGGATTGCAGGGTGCAGCATGGCCCCAGCACGGTGTGATCCTGCGGGATTGCAGGGTGCAGCATGGCCCTGGTACAGCCGTGATCCTGCAGGATTGCAGAGTCCAGCACAGCCCTGATCCCGCAGGACTGCAGGATGCAGCACAGCGCGGTGCAGTGCGGTGGCCCCCGCCAGGGTTGTGATTGCAGCCATGCATCACCGTGCGACGGGGCGGGTGGGCGGCTGCGATTCTTCTCCGTGGTGTGCAGACAAATGCGGGGAGGGAAATGGATGTGCAGGCGGCCGCAGGAGGGGTGGCAGCGGGACGCACATCCACCGGGTGCTGCCGGGGCGCCTGCGCGGGGCCGCTGCCCTCCTCACGGCACCGGCCGGGTGCAGGCGCCTGGAGCTGCCTCCCGCCCCGAGGTGCTGCCCGGGCTGAGATAATGCTTAATACCCTCAAACACTCACTATCAGCCTTGCCATAAGGCCCATAAATATTAATACAATTCTAATTAGTTCCCTTAAATACATTGCCTAAATTAAGCATTTCCTCTGCAATAAATCAGCAGCGTTTTGGCATCCTGTTCGTGCTGGGAGCTGCTGTAGCCGCCACAAGCCCTGGGCCCTGAGGCTGTGAGCTGCCTCTTGRCTGCAGCAGGGTCTGATGGCCCTAGACTGGGGCCGCACCGTGCTGTGATGCACCACACTGTGCCATGCCGTGCTATGCTGTGCCATGCTGGGCCATGATGCACTACACTGCACCGTGATGCACCGCACTGTGCTGTGATGCACCGCACTGTGCCATGCTGTGCCGTGCCATGCTGTGCCATGATGCACTGCACCGTGCTGTGCCATGTCGTGCCATGCTGTGCCATGATGCACCGCACGGCACCGTGATGCACTGCACTGTGCTGTGCCATGCCATGCCATGCTGGGCCATGATGCACTACACTGCACCGTGATGCACCGTGCTGTGCTATGCCGTGCCATGCCATGCTGCGCTGTGATGCACTGCACCGTGCTGTGCCATGTCGTGCCATGCTGTGCCATGATGCACTGCACTGTGCCATGATGCACCGCACTGTGCCGTGATGCACCGCACCRGGGCATGCCGCGCTGTACAGGTCTGAGCAGGGGGGCTGCAAGGGGCTCGGGTGCCCCCTGCTCTCTGCAGTCACGGCCCTGGAAAGAGCAACCACCCAACTCATCTGCTTGAGTGGGAATTAATACGGTGTGAAACCTGCGGTGGGTGATTTAAGAGCTGGATTAAACCCTCCACACAAATAGATGTTTTATAAGGTCAGAAGAGAGATTAAACGCTGCAGACAGGCACAGTGCTTGCCATTTCCAGCACCCTCTTTTACCATAAACATTTGTGTGTAGAGCTTCATCTCCGGGTTCCTGTTTTCTTCAGAGCTGTGGCCCCGGCAATGCTGCTGCCGCCGGTGCCGCTGCCGGGAGCTGGTGCGCAGGAGCCGAACGCGCTGGCGGTCGGTGCCAAGGGGCAGAGCTCCCTGGAGCAGCTTTTCAGTCCTGCTGCTCGTCCTTCCCGGCGCCGGCAGTGACGTGGGGCCTCCTGCCCGTGCCCAGCCACGGCGGCAGTGGCAGCAGCTCCATCCCCATCGCCGTCGCTGTCGCTGTCCCCGTTGCYGCGCTCCTGCCAGGCAGGGCCCGCCGGAGCTGTCGGCGTGATGAAAAGCCTCCTGCGGCAGCGCAGATAACGTACAAGCACAGGTCAGGCGAGGCCCGTGTCGCCCATCCATCAGCGCCGCGGCTCCGGCGCTCCCCGGCCGCCCGCCCGCGCGGGAGCCGCTTCYCAAGGTTAAGAGGATGCGGAGGCTCGGGCAGCGGCGGCCACACTCGTCCCACAGGTGACAGAGTAGCCAGGGGAGCTGGGACACGGCGGGAGGGGCTCTGTGTGCTGGGACGGGCGGTGCTGCCGGCCCCGGGCCTGGCACTGCCGGGCCGGACCCACACAAGGGGAATGGGGGGACCTCGGTCCTGGGTGGCCAGGGGCACTCGGCCCCTCGTGCTTGCACACTCGTGCACACAGGCATGCAGGCACATGCACCCACATGAAGGCATGCACACACATGCACACATGCACACACATGCATGCACATGCACACACACGTGCAGTGCTCTGCAGCTGCCCTGCAGCAGCTCCGTGCAGGGATGAGATGGGGGGCGCTGCCCCCGGCCCGCGGTGCCGCAGGGCTCAGGGCCGCAGCCCCGAGGGTGATGCTGGTGCAGCTGCTGCTGCCGCCGGCCCTGGCCCCGCGGCGCAGGGAGGACATGGAGACACGGTGGGTCCGGGGGGCCTCCCCGGCCGGGCCCCCGCCGTTGCCCCGGCTCCCCTTGCCCTCGCTCAATGTCACCCTCGCAGCCTGTCAGCTTGAGAAAAGGTTTGCATCCGATAAGCGATCGGGCTGTCAGCYGCGGAGTGCCGCTTGCTTGTGATTTACTGCAGCGGCGCTAACAGAGCACAGATTTTTCTTAATCTAAATTGAAAACTACTCAAGTAGAAAAATAATTTCATTGCTTTGCTGGGAGGGGCGGGGGTGTGGGAGGGCAGTGCTGCGGCAGTGGGGAGGGTGGCTGTGGCACCCGGGATGCGGCACCCGGGATCCGGCACCCAGCACCCGGCACGGGCTGCGGGCGCCCCGGGCTCCCCCGGCAAGGGCGGCCCCGCCACGGGGCAGCAGTCGCAGTGCRAGTGGTTTCGGGCGCGCTTGTTGGGCCGGATAATGAGGTGCCCGCTGAGCTGCATCGCAGAGCATGGCCAAATTAAAGGAGTTCTTTCCCCCTTTAATTTAAAAGTCGCCACTGGGAGATCTGGGCCGGCCTCGCGGTGATTTCCCCCCGGGCTGCCTCTGCAGCTGCCCTTAGCTCTGCGGCCGGGCCCCGGGGCGGCCCCGGCGTGCGGGAGCTTTGGGCCGAATGGGGCTCGCRGGGGCTGCTCGGGAGCCCCCCCCACCGGCCCCCAGACCGGGGCCCCGGCTGCCTTGGTCCCGCTCGGTGCCTCCCCCGCGGCGGCTTCTGCTGCCCGCGGAGCCCCCRGCGGCACCGGCCCCGCTCGCTCCGGCCCCTTTGCATTTTACCCTTCAGTAATTTCAGCACTTACGGGTGCAATTAACAGGCAGGGCTGGAGTTATGAAGCCATCAGCGCGGAGAGACCTGAATACTAACAAACTCGGCGCGCCTCCGCCTTGCCGGGCCGCCTGATTTATCAGGGATAAAACTGCAATAACGCCGGCAGATTTCCATCGGCCGCCGTAATGGGCCCTGACTACATTAAATGCACATTTTTTAACTTGTCTGAGTGCCCGGCCTCCCCGCGGCTGCTGCAGAGCCCGCAGGGGCTCGGCCGGCACCACACGAGAGCTGGGATGTGCTCTAGGATGCACTTTGGGATGCACTCCAGGATGCGCTCTGGGATGTGCTCCGGGATGTGCTCCGGGATGCGCTCTGGGATGCGCTCTGGGATGTGCTCTGGGATGCGCTCTGGGATGTGCTCTGGGATGTGCTCTGGGATGTGCTCTGGGATGCGCTCTGGGATGCGCTCTGGGATGCGCTCYGGGATGTGCTCTGGGATGCGCTCTGGGATGTGCTCTGGGATGCGCTCTGGGATGCGCTCTGGGATGTGCTCTGGGATGTGCTCCAGCACACACATTGGGTTGAGCTCCAGGATGCGCTCTGGGATGTGTTCTGGGATGCGCTCTGGGATGCGCTGTGGGATGCGCTCTGGGATGTGCTCCCGCATTCCCTGTGGACCACAAGGCGTGAGGCCAGGGCGAGGGCAGATCCCCGGATCCAAGCGTCCCGATGCAGTTTCAGCYTCCGGCTGCGGAAGGAGCCCCGCGGGCGCCGCGTCTCTCTGCACGCGCGGAGGGACGAGCTGCGGCCCGGCCGGCCCCCCAAGCCCCAGCGCTCAGCCCCGCTCCGTCAGGAAGCAGCTCTTTCCCTACAAACTTCATCCCAATTTAATTGGATACTTTTGAGCCCAGGCTCATGATTTCTGCAGCAATTTGGTGTGAGATTTCTTTCTTTCCCTCCATTATCCCCCCTGATTAACTCAGCTGCACCTGTCAGCTTTTATTCCGCGGTGCGGCGAGCACTGGCAAGAACCTGTTAAAATGCATGAGTTTTATCACATTCACTCTTTCCTGGCCAGCGGTGCCGAACGGGAGGCAGCGGGAGGGGGCTGCCGGGGGCTCCTCRCGTGGGGCCGGGCAGGGAGCGCGGTGCAGGTAGCGCCCACAGGGCCCGGCAGGAGGGACCCCTYGGAGGGGCCCGTGTGGTGCCCGTGGGAGAGGGGGGCCCTTGCTGCGAGTGCCTCTGCACCCCGCACCCTGCATCCTGCACCCCGCATCCTGCACCCCACACCCTGCATCCCACCCTCTGCACCCTGCACCCCACACCCTGCACCCCATACCCTGCACCCCGCACCCTGCATCCCGCACCCCGCCCTTTGCACCCTGCACCCTGCATCCCACCCTCTGCACCCCGCATCCTGCATCTCTCATCCCACATCCTGCTCCCTGCATCCCACACCCTGCATCCTGCATCTGCATCCCACATTCCTCATCCTGCATCCTACTCCCTGCATCCCTCATCCCGCATCCCTCCCTCTGCACCCCGCACGGCTGCGGGCGGTGCCGTCCCGGCGAGGGGCGGGTGGCAGCGCCGGCACCGCGGTCCCCGCCGCGGCGGCTCCCCCGCTCCGCACACGCTGATTTCACATTCCACTCGCACCCCGTTCCCGCTCCCTCCTTCTCGTAGGAGCGGACGCACCCGGAAGCACCGCTGCCCCCGCGAGCGGCTTCAATCGGGCTGTTTTGTTAATGGTTTGTCATCTCAACCCCGGCGCCCCGCACCCCCCGCTCCCCCCGGGGCATCGTTTCCATTTCTTAATAACCCCTCATCATCATGCGCGGCGCGGGGAGGGCAGCGCCGCTAATTCAATTCCGGGAGCCGCGGTGTTTAGTTAATCACCGGGGGAGCCGGGTTACGCAGCGCAATTATTTATTCGGAATTGGCTCTCGTGGCCTCGGCACCGCGAACCCGGTGCCCAAGGGAGCCTGCGGTGCCGGGACGGAGCCGTCCTGGCGCGGCCGCGTCCCGCCGGCGCCGCGTCCCGCCCGGCTCGGTGCCTCCTCCAGGCCTTCAGTCACCGCTCACGGGGATTTTTGTACTTGATTTTGCCTCTGGGTTTGCTTTAAATTCGATGTTTTGTCCCTGTGCTCCAAGCGCCTTGACTGGATGAAGAGTCTCCGTTATTGAACCCTGCCCTGCAGCCGCCTGGGGAGAGCCGGGCTTCCAGCCCCCGCCGGGGCTGCTGGCAGCGCCACGCGGCCGGGCAGGACGCGGGGACCGCAGGGACCCCGGGGGGACCGCGGGGAGCCCTTGGTGACTGCGGGGATCCTGTGGGGACCGTGGGGAGCCCTTGGTGACCACAGAGAGCCCTTGGTGACCGCGGGGACTGTGGGGAGCCCTTGGTGACCACGGGGACCCTGCGGGGACCGTGGGGAGCCCTTAGTGACCGTGAGGACCCTGCGGGGACCGTGGGGAGCCCTTGGTGACTGTGGGGAGCCCTTGGTGACCGCAGGGACCTGCTGGGGACCGTGGGGAGCCCTTGGTGACCATGAGGACCCTGTGGTGACTGTGGGGAGCCCTTGGTGACCGCGGCCCCATCAGCCTTCTGTGTTTTTAGCTCGGGGGCACCCACGAGGCGGCTCCTGCCGACACGGTGTGCGGCAGCCGCAGTGAACGCGCCGTGCGGCTCGGCGCCTCGAGCAGCGCGTTTTGGGGGATATTTGCGCTGTTTCCGCTCACAGCTCGGCGCCGTTTTGGGGGATATTTGCGCTGTTTCCGCTCAGAGCAGAGCACGTGCCCCCTCCCCCCACGCTCCCCCGTGGGGCCGCGCGGGGGACGCGCATGCGCTTTGGCGCGGCCCTCCCTCCCTCCCCTCCTTTTTCCGCCACCGTCGCAAACAGCCTGGCGTTGCTTTCCGGCAGCGTGGCCTTTATCCGCCGCTCGCTTTCTGGCAGCGGGTCCTGCCCTGCTTTCCGGCAGCGTGGCGGCCGCGTCGCGCCCTGCCGTAGGGCGCGGTGTCGCGCAGCGCGGTGCTCGGCGGCCGCCATGGATGTGGGGGAGCTGCTCAGCTACCAGGTGAGCGGGGCCGGCCCCGGTACCGGAGCCGTGTCCGGCACCGACCCGGCACCGCGGGCTCGGGCTCCCCTCCTCGCCCCCGCCTCCCGCTCCGGGGTTTCCGTGGCGCTCGGGTCTCCCGGCGGGTTCCCGCCGGTGGAGTTCCCGTTTTGCGGCGCGTTCCTCCCGCTCTGGGGCGCGTCCCGCGTGCGGGGCGGGCGGCCGCTGGGCCTGGTGCCGCTGCGCGGGCGGCGGCCCCGGCGCGTCCCCCGCGGGACCCCGCGCGCGGGGCTGCCCTGCCCGGCGCCTCCGTCCCCGCAGTGTCGCGGAGCTGCTGGGGGGGTTCCTGCGTGTCCCCCCTTCCCGTGGTCCCCGGGCTGCCCCGCTCGGTGTCAGCGGAACCGGAATCTCCTCTGTACCTGCGGTCCGTCCGTCTCAGCCGCAGCTGTTGTGTTTTGTGATGCACTTTTAAAAAGTGGAAAAGTAAACCGCCGTGGGACTAATTTCCTTTTGGTTTTAGCGTGCTTTTAGTCTGTGTGTTTTTTTTCTTTATCTTTCTCTGTGTTTCTGAAAGTGCAAAGTCCTCATCATTCCCTCCCACTCCAGGAGAAGCACGAACATTCCGTTAATAACTCAAATCACTTCAACTTCTGTGCACTTTTGTATTGTGCTTTCCCATGGGATGAGCTCCACGCTGTGCTGTGGGTGACTCTGACTGCATAGCAAAGGGCTTCATTTTGAGAGGCTGGAAGCCAAGAAACCCCCTTTGCTGCTAGGGGCTATGGGTTTGGATTCCTTCTCGCTGCAGGACCTGTCCCGTAGCGGTTGGACGAAGCAACCCCTTTCAAGGGCTCAGGCTGCGGGCACGGGGCGGGCGTCCTGCTGCCCGGCTCCTGGCTGGGTCCCAGCAGCTCCCTGAGCAGCAGGCTGGGCTGCAGAGCCGCTCGCTGGGAGCGGGTGAAGAGCCGCGATGTGGCTGGGATGAGRGCCCTTCTGTGGGGGGACATACGGCCAAGAGCAGGAACCAGAGCCACGAGCGAGATCCCGCCTGCCCTGCCCTGGCAGCAGCACACAGGTGTTTGGAGAGGTGCTGCCTGCTCCGCAGGGTGAGACCTGCTCCGGTAACCCAGCTTTTCCGAAGCGACTTTGCCCTGGAGAGGCTTCGGGTCGTGTGGCGGGGAGAAGAGGGAGGGAGGAGGTTGGATGCTCCTGGTGCCTGCTCTGCCTCCCCAGCAGAACTGCTGCCCCTGGCACAGGGGTGACTTAGCAGCTCATGAAACAGCCCTTGAGCTGCTCCAACTTCCTCTTTGATGTTTTCCCAGATTTGAGGTCCGGTGCTTTCCCACACTGGGCTAAGAGCGAGGGGGTTCCGGCTCCCTCAGTCCCTGGTGCAGGGAGTGGTGGGTGCCTGTTGGTGCCTCCGCTGTCATCGCACCTGTGGGCGAGTCCTCTTCCCGCTTCCCTTGGCACGAGCCCCAGCAGCTGCTCTACCCTCACAGTGCATCAGATCGGTCCCCTCTATGTGTTCACTCTGTGCTCCTGCTCTGTCAGGGTGATGCTCCCCCTTCGTGCCGCGCTTGGCTCGGGGAGGCTCCAGCTGGTGCGGTCGGATCAGCCCGGGCACCCATTGGGAGCGGAGCCTTGTGCCACAGGAAACAATGAAACAGGCTCGGCACCTGGTGGCTTGGACCCATCTCCTGCATCCATAAACTTTATGTGCTGCTGCAAAACAGTTGCAGATGGTCTGAAGTGATGATTAAAACTGGCTGCTGCTCTGCCCAGATCCTCGGTGCCCGCTCTGCGGCCGTAGTGTGGACRCGCCAGCTCCCGCCATTTCCACACGTCCCTTTCAAATGCCTCAGCGGGAGGAGGGGAGAGTGCTTTAATTCTCATTAAATGCAGATTTCATGACTGTGCAATGATTACAAACTGCTGTTTTTTAAATAGAGTATTTGTAAAATGAAATAACAAAGGGATAAGCAGAAAATAAAGCAGTAAGGCTGGATTCCACTGTGTTGGGCTGCTGTCTGGTTCAACTTGGTTGGATGGATCCTGCCTCAGCGCAGGCACCCACACATGCTGCTGCTGTGGTTGATAATGTCCCATGCGTCGCTGGCCCAACACAGGTGTCCATGGCCCCTTCCCGCTGTGGGTTTTGGGGTAGGATCCTCTTGTCTGGGGTCCTGGGAACGCAGCCCTGAGCTGCATCTCTTTTTCTTTTTTTTTTTTTTTTTTTTTTTTTCCAATGTTTGTTCGTAAAAGACTGTTCTTTTAAAGCTTTTGGTGGCTCTTAGCTGGCTCCTTGTCTGCTTTTGCATTGGTTCAAAATAAAGTAAATAAAGCAGTTGCAGGAATAGATATGTTACTGCCAGCCTGTCCTCTCTTTGCAAACATGCATCTTGTTGGTGCATATTATATATATTTGTATAATGCTTTCTGTTATTTAATGGTAGCTCTAATTTAACATGAGAAGGTGAAGTTTCAGGTTCTTCTCATGGCTGTCTTATCTATGTGTTCTTTATGGTACCCAGCCGTTGCAGGGGACTTAGGTGCCCCACACAGTGAAAAGGTTAAGAGCAGAGGAAATATTTCTCACTTCAAGTAATGAACTGTATCCCTGTAGCTGCAGTGCCTGTGTCTTCTCCATCTGCCTCGGCTCRTACTCGATTCTAGAGCTCCTGGGAAGTGTCTGGATTTTCCCTGTAACGGTTCCTTTAGATTTTGTGCTGTTTGAAAGTGCTGTGCTTCAGGAGAAAAGCAGGGAAAAATACTATTGAGAGTAGCTTGGCTCATCACAGACCTTGACAGCAAAACCAAGAAGTGGGTGAAGATATCTGGGAGCTTTGGGGCTAGCTTTTGAACATCCTAATTGGCAGCTCTTGTGTAGTTTTCTTGGAGGCTCCTGTGAGCAGGTTGCCCCTGGCTGGGAGGCGCTTGCAAAAGAAGCTGTTTCGCTGTGAAGATTTATTTTGGATTTTGTTAACGGATAACCTGAGCTCGGCAGTAACAAGGCTACGTGTGAAGCAGATGTCTCACGAACGCGGAGCTGCGCCTGGGAGACTCCATCAGACCTTCCCTGGGTTGAGGGAGCACTCAGGCTCTTGCAACACGTTTTCAGCTTTCCATGGGTTATTTCATCTCGTTAGTGATGTGTAATTGCTGCTCCAAGGACAACAAGGCCCCAGCTGGGTCTCTGCTCTCCGATTGAGGAGGTAAATTGGGGCCAGGGCGAGGAAGGGCTCTGCCTCCTGTCCTTGGCCCTGCAGTGAGGGGTCTGGGTAGAGCTAAGGTCTTGTTTTCCCTGGGAGGGTCTGCACCCCGAGCTCCAAATCGCGGCCTGCAATGGGAGCCTGGAGCRTGGCGGCCGAAACCAAGCAGCCCAGCCGGGAACGGCAGAGAGGGGTAGGGAGAGAATGCCCTTACACGGATCAGCACTTTGGTTTGTTAAACAGTGTTCCATAATGTCAGCGTGTGGTGGTGGCTGAGTGCATTTCTTTGTTGTACACTCTTGTACCGGCTGGCTTTTGCTTGGTATCAGTGTTAGATTTAAATGAGAATCTCTACAGAATAATTTGCTGTGAATGAACTGCATTCAGTAAGAACAAAATTAAGCTAAACTAATTAAAAATGTTTTTCTTGCATGCTTCCAGCTTCCAATAAAATACCCCTTAGCACAACCAAGACGGGAAGAAAATAAATGTTTTGTTTATTAAACATAATTAACCTGTCATTTTCTACTGAAAAGTCAGAACCTGAGGAGGTRAGTGAAGCTATGGAGCTGTGTAAGTGAATGTTGACAGGCAGCACACGTGCGTGTGTGGTGAAACATGCCCGTTCTGCAGCATTGCACTTACCTCTTGTTGGTTAGCAGTGATCCTTGGGAAAATAGAAAGGCAAAACAGGGCRGAAAATCAAAGCGTGGAAGTTCAGTGTTTGTCTTAAACTGCTTGTTCATGACTGTGCATCTTGGGGCAATGAGGAGGAACACAGCTCCTTACTTATGCCTTGATTTCTTTTTATTAATGCCTTTTTTCTTTTTTTATTAATGCAATATTTTTAATAAGGCCTAGCGCAACATCAATAACCAAAGGAGAAACCTTAATGCCTGCTTAATAAAATTTACCTGGGAATTCAATTACTGTCTATTGCCAATGTGTTGGCAGCATTAATAATCACATGCTGGGCATTTTCATAATTTATCATAATGATTTCTATTATGTATTATAGAAGCTTTCTTCTCCCCAAAAATACATAATGCAAAAAAGGAGAAAATAATTGAGTTGGAAACAGATTAGAAATTGTGATACTGTAGATTGCGCACTCGGAGGAAATGGAGTTGGCTTCATGATGGGGTTTTAATTTAGATCTTGTTCTGGTGATAGAGTTAGTCCCTTTGCAGGGCACCCATGTGGCACCCGCAGCCTGTGGCTCCCTTGGGCTCTCGGTAGAGCTACAGCCACGCTGGGCTGGGGAGTAGGGTTGGGAACGCGAGAGGAGTGAGATCCAGCAGCTCTGAGGAGCAGTGTCCAGGGCCACGCGTCAGGCTTCCCTCCTGCGAGTTTCAGGGCTCTTCTGGTGGCCGATTTCTCTGTCTTTGTAGCATTAATCAGCTGCGGAAGGTGATTTAGAGTGTAGTGGGTGGCACCTGAATACTGCGCATGGAGGAGGGAGCAGGGGACATGTGGAGGGTGCTGGCTGCAGGGCCCACCCCTCTATACCCAGTGTGCCAAGAACACTCATAGTGGAGTCTGCTTTAAATAAGTACACAAAACGTGCCAGGTGAGGAGCTCCAAGTATTGGT
Organism: Eudromia elegans; assembly: GCA_003342815.1. Classification (NCBI taxonomy): domain Eukaryota; kingdom Metazoa; phylum Chordata; class Aves; order Tinamiformes; family Tinamidae; genus Eudromia; species Eudromia elegans. The sequence goes on along the minus strand of PTEX01000378.1, from coordinate 98,342 downwards.
GGTGCTTCATGGCCATCCAGCTGCGAGCTTAGCAGGTACTTTAAAAGTACAGGGGGGCGCTCGGGAGGGGTGGCCAGGAATGTGCCCCCAATGACTGAAGCAGCAGGGAGAGCAGCGCAAGAGAGGACAGGTAACCTGCTCTGCGTGGGCCTGGCTGGAGCAAGCAGCTAGAACTTTGCTTTATGCTGTTTTGCTGTCTGAATCCTTATGATTCTGCATAGCAAGAACCTGGATTCTGTTTCTTGCCCAGTGTGACAACAGCACTGATGCCCTAAAAATACAGCATGATGTTGCTCAGCCTGCTCTCCTCTTTACCTGCTCTTGTATTTAACACTTTGAGTATTCTTTGGTGTTTTTACAGGGAGTTATAGCTCTCTGTCTGGAGAGCAGAGTTTTCAGTTGCTAGAAGATTTTCATTTATATTTAAGTAACTGCATAAATGCTCCCTAGCTTTGTGCAGAGAGGCACTTCCAGCTGGTCTGCAGCACACTCATTTTAATGGGGATCACAGCAGGAATCCTTTAGAAGCCTGAAAGATTTAGTGCCCTCGGGGGGCTACAAGTTCCCAGGCTGCCAGGGAGCTGAAGCTCCCCCGTGGAGGCCGTGCTCCTCTTGCGCAGCGTCGTCCATCGCACCGGCACGTCTTCACCGGCTAGCTTTGAATCAAACTCCGGCTTTCCATTCATGGAAGTGTGACGGGGTGTTTTTGTGATCGTAGACAGAGGGCCTCACAAAGCCCCTTAGCACTGGGGCTCCTGCTGGCTAGTAGTGAAGGAGGTTTGTTTTCCTGTAGTTGGTGAGGTGCTTCTTTGGACTTGGTAACTCTTCAAAAGAAGCAAGGAGACTAAATTTTGTGTCCTTGTAATTTTTGAAGCAGGAGTGTGTTTTCTTCCCGTGCAAATACTTGCATGCCTTTCTACCTCAATTGAAATATGACTTGAGATTTGCTCCACTTTTTCTTGTCCCTGGCAAGTGACCTTTGATTTTACTGATTAATTAGAAATTGTCAAATAAAATACTAGGCTGTTCTAGGCAAAATGTGAAGGCATCTGCACTGTTTAAATGGGTTCGCAGCCTCTGCGGAGCTGCAGGAAGCCAAATGCCTGTGCCCTGCAGAACCTGGCTGGGCTCYACTCCTGCCTCCAGCATGGGCAGCCCTTGGGCAGGAGGGTAGAAAGTGTTGGGAAAGGGGGCATGACAGGAATTCACAATAAGCTTGTATGCTAGGTGTATTTAATTCCCTTTGTCTTTGACTTCTATATGCTTAAGTAAATTGGTCTTGTGTTTATAAAAGAGGGAGCTGTCTTAGTTGTCTGAGTTGATTTTGGTCCCTTGATTTCCAGTGTAGCTCAACTGTTATCTAATCAGTGGTCAGCTTGGTTTGGGTGCTCCTTGTCTTTGAAATCCTGGTGGGTTTTTTCACTATGAAGATATCTTTCCCACAAATCGTGTTCATAGATCAAATGAGGTAGGATATTGGCATAGCCCTTGGTAGAGTTATTCATCTCTCCGTTTGATGTTCTGCTTTGATGAACTAATTTCTGTTCCCGTTTTCAGAGTAGTTAAGCACAGTGTAGTTAAACCTTTCAAACAACCTGGGTGAATTTCACAGGAAGTGGGGCAGTGGTGGTGGTCTGATCGGCAAGGGTCAGCAAAGCTGCTCCTTGTCGACCTTATTTTTCTGCCTTTTAGCCTAACAGAGGAACAAAAAGACCCCGTGATGAAGAGGAGGAGGAAATCAAAGCACGAAGGAAACAAGCTAATGCCCGGGAACACAGTCGTCACCGAGAAGAGGAGTCTACTGCACTGGATGAAACTGAGGAGGAGAAGAAGAAACTTCTCCAGATAATGGAAAGGGATGGAGAAGAGGAAGACGAAGAGGTAAATTGCTGGATTCGCATGAGAGAGGCGGCTAGGGAGAACAGTTGCTCTTTGTTCCAAAGAATTGCTTCATCATAGCCTAACCCTTAAGAACAACAACAAATTGTCTATACATGTTTGTGTTGAAAGCTGTCCCTTTTCTAAGCCGAATAATGCCAGTATAAAACTCTTCCTATGTTTTCTTGCCATTGTACTTCTGTCACTATAAATAAATGGAGGGAAAAGGAGGAAATACTTGAGAAATATATTAAGTTAGAAATAAGCAATAACTAGATTACTTTTTTGTGTTTTACATTTCATTCTGTTTGTATGATGAGACTAACTGAGCACTTTCACATGCCATATGCAGTTTAAGGGTGTGATTTTACTTCTTTGCCATGTCGATTATTTAGTAGTTTAAAACAGGGCTTCCCCAGTGTATCCTCTGAGGATTTAAAGAGGGAAGGGGAGTATAAAACAATWTTTTTTTTWAAAAAAMCTAATCTATTTTTTGCTAGGAATACGTAATCGCCTTCTAAGATGTSTGGTTAGGAAATAGCTTCTGTATTCTAATTAGTTTTYTGTTATTCTCATCAGTATATTCAGCCCTCCAGCTTCTTCCTTCCTCCTAGCTGAGCAGCAGCAGCAACAAATAAACCCACCTTCTGGAGAGGAAAGGTCTTGGGTCAGAGGAGGGGGGTAGCAGCTGTCAAAGGTAAATGATTTCAAGCCTTGGAGACAGAAATCCAATGCAGCACTAGCCTTTCTGCCAAGGGCCAGGGAAAAGATCACTTTATAAATGTGACACGTGGATTGGTATAAATCTAGAAGATATTTGCTTCCTGCTGCCTGTGTCCTGTTTGATTAAAAAAAAACCAGGTGATATTTGCCACTGCAGAATCATGTGGATTTGTAAAATATCATTGTCCTTTGTATACAGTATTGCTAGCATTCGTTTCCCAAATCTCCCTTGTTTTTTTGAGGTTGAGCTATTGCCATTACAGTTGTTGCTGATAGCTGGGAAAGATAATACGGGTTGCTTTAGCGTTCGAGCTCCAGGATGAATGGATGTAGCCAAGAGCTGTGTTGCCTGGCGAGGGCCTTGCAGATTCCTGCAATGTGCGAGTCCCTTGTCTGTCAAGCACAGTTTGCACATCCAGGCGTTTTTAAGTGATAAAAGTACAAGGGTCCTTTAGAAGTCGAGTCTTGTATTTGTTATTTTGGAGTGTAGTTTATGTAGGTGCCTTCGAAATGCTCTTTTATTTCAGGGGCACTTATATCATCAAATGTAATAGAAGAAAGCTCATCTGTCGGACACTTTTAATACTGGACATAGCTTAACTACAAGGTATAGATCAAACTGTAATGGATGTACTGTAATGGAATTTATTAAAGAAAGCAGAGAATCGAATAAAATAAAGGTTACAGTGTCAGCATCTGTGACAGTATCCGTGTGGATTGAAATTCCATTGTAGAAAGAATATAGTTTGGGGACTATGGTATTGATTACATGAATGGCCTTTGACATGAACTGCCAAGTTCCAGGGCAGATTAGAGGTGAGAAAGAAGGGAAATCCCTTAACAGAAGACTCGYTTCATATTGACTGGCGTTATTATTGTAATGGGGCCTGTGGAGGAATTTAAATTTTAGGTTGTGTAAAAGATAGCTTAGCTGCTGAGGCACTAGTCAAACAATCCTCAGGAGCAGAGGAACGCTTGATTTAATCCCGAATTGGAGATATGTAGCTAAGGCTAAGATGTGGAGGGTCTTTTAGTAATAGCGATAGTGAYTGTAACATAACCAAGTTGAGACAGTTGCAGAGGGGAAGAGGTTACACCAAAAAGATTCAGCAAGGGTAATGGTTCTCCCACCAAGAACCTTCAGTGGTAACCTCTGACTCATAGAAACCCAATTTACAAGGGTTTGCTCTGGGGAACTTGCTCTGATCAAAGTTGGAGCAAATCAATATATGAATGGTAATGGTGTATGAGCTTTGTCAGCTTTCTGCAGTGAGACCTCCAGTGATTGCAATTTGTTCTTTGCTCTATCACTAATGGATCTGGGCCTGTACAGTCTTATCACATCCAGACTATTGATTATTCTTTTGCTTTTTGCCAGGAAATTGTTCCAGCCATCCAAATGCTAAACTCTGTGTTTTGCAATTTGATTAGGAGGAACCTTTGGATGAAAGTTCAGTGAAAAAGATGATTCTCACCTTTGAAAAGAGATCTTACAAGAACCAGGAGTTGCGGATCAAATTCCCTGACAACCCAGAGAAGTAAGAACATGCTCAGCCTTGCTGTGCTGGCTTTTCTTCCTTTGCTGAATTCAGGACTGAAATTAATTGTGTGTACAGATGGTTTGGGTTATGTTGCACTTATGTAACAGCAGTTAATGCCTTGTATTGCTTATAAACTACATTTGATACTCGCATTGATACTTAAAAATGGCATTACTGCAAGTGACATCTTTTGCCGTATTCCCTTTGTCACTAGCAATTTCAGCTTCAGCGTGAAGAAAATAGCAAGCAATGGTTGGAARAGTTCTGGTTTCTAATTTCTTGCTATTGTGGTTAAGTTTTATACTGTGAAGATTCAATTCTAAAATTCTAGTTTGCTCTTTGTATTTTGGGAGCACAAAAAATAAATAAGGTTTTGTATTTCTTGCCTCTTCGTTAACAATCTTTGCCTCGCCTTAGGTTCATGGAATCGGAGCTGGATCTAAATGACATCATTCAGGAAATGCACGTGATTGCGACGATGCCAGACTTGTACCACCTCCTGGTGGAGCTGAACGCTGTGCAGTCCCTGCTCGGGCTGCTCGGCCACGACAACACGGATATCCTTGACTGCTCAAGCAGCTCTTGTGGGAGGCTTTTTACAGACAAGTCTGTAATCACTTATGTCCTAGTTCCAGACACTACTGTAGGTGTTTTTTCCCTTCCATCACACTGAATTCCTATCTCCTTTCATGTGAAAGTTCCCTTTGTTCAAGGAATATCAATTCTGTGTTTTTTCAGTGGTGGTTTTCTACTTTTTGGTTTATGAACTTTTCATCTAAGTTTGAGTGGCCATATTAGAGTATGGATAGATGAGCAACTAAGGTATTGACTTTGCAGCACATAGACCCAACTCGCTGCAAGCTTTTACCTTGAATTGTTCCCCAGTGAAAGGAAAATTGGTTGCTCCTTTTTCACTGAGGGCTGGCTTGCCTTATGTTTTCAGCTAGTTACCATGAACTAGCTCACTGTAATTTTACACCCTAATTTCTCGTCGTGATAAATTCTTCATGTGTTCATATACTCGATCTTCTCAAGGTTGGTTTGTGGGTAGCTGCTCGGGTTATGGGAGTCTCCGGAGATGTTTCTGTGATGAGTCAGCTCTTGCTTTGCTGAGCTGGGCCCTGTGTGCAGCTGTCTCTTCTTTCTCTAAAGACTCTCTTGGAGAGAGTTTTCAGTCTGTACTGTGTTAAAGACTTTGGTAATCCGAAACAAGGACAACTTTGTTTTTGAACTATTTTGCTGACTTTGATAAATAGATTTATTTGGCTTACTGTTGTGCAGAGTCTTTAAAAGTAGAACTTAATCTGTGTTGCTTTTAAGATATTGCACAGTAGATTAAACTGAACCGTCGTGCTAAGATTTGACAGATGTTGTGTCTGTGCCCTGGCAGCGTTAGGGAGGGGACAGAGCAGCAAAGCCCCAGGGAAGTGCTCTGGGCTTGGGGCTTCTGGCAACTTTTCTTTTTACTGTTTCATCACTTCATGAGCTTGGGAAAATAATTTAATTCTTTACTTCCTTGTACTCTCTGTAAAGAGATGGATGGCGCTTGCCTACTTTTGATTTTTTTTTCTTTTTTGTGAAATGTGCAGTGTGAAAAGGACTGGTAAGTGCTAGTGTTGTGATCTGATGCAGGGCTCTAATAGAAACAAACTTTTTTCCTGTAGTTCTCTATGTTAAAGAAACTCTTAATTCATTCTTTCTGAGTGTGCAATGATTAGAATATAAAAAACAGAACATAAAAATATTTTGCTGCATAGCAGTCTCCATTACCAAACACTGTTTACGTGCTTGGCTATTTGACTTGCAGCTAAATTAACCTTGGTAGGAGGCTGATTTCTGCCAAATGACAAAGACTGCTGCTTGCCTTATCTGTGATCTATAATGGAAATTATTCTCAAGTAAATGTTTGTTAACGATTTACAATGTTGAAGTGTGAATCACCTACTATATTAACTAGTTTCACAGTTATCCTAGTTTTTTATTCTTCTTGCTAGACGCCACAGGCTTTATGTGTACTATGTGCGTGGCRTTAAAAGGTTATCTTGAATTTGTCATTCGGAGTAAGTAAACTGAGGATTTTGCCTGGACTGCTCAGAGAGGGTCCCTTAAAAGTGGAAAACTTTTTTAATAGTTGAGCGATGTGACTCCTTGCAGAATCAATATATGGCAGGTTGTTTTCTCAGTTTGTTCATTGAGTCGTGCTCTAACTTGCTTCTAAGAATCGTACTCGACACCTTTGAACGATGCTTCTGTACAAGCGCAAGTGACTGTGCCCAGGAAGGAGCCAGGGCTCTGCTGCCCGGTGGCAGGTGGAGGCTGGGGGCTGAGATGCAGCCGTTGGTTGTGAACGTGGCCAGGTAGCTTGGGCTTGGTGAAGGATTGCTGTGGAGTATAAAGAAAGTAGTAATCGCACTGATGTATATGTTCTGCAGTGTCTACACATAGGTTAGCTTGGGATTGCAACAGGCAACTTTATTACAAGATTTCCTGAGACTAGATAAGTCAGGACTGTAACCCTATTAAAAATAGCTGTATTAAAATAGCTTTATTATTGCTGCTTGTGTGCCTGAGCAAATGCACAAATAGGAGACCTGGGAGACTGGCTTGTTAGCTGTGAATTTTAAAGATTCATCACAAAATTACCATATAGTACATGGTGAAAACTGCATATCCTTTTTCACCTCATGGGAATTAGGGAAGATTGATCAGAGTGTCTGAGAAAATAAGAAAGTGGGGCTAATGAGAGGGAATATGTCTCTCGTACAAGAGAGCTGTGTAGCAGTCAAGGGAACCGTGTGTTAGGCAGCCCAGTGTTAATGAGTGAAAATTGGGCTGGCAGAAGCTGTGCTGCTCCTATGGGGTACGTGCTTATAGGAACCTGCTGGCCTAATTGGGCTGGGCAGAAAGGGGTTATTGCACCGCACAGCAGCCTTGTTAGGCTCATGCTGTACCATGGCAGCAAGGGTGTTGCTGAGGGGATAATGCCCAGATCGCATTACTGTGATGCATTTCTCTGTGCTTCTGTTTGGTCTGGGTAATGCAAGATGGTAACTAGTTACACCAACACGAGGATATTTGTTTTAAAAATGCCAAAAAGCAAATATCATCAAGCAACATTAATATTGTGTGACACAGCCAGCGTGTGATGCTGTTTATCAGCCCGAATTSTTGGCACTCCTTGCTCTGCAGTGTCTCCACAGCCCATCTTCTGCAGCGATGTCTGAGCTCTGGGGGCTGCTCTTCCCATGCCCTAGCTGGGGATGTGTTGCCAGCTGCTCGGGGCCCTGGTGCCACACTAGCCTTGGAGCAAAGTGCAGTTTTTACATTAGACGTGTCTGTCTCCATGGTTGTCCTTAACACCTTGCACATGTTTCCATAGCTGTGGTGGACTTGCTTCAAGAGCTGACTGATATCGATACTCTCCATGAGAGTGAAGAAGGAGCTGAAGTCCTCATAGACGCGCTGGTGAGTACAGGCCCTGCCTTGCTCTGGGTGGCCGAGCAATAGCTTCCGTGTGCAGTGGCCGTGCTCTTGAGTGCTATTGGTACCATGGGGAGGTTGCCCGATTCATGTGTCTTGAGTGCCTCCTGTTGCCCATGTGCACGGACTCCCTCTTCTCCTGGTGTCTGTGCTGGTGCCTTCTGCTGTTGGACTGGGAGAGCACCCAAAAGAGGGGAGCCCCTCACAGAGGAGCGATGCCTAGGGCCCTCTGCTCTCCTTTCAGGCAGCCCCTGCTAGTGAATTGCTGCATTTGTGAAATGGTCAGAGGTTTGTTCTGTTACTGCCATACTGAACTTGAAAGAGGGAAATGATGGGGTTTCTTTTGTTTGTTTTGTTTATAGAGGATCGGGATGAGAAGGCTCTTTTTCTCCTACAATCCTGCCAGTCCAGTCACTGTAATGTTGCCTTCCAAAGGTTAATTACAGTGGCCCTGAGCTGAGTTTCTCCAGATGGCCTCAGAGCTATTCTTAATTACTGTCCCTGATGGAAAGATTGCTGGATGAATAGAATGGGAGAGAGGAGTTGGTGGAGAAGATGTTTTCTATAAAATGTAGTGAGAGATAGTAAATCAAACAAGTTCTTTCTGTGTTTTCCTTGTCACCAGCCCACTGATAATAGCTGAGTTTTACAGCTTTTGTTTCTCTCTGAAAGAAACAGGTCAACCATATCTTGTGAGAAATGTTTAGGTATCTCCTTTTTTGTTTTGTTTCTTCATTGAGAAGGTAGGGGTAATCTTTTAGAGTATCTGTGAAAATTGTTGCATTGCATAGCAACTGATACCTGTATCTCTCCATGGCTTCCTTGTTCAACGTTGAAGGACAATGATTCAAATTGGAATAATGGTTCCAACTTCCTGGGCTTGCACTGTTCTGCGAAGCTCACCAAAGCCATACTAGATTCTGTCCCATTTAAATGCAGAAAACTTGTAATAGATTTTCGATTCGGGGACTAGAATTTCACTTTCAAATGTGGATTCCCGTTCCCACTGTTGATCCATTGTTTGGTTTTCATTAGCTCACTCAGGTCTCTTCCTAGGATATAAGGGCAAGGCTGGCAATTGCTTGGGTTTGAGGTTTGAATATGCACGTGTCACTATTGTTCCTTCAACTGTATCGACCCCTTAAGATGGAAGGTATGACAAAAGTGCAGGTAGACCATCAGCAAACAACTGAAAGCTGCAGAGCAACCGGCAGAGCTGGCAGCCGGCTAATACTTGGTGGTCTGTGGTGTCTAGTGCTTGAGAAGGTTATAAATCATTTGGAGTAATTCAGCGAAAAACATGGGGACAARGTGCATGATTTTCCTCCAGATGTTTTTGTTTCTCTTGAAATTGTTTTTTTCTGAATTAGGAAGCTTTCTGGTGGATTTATTTTAACCCTTCTCTAGCTCTCAGATTTTAGAGCAAGATTGTTAGTATCTCCTATCTGAGTCATGTTTCAGTATTGACTATTGTTGAGTGTTTCAGTAGTGATTATTGATTTTTCTCTGTGCGTGTATATATGTATACATACATGTATACATAGACATATATATTAATCCCTTCCAATCACCCTTTTCTCCCTCCTTCATCTTTCTATTTTCCATCTTCTTTCCTATATTTCTTGTGTCCATGGCAATTTAGGTGGATGGCCAGGTTGTAGCCCTGTTGGTACAGAATTTAGAGCGCCTGGAAGAAAGCGTAAAGGAGGAAGCTGATGGTGTCCACAACACCCTTGGTAAGTGCTTGTACTAGCCCCTTGTCTCTATTTTGTAGGAAGGGAAGCTGGATTATCCCTCTGCTGCTCTTCTTCCTTGTCCTTCCCTCTCCTGAACTGCTGACACTGACATAGAGAAGCTGATAGGGATTTCACTCGGCTCATTCATAATCAAACATAAATGCTGTTGAGCTAGTGTTTCTGCATGACTCTTCTGAGATGATTAGGCAGAAAGGTATGGATACACAGAGGAAATTCTGAATTGTGCCAAAAAGTGTTTTTTACTGACCATATATTTACTCTGCATTCATCTATGAACTGTACTTACACAGTTATGAGAGCTGTTCATATATTACTAATATATTTAACCTTCAGGTGGTAAAAAATTTAGATTTTATAAGAGCATGTCATTATCCCTGTGCTCCCCAGTCTTAAATGTCAGCACAGTTAGTGTTTGGCAATGTGTTTCCATTATTAATGCTCAGACCAGCATTCACTGCTTTCAGACACTCAGGTTGGTAATTTCTTTGATTCCTCATGTATCTGAGGACTGGCAGGATGAGAGATGCTGGAAGCAAGAATTTTGGAATTTTTGTTTCTGCTGTTGTGCAGCATCAGCTCTTGGTAGTGTAGGTTTCTGAAGTGGGAATTGCTACTGGAATGAAGCGGGGAGATGCTGGTCTCCTTGCAGCAGGTGCCGGTATCACGCTGTCTGATGACAGGTTGTGTTAGAAAGTGTCCTGTGTCTGTTTTCTCAGCGATCGTGGAGAACATGGCCGAGTTCCGGCCCGAGATGTGCACGGAAGCGGCGCAGCAGGGCCTGCTGCAGTGGCTGCTCAAGAGGCTGAAGGTGAGAGCTTGTCCTGGGGCTGCGCCGGGAGCTGATGGGCCGGTGCTCTGAGATGGCCCTGGCCTTTGAGTGGTGCTAAACACTGTTACTGGCTCCTTCAGGTTTTATAAGTTAACTTTTTGCTACAATATTTGTGAATACACTGAAATTTGTGTTTGTGAATACAGCTGAAAAATGTCCCTTTTAGTTAGCTGTAAACAAGCAAAAGTGATCAGGTTCTGGTTTTTATCTGAACTGTGTTAGTAAGGCATTATTAGGTCTCCACTTTCTCACTTAAGTTTCTTTACAATTAGGCTTATGGACCATAAAATATATTTCAGCAGTTTTCCAAGCAGGCACATGTTCCTCTGTGCTGTTTATGCACTTGTTAGYGGAAGTAACCTATAATTTCTCACTGCTGATAACATCATTATGTTTCTTTTGCTTATACATGCACCCAGCAGGTATGTACTGAGTGTGAGTCTGCTCTCTGCCTTGCAATTTTTTTTCTCACTGCTGAAAAACTTAAACTTGGGAAGGCAAAATAATGGCAGCTTGTATTCTTCTGGTTGCTGCAAGAGAACAGGATTGTTTAAGGCTTGAGTGTGTGTGCATTTTCTTTGTTCTCTTGTGTTAATTCATCCATGTCTGGGGGAAGTGCAATCAGGCTGCATTTTCCTTGCTTAGAACATGTCTTTGTGGAGGGACGAGTGCTAATGAAACCTCCTTCGGTAACCTTTGCTTTTGGCAGTACTGGATTCTGCGTCTCTTGCCCTGGCAGATACATGTTTAGTATTAAACCCGTGTCTCATCATCGGGGTAGAGCATTGTGATGCTGAATGCTGTCTGTAGGATGAATTTTAAAATCAAGGTTCTATCTAGGAGTCAGGAAGGACATCTGGCACGCAGCATAGGATGTGAATTTCCATTTTCTGCCTACATTTCAAGTTGCATAATTGTATTCTGACTGTCAGAATTGCCTCAGAAGTTCAGATGGAGAGCTTAATAGCTTACTTCTCCAAACATAAGCCTGCTTTGAATGATGCTTTATGCAGCGTTTGGAGAACAGACCATGGTTTCCCAGTGCCCATCCTGCGAGAGCAGCCGCTCWGTGCGGTGATAGGAGCCGCCTGAGCTGCGCGGCACCTGCCGCCTTCCCCCTCTTGCAGCAGCTCGGAGGTGCTGCGTGGATGCCGTAATCCCTGGGTGTGCAGGGATCCTTCGGAATGAAAAGCTTTATTTTTAGAGTCTGTGCATTGTGGACTTCTGGATCCTGCCACGTTCTGTGGTTTTGGTGCAGTGGGTGCTGTGACCTTTACCGGGGCAGCAGATTGTGATAATTGGCCCATCGGTGGCCACGTGCAGCCAGATTTGTTCAATCAAGCTGTGGGGAGCCCTGTGTGTGGCAGGAGAAGGTGGGTGACAAATGGCGTGTTTAAAACCCAGTGCCTATTTTTACTCTTTCCCTCTTGAACAAGGGAGTACAAATAGCTAGTTACTGATTTGCTTTCATAATGACTTTTCTTTTCGTATTTGAATATAGAAATGTGTGAAGTGAAAGCTATGCTGCTAYGCAGGCTAGCCCTATGGCACGTTCTTCCAGATGTGATGTTGTGGTCCTTATGTCAAAGTTTGAAAGCTGGTTAATGTTACAGTTACAGGTTTTCTGGAATTCAATTTCTAGGGGGCAGTTCGGACTTTCAGGATGGGTTAAACCTCCATACTTACGTAACAGTGATAGGAAAAACTATGACAGGAGAGAGGTTCTTTGGAAACAACCAGGTCCTTTTCTTCCTGAGGTGTCTGGAGCCAATTCAGCAAGCCTAATTATGTAGGATGCTGTGGAGGACCAAAGTTGACTGCCCCCCAGCCCCTGAATTCATCAAAATTATAACTATTTCTCACTGAGTCGCATGGCAAAATTACTGCTGTTGTGTTTTATTTTAAATGTTGCTCATACATTCAGTGATTTGATTAACATATTCTTCAAATCCAGCCAAACATAAAGTCTCCTCATGGGTCTCTTGGTGCTTCTTTTACCAACAGGCTAAGATGCCTTTTGATGCCAACAAGCTGTACTGCAGCGAGGTGCTGGCTATTCTGCTCCAGAATAACGAYGGTGAGACGTGCGCGCGATGTTGCTGCTCTGCTAGGAGAGGATCCAGGCTTGTTTCAGATCATAACAGCACTCTTCTGCCTTCTGGCTTTCCTTCGCTTGCTCACACATTCCTTCTCTCTCCTTCCCCCTGTCTTGCTCTCACTCTGTCCTCGACTTTTGTTCCCTGTCAGGCCATATTGATTTTGTTTGCTGATGTATCCGTGTTAGATGGCTGTAAAATCTGACAGTTAGCTTCATTTTTCTCTCTCCATTTTTTCCCTCCTGTCTAGACAACAGAGAATTGCTTGGGGAGCTGGATGGGATCGATGTGCTGCTTCAGCAGTTATCTGTGAGTAATTTGCAAATCCCTGTCTACCATCAAGAGACTTGTAGGCTGGGAGTGAGGGAGCAGAGCAGATTCTGGGTGTAGCTCTGTCCTGGAAACCTCTAGATGCTGAAGCCCCAATGTTACTTTATATTTAGCAATGGCGAAGTGCCTGAGTAACCTCCACGCAAGCTTATTGACCGTGGTTAGTGAGGTTAATCTCTTTTACAGATGTGAATGTTGGGGCACATAGAAGTTAAATGATTTTGTTGCAACTCTGCAGACGGTTGGAAATAGAGAGGGTCAGAATGTGGGCATCCCTGACACGTTCCATGCAATGCACTCCCGCATCTGGCCTCTCTGATTTGAGCCGGGCAGGGGTAGCGTGCTCTTCACTTGCTTCTGTTTCTCGAGCAGATGGTGGTGTTGCCGGGCAGCTAGGGTGCTGTCGAGCAGATCCTCCGGGCATCGTGCCCAGCAGTGACAGTTTTTCTGCTTATGGTGAATGTGCCTTTCCCTCTGGAGACCCTGTGTGCCGCTCAGCGGCAGTGGGGGCTGCGGAGGGGCGGGAGCGTTGGTGCATGCGGCTCTGGCCGTGGCTCTTGTGCCCCACCAGCGCCGAGGGCTGTGACATGTTTGTGAACCTCCTGCGTCGGGGGGGACACGCTGGACCCTCCGCTGCCTTCCCACCCCAGAATTGTTTTGTTCTTTGTCACACAGGTGTTTAAACGACACAACCCTAGTACAGCAGAAGAGCAAGAAATGATGGAGAACCTGTTTGACTCTCTTTGCTCCTGCCTAATGCTGAGTTCCAATCGTGACCGCTTCCTGAAAGGTGAAGGTCTACAACTGATGAACCTCATGCTTAGGTACACAGATAACTTTGATTTTTCTTAGCTGCTTTTGCCTGTCAATATATATTCTGGCTAAATATTTATGTTTTTCTCTTTATGAGGTTTGTCTGCTAGTATGTCTTGTTTGTTCTGCSTTCCAACCTGTTAGTTGTGTCTTCTCTGACTAGTGAACTCCAGGTTTTGTCTTCAGCTTTGGTCCCTAAGCTCTTGTGGTGACCCTGTTTCTTTAGGTAGCTCTGCCTGGCAGGCRTGCAGTAGAAAGGATGCTACAGGTCAGGCTGCTGACTCTCTGAGGGCTTAAGGCTCCTGTGAGAGGAGGAGGAAGGAAGCTCGGGAGGTTTCTGGGGAGAATTTTTTTCTTTGTTCCCCGTTTCAAGTTTGACAGTGTTGGGTAGCACATGAGACAGGGAGGCTGTGGATGGTAGGACAAGGACTGCTTTTGTGAAGTGAACATAAATGTGCGTTTCTTTGTGGCTTGCTCTGTCACACCCTGAGTCTCCAGGGTCCCTCTGCTGCCATTGCCGCCTTGCCTCCTAGCCCAGTACTGAAGCTCATCTTGTGCGTGTTGGCCCGGGCTCCCTCGTGCCTTGCGCGTCGCCCACAGCAGGGCTCGGTCTCACTCTCCCTGCTGCTCCGAGCTGCATGCAGTGCCAGCCTAGCGAATGCCAGCGAGAAATGATGGATTCCTGCAGTGCGTGGCTGGGTAATGTGTGGCAGCAGGGAGCTGAACAAATAACCAAAYGTGGATTATTCAGATAGGAACGCTGCGTTTTCTTGAGGCTAATTAAAGAAAGTCTCCAAAACTGAGGACGAGAGGGAAGCCTGCCTCTGCCGCTCATGCTAAGCTGCTAAGCTAACCTTGCAGAACTAATTACCTGGCTTTCTGCTGCCATGTGGGTGGGACTTGGGGTTTCCATTTTAAATCGCTTCTTTCCCTTTTGGACTCTGCTGTTTACCAKCTTCTGTACCAGGGCTTCAGATGGAAAATTATGACGAGGAAAATTTCTGCCTGGACACTTTGGATGCTTTTTTCCCTCTTCACCTCCCTCCAGTAGTCATGAAGGGTTTCTAAGGGACACAGTAGGATTTAAGTGCCGGCAACATCTGTGCTGCTGCTTGACCTGCGTGTAGAGCCGTGGCTGGGGAGCGCGGAGCGTATGGATGTCCGTCAGAAGCGACCCTGGGAGCAGAACTGCCATGGAGCCGACCAGGCCCTTGGTTCCATCCACTGACATAAGCTGCTTTAGGGTGCAGTGTGGGGGTTTTGTGGTTGCCACTGTGTCTAATGGAAGAGTTTTCTAAGACCTCTAGCTTTTGAGGCTTAGGAACCAGATTTATTCTCCAGTCTGTATGAGACTGGTAAAATGACAGTGGAAGTGAAAAATAAGATCACAGAATTTTTYCCACTACTCTTGTCTGATAAGCAGGGACTCTGCTGACAGTTTTTATACGTATATTTTTGTCTTCTAACCTAGTTCCAGGTCAGTAGAAAAGCTCTTGTCTGGCTGTCTGAGCAAATGACTTGGGTTGGCAGGCTCGCCCTCAAACCACCTTACTTTTTGGCCCTGGTTATAGCACAGCGTGCGAGCAAGTGTGCTGAGCAGAGCATAGGGAGAACTTCCCGCTCCCAGTGCGGTTCCACCCTTCCAGGTGAGACTGGAGAGTGCGAAGCAGAAACCTTTATTGCTGAATCATTGTCGTCTTTTTCTAAGCTGYCCAATGGCTGAAATGTCAGGATCCTGACCCATGTAATTGTGCATGTAATTTAAAATAGTTGAGAACAGTGAAACTCTGCATATGCTTAAAGCTATTTTCATACTTTGGCTGAGTCAGTCACAATGTTGTTTCTTGTCTGGAAGATTTTCTTTCGATAGATGTGATATTTATATTTCCTTATCAGTGTTATAAATTTGCTTCCAGTAGGGATTATACAGACGTGACTGTCTGTGTTGTTTAAGTAGTTAACTCAGATCTTCAGAACTGCAAGATTGTGGTGCTTATCTCTAAGTTCTCTTGGTGTGTCTTAGAAACTAACTTTTCAGGTTCTGAGTGTTTGATGTTTTGGCAGTTAATTAAGTTAATTTAAGTAGTAAGAGAAGGATGTTAGAGCTAAGTGCTCTACAGATCATCCATTTGGGATGATTAAGGTGGAAAGATGGCTTGTGGTGCCCACTAGTAGCAAGGAGAAGCTGCAAGAAGGCAACTGCATTGGGAGGAGAAACTCAGAACATCTCAGCTGCTACCGTGGACGTTTTGCCGGMGCTGTCTTAGTGATGTCACGGGTGGGAAACTCTACTGGATGCAGCGTCCTCCGTGAGCAGCTCGACAGGCCTGTGCACACGGATTGCTGCCGGCGTGGCGAGGAGGGCGGCTGGAGGCGCGTGCGTACCTGAGTGGGACGTGCCGTAACGCCGGCACTGCGGCGGCTTGGTGTTTTACTAACAGGAAGGTGTTAAATGGCTCTTGCGTGATCTTGGTGTTTTACTAGCAGGAAGGTGTTAAATGGCTCTTGCGTGATCTTGGCAGTCTTGCTGTGTGTGTGTTTGGAAGCTGTTACGTTGCTCAGACTTCTTTGGACGCTGCTGCTTTGGTCTGTGTTGTAAACAGGGCTCCAGCCTGGCAGCTCAGGTCTCGAACTCCATGGGATGTCACATTTCTGTGGAGTCTTCTTGGCATCTTAGTGGGAAGCAAAGACACGTCGTTCRATACTGACTGACTACTGCATCCGTGAGCAGGAGAGAGCATTATCTGTATCTTCTGGAGACTAGGGAGAGATCTGTGGGTTTTTTCTTAATTTATTTTGAAGGGCATTAATCACTATCTATCCAGATGAGAGGACAAATAAGCCAAGCCTTGAGGTTTATTGGCGTGATGTGATATAGATGAGCTGTATGAGAATGGAGACATCAGACCTGAATCTGCATTACTAACCTGGAGAACGTAGCGTTCTGTGAACACTTCCAAAGAGCTTCAGCGATGGCAATGCCACTTTCCCACGTACTTGTTTGTTAATGGTTGTGTGCACAGACTTGAGAGAATTGTAGCATCTTTCAGCTGAACATTTAACAGATACTCAAGAGATTCCTCTGGGCAATAAAGTAAGGAAAATGAGACTAGCTCCCTTTATGCTGAGATTTAAGCTTATGGCTATCAGCAAAAGGTACTGTAGTCTTGTGAGAATTTSTGCTGGTTGGTGGGGGAGGCAGATCCTCATCAGGGATATGCCCCACAAGGGGCAAGATCACGTTCATGAGGCTCGCCTGCATGGCCGTGCAAAGCAGGGGGCTGGGCTGGGGGCAARAATCTCTGCTTTACACTGTCAAGAGGGGTGCCAGGGGCCACCCAGGGTGCAAGGTCCCTGGGGACCGCTTGAGTGCGTGTGTGAATCAAAGGCTCTAGGAGAAGAACAGGTTAAGGAGGGCTGAGCTTTGGGGCAGTAGAAACATGTAGACCCAGTGCTGAATTATGATGAGAACAAGGAGGCACACAGTTATTGAAGGTGCAGCAAAGAGGTTTTCTTTGTATCTTTATGAAAACTAAAATGTTTTATCAATAAGGTAGTAGTCACCAGCACAAAGTTTATAAATGTGACTTATAATTAAACTCTTCCTTCAACCGCAATTCAACTTTATTTTTTTTAGATCAGAAAGCACTTTTTGCTATGTATTCTCTTGGCCTGACCTTAGCAGCCTAAATGCAGTTTACCTTAAAAAGCCAAAAGAGAGAGAAATAGAATTTTAATGGCAATTTCTTTGCACATGTTGGCAGAAAGCTTATTGCTTCTGTTGTAAAACTGTGTTATGGTTTGGAGGAGATGCAGCCACTGGGTTCCCAGGGGAGGTGTCACAAAGATCCTCTGTTTGGGGGGAAAAATGCCACACGACTCCAGGTCGTTAGCGCGCGGGGTCGTTAGCTGCAGGCGCGTGTGCCTGCACGTAGGCAGGAGTAGCAGGGGAGTTGCACAAGCTTGCATCGCTTGGACGACGTGACCCTCTGTTCTGATGCTGCTTGGTGCCTTTTCTTGACCCCACAAAAGCATTTGCTGCTCACACAGCAAAAGAGAAGAGGGACTGGGCAGCACTGCACTGCTCCCCAGAGCTCAGCTGCAGCTATTTCAAGGTGTGTTTTTCATGATTATTAAAACCCTTTTATGTTTTGTAGTCCTGCTGTTTCTAATCACCCTGCATAAACTCAGAGTGTGTCTGAGGACTGAGTCTCTTGGTTAATTAAATAGAACCGTTTTCTACCACACTTGTCCAGAAAATCTAGTGTTTTGTTTTTGCTAGTGTTTCGGGAAGTGGGARATTGTGTTGTGCTGCTCTGGAATGTGCAGGTTCTCTTTTAAGCTGCTAAAAGTACAAAGAGTTTTCTGGACTCCGACAGTGTTGAAAGGAGAAAAGCAACGGTTGCTGAATCCGAGTTCCCCTCRAACAGAGGTCAGCGCCGCTTTGGGGACACGTGCCTATGCTTGTCTTCAGATTAGTGCTCAGCTAAAAGTTGCTGGTGACTCCAAGAAACGCAGATGAGACTAAGATAAACTGCTTGCCCTTCAGTAGAATAAATATTTCAAGTAGAATCAACTCTAGATGGTCCAGTCAAACAGCTATTGATCTCTAAAAGCCTGAACTTAAACCCAATGAATATTCCAGAGTTCAGCTCTTTGCAGCCTGCCTTAACTGCTGATCAATATGCAATTACTTCCCCTGAAAACATTTCTTATATTGCCTAGCCAGAGGAGCACTTTATTTCCAGCTGCCTGTATAGGAGAGGTGATGGTTATTATGGAGGAGGATGTCAAACTTTTTATTCTATTTAATAATTTTGTTTAGTTAATAGGTGGAGATCACTTGCACAGGAGTTCAGCCCAGTACTTCTAGCAGCCACTTAATGCTCCACAGAAGCATCTGYGGCTGCAGTGGGCAGGGAAGCTTTGCAGCTTGGAGTTTGGTGCTGTCTGGGTTCAATGATGGGTTTTGGGGACCATATTTTCCCCAGCTCTGCAGCTTGGGCACCAGGAAACTCTGGGTATCTTGACGGGTAACAAGTTTTAATTCACTTTCAGCCCTGGGTTCCTTGATGGATGGTGATGGTGTCTGGTGTGGGAAGCTCATTTACATTTATTTGTAATCAGACTTTAAGACAAATAGTTATTTTTAAGCAGGTTCATTCTGTGATACCCAGAAAGGAGTAGATGTGCTGTTTGACCCTCAACGTTCCCAGGTCTTTTGTCTGAAAGGAAGATTGGATGCAGGCTACCAAGCTGACCACAGTACCCTCCATGTCAAAAACCAAATTTCCACCCAAAAATGGTGTCATTTTTAGAATTAGTCAAAGTTTTTTCCTTGGCAAAAGAAATGTCTTTATAACCCAGTGTTGTGGGTACTTCAAGATAGCAAGGATGGCTCAGTTAGAAGTCTGTTATTATGTTACAGAAATAGTTTTGTGCAATCTTTTCCTGTAAGCAAACAGTTAATATCCGCATTTCTAAGTGGAGGGTATCTACATATCTGTATATACACACATATGCTGCTATTGTGTGTTTTAACATTATATGTAGCATTATTGCTGATTCTAAATCCAGATCATTTTGGTGGGGCAATATTTATCTTGTACTCAACTCAATTTTCTGTCTGTCTTGTGCTGCTGTTTATAAGGTGGTGAAGATGTAGGTGGGACTTACCTAAGAGAATATTTTGTCTTCCACCACACTTTTGAAAAGAAAGCATTTGTTGATGCTTTTTGGCTTTGTTTTAAAGCTATACTCAGCCTCTGCACACTTTGTCACGTTAATTTTCCTTTTCTGTGCTATCTTATTGAAGTAGTAGTTCACAACTGGCTTTAATCCAAGCATCTCAAGATGTTTGACTGGGACTTTCTTTCTGCAGAGAAAAGAAGATCTCTCGTAGCAGTGCCCTGAAGGTGCTGGACCATGCCATGATCGGACCTGAGGGCACAGACAACTGTCACAAATTTGTGGACATTCTTGGCCTGAGGACCATCTTTCCGCTCTTTATGAAATCACCCAAAAAGATAAAGAAAGTTGGAACAACTGAAAAAGAACACGAAGGTAGGTCTGTGTCCAGATCCTCCTCGCTGTGACAGAGGAATGAACGGGAAGGGAGCGTGTGAGGAGGCTGCCGGTTTGGCGCGCCGGGTAGATGAGCCGTGCCCTGCGGCGCTCGGCTCGGTGCAGCTCCGGCGCTGGCTGCCGGGGACGCAGCTGCCCTCGTCGTCGGTGTCGGCAGTTCCTGGTGATTCCACTGCATGTTCTGTTAATAAGTTATTTTACTCCTGCATGCTCTGTTGTTTGAGGCTCTGCCTCTGTGATGCAGAGCTCTTTTGAAAAGAGTAATGAGGCAACTACAAATGTCATCTCCAAAGCAGTGTTTTCATGGCACTGAGCACTGAAGTGTGACTCAATGAGCATCAGGCGTTGCAGAAATAAACTGCACACATTTGAAGTTCGTCTTTCCTGCTTTTTTATTTTCCCCTCTCTCTCCTTTGGAAAACTCTATCACAGAAACCTGTGCAGAATTGCTGCAAGACCTGTAAGCTGAGCTGAATCTTTGGTCAGGCCTCTGCTATCTCTGATAATGTTGCCTTTTTTTGGTCTTGTTTGTTTGTTTTGTTAATAATTGACTATATTGTGAAAGAAGTTAAGTACTACCAGCATTTCCTGAGAGTTTGTGCCAGCTCATTACTGTAAAGGATAAATATTGTCAAAATCTGGAAGAGGTATGAGTGGATCTGTGACTTGCCTAGTCTCTGGCTTTAAGCATTGAGCTGAACTGGAGAGAACAGCAGGGGAAGAACACCAAGACGGGGCCTCTAAACCCAGGTGCAGTGAATTAGTATCAACAAGGAAGTTATAATCAATGTCTTTATATTCTCAAAAGCAAAAGTGGAGAGAGAAGCTGTCCCTGACAGATGGACATGGAGCTCTGGCCTACGGACAGATGAGCTCCCAGGCCTGGGAATCCTCCCGCTCTGGAGCCGTGTGTGGAARGCCGCTGAGCACAGCGATGGGTGTTCCGCAAAAAGGGGCAGCAGGAGGAGTGACAGATCCAGCCAGCAGCTGTCTTCTCCTTGAAAAACGTGCCAGCGCGGAGCTGTGGGCTGTGGGAGCCGGGCTGTGGGTCCCGGCGCGGCCGCCGCTGGCACCGGGGACGGAGCCGCGGCCTGAGGCGCCTCGTGCCGCTCTGCGCGGGCAAGGTGCCGGGTGCCGGCGTGCCCCGGCTGTGCCTGCAGGGAGGGTTTGGAACCTTAACTTGCACTAGGMAAATAAGGCCGCTTCAGTGGGGGAAGGCTGAGGCACGAGCACGAGCTCCGGAGCAGTCTGGGCTGTCGCTCATGTCAGGGAGCTAAACGTGAGAAAAAGGCTCTGGACTGGAATGTGTGGTGCAGCGGCCAGGACTTGCTGGATGGGATGGGCATTCCAGCATGACCGTCTTCTCCYGGTAGGGTTTGGACTCTGGGTTTGCTCCCTTGCAGAGTCCAATGAACTATAAAAAGAATGTTTGTTCAATTCATCTTAATTTAAATGCCTTCTCTTGTCTTGGGTGTCAGTTTTACTTAGGACTTAATTTGATGACCTTAAAACTAGCTCAGCCAATTTCCCAATGAGAATTTCTTTCACTCTGTGGTGTTTTTTTTTCCCTTTTTTCYTCCTGGACACCCTCTTAAGAAAGAGAACCCTCTTTTGAGTTATGCAGCTGTACCTTTCCTTTTCTGGGGGAACAGCTTCGTTACACTCTTGCTCCCCTATAATGTTCATTGAAACACAGCAAGGGCCTTGCAGGACCTGCTGCGAAACTAAGTGCCCCGGTCATGGCAAGAGCAGAAGGGCTGGAGCAGAATGACCCCGTCAGCTGGGCGAGCTCTGTGTTAGCCAGCACTGAACGTTTGTCATCCGTGGTCTGAAGTGAATGTGAGGGAAGGCATTAGTCCCTTTAACCAGACCTTTATTATATCAATCTGTTATTTTTACTGTCAACCTTCTAGAATGCAGCAGGAATCTTATTTGAATGAGTCATGAGGCTGAGGACAGAGTTAAATTTATTTCAGTTAAAGTTACCATTCTCTGCCACATGACCATCACAAACATTTTCTCAGTGGCTGGTGGGAATTCTGTCTTGTTCTCAGCAGGAGAGCTGGATCCAGCTCCCCAGGGACAGCCTGGGCCTGCCTTTTCCTGGGCCCCCATTGACCTACCAGGAAAACTGAAGTATTTCTCACTACTGTTGATGTTGAGGTGTTTTTTCCCCTGTGGAGTGTTTGGAGCCACTTGGGTGGGTATCTTTAACAGGGAAGAGGGGAATGCACGTGGGAAGAGGTTGGCCTGCTGGGTGCTGTGGCGTTTAAAATGGTCAGTCCTTATTTTGCGGTTCCGTAGCGAGCGGAGCGGGACGGCAGCTCGTGCGGCTCTGCAAGGGGCACCGCATCCTGGCATGCACAGAGTGCAGAGAGAAGCCCCTGGTGCCGCCTCCGCGGGCTGGGCTGGGYGTGGAGCCCCTGGGGAGGGCAGAAKCTACCGGGATGGAGCCTCGGAGCGCCCTGCGGATGGACGGCTCCAGAGAACCGGCCGCCCTCCGCTGGGCAGGGCCTGCTGCCTCGGGCCGGGTTCCAGATTCTGCAGGTGATGGYGGCTTCCTGAGGCTTCCCGGTGAACCAGAGCCCCCTTCCAGGGCTGCTGCGGCTGGGGAGGGAGGCTGGGCTTTGGTACACACAAACCTGGAGCTGGGATGAAACACAGTCAACGCGTAGGCAAGTTCTTGCAGTGGCTGCTGTTGTGTGAGCTGCTCTAGGTGCTTCGGAGACTAAGAACATCCGAGACTCGGCTTGGGGCGTTGTCCTACCATGAAACACGTGGCAGGGTGGGGAATAGGGAGCCTGCGAGGAAGGAGGAGCAGCCCGAGGYGGCTGCAGCTCGTGAAGGGAAGAATGGCCCTGGGGCCTATGGGGAGCTGGTGTGGTGCGTGGCAGGGCCCGTGAGCCCCGTCCGGGTGCTGGGGGCGGCCCACGGAGCTGCAGCCCCCAGGCTGGCCAAGGGGGGCATTTCCCGCGGGAGCCCCTGGCTTGGGGGCACCAACCCAAGGTGCAAGGGGTTTCAC
Organism: Eudromia elegans; assembly: GCA_003342815.1. Lineage (NCBI taxonomy): Eukaryota > Metazoa > Chordata > Aves > Tinamiformes > Tinamidae > Eudromia > Eudromia elegans. Next base: position 75,789 of record PTEX01000378.1, on the reverse strand, counting down.
CCAAGGAGGGTGAAAGTTTCTGAAAGTGGCTTTTGTTCCTTGCACTTTCCGACCCTGATTAGAACCAACTTTTTCTGTAGGAGCTCTTGCCAAGATCCAAGCCTTGTATTCATTTGGGAGAGTTCATCAAGATTGCTTCCTGCTCTGGTCCTGGCGGACGCTTGGGGCTTTGTGCACCAGGGTCCTGGTGGCCCCACGAGTGCTGCTCCGCCTGAGCAGCTCCTGTCCTGCACGTCCACCAGGCGCTTTCATCCGCGGGCCGAGGGAGTCAGCCCCTCACTCTGTTGTGCTGCTCCTACGCCAGGATTTGGCCGGGCCTTTGGCTTGTGTTCCTGGCCTTGCCCTGTAGGTGCTGGTGTGTGTTGGGTCAGGAATTGCCTTGCAGCGTGGTGGGGCCTGGAGACTGCCTAGGAACCACCTAGAGCATCTTCCAAGAAGAGGGTTTAGTGCAGAAGCATTTCTGGAAAATATTTTTCAAATGCTTGGGCCAGACTATTTTGTATTTACTTGGTTTCTTGAAGGCAGGTGCATGAAGAATGACCTCAGSGGTTCTTAAGGTGCATACTTTTCTGTGTATTTCTCAGTAGTTTCGAGGACTTTTATTGATAAATGTAGATAACCATCTGCCTGTGAGCACCAAAGCAAAAATAATGGCTAAAATGTGCTTCCTTGTGAAGGAACATTGAAAAAATAACAAAGATGTACTGTTGGTGAGAATCCTGCTACTAAAATACAGTGTCAGCACTTCTCTCCAAACAGCATTTGTAGAAAAAAAGAGGGGGAGGTGAAATASAGAAGAGTAGCGAGATAGTCGTTCTGGAGTGTACAGTTTATAACTTGAGGCACTCGCTTTTTTTGTTGTTAGAGAAGTGATTAATACAGAGCTTGAATGACTTGTCTGAATATCCTTGCAGGGAACAGATGCCTGATGTTGGAAGGCCCTTTAATCTAGTGAACAGAGGCAGAAGCAGCCAGCTGACTGGGAGGCGAAACTAAAGAAATTCAACCAGGAAATAAAATGCAAATTTTAAGCAATAAGTAGAACCAGCGATTAGAGCAGCTGTTAGGGCTGAAACATAATTCAAATGGTAACTCCAAGCAAGGTGCTGCTTAAAAAGGTAGACGTGCAGTTATCCAGCAGCCCTCGTCTTGATGCAGGACACTTGATCTGTGCGCTTGTGTCTGTGGTATAGAAGAGGCTGGTCCTGATAGGCACAATGTTCATTTTTGGGCTAAAAAAAACCCTACAAAAATAGTTCTGTTGTCCTCACCGCATCTAWCTGTTTCCCAGTCACGGTCCCACCCTGCTGGGGACCCCTGAGATGGGGCCTGAGGCTCAGGAGCCCCTGCTCAGAGCCACGGCAGCTTCAGAGGGTCTCTCTGCTGCTTGAGAGCTGCGACCAACCCCTGGGGGGAAGAGGGGAGCGGGAGGGCCGGGAGGCGGCGGCTCCGGCACCTCTCGCCGCCCGTTCCCTCTTTCTGCAACCGGAGCAGGTGAACCCCGCCCGGGCTGGAGCCGCGGTTCCCTCTAGCGTGGAGGAACCTCTCTTAGGATAGATCTGAAAAACGAAACCTATCCATTTTTCATACCTTTTCACCTTAAGGAAAGSGGATCTTGCAGGGACTTTGGAGGCTTTTGCAGCTTTCTGTTTTTAATGTAGACATCTAATTTGATGTCGTTCTTGTGGAATAACGGTTTCTCTGCAGCAAGAGCCTGCACTGACATACCCAGAGCCATCCTTCACCTCCATGTTATCCTGTCGAAATGACAGAGCAGCTGAATGGTGCTGGCCACCAGATAAACCTGTTATCTCCTCTGCTCTTCCTGCCAGCAGCTCTCCCAATCTCCTTGGTACATGAAAAATTGACACCACCTCAGGCAGAAATCTGTTTCTAAGGAAGCTACATTTATAAGTAGCTAATGAAATGGTGTGTGTGTGTACGTGGAGATATCCTCCCCTGCTCGCTGCCCTGGCCTGGCACGCAGATAGTCTGTGTGCAAGGGGGGCACCCTGGCRTGGGGAGTGGGGGTGCAGGTGGTGCACAGCCCGTGCCAGCAGCCCCTGGGCTGGCTCTTTGCACGCTTGGGTGCTCGACCAGGGYTTCTCGTGGCTCCAGGCTAAGCGGCGCTGTGGAAACGCCTGTTAAAACGGGTTGACAGCAGTAAGATGATGATCCCTTGGTGTATCGTATTTTTCTCTCTGAAAATAACAATCCTTGACACCCTTCCTCCCTACTCCCACTTTAGGTGAGGAAATTTTTATAGCCACTATTTTTCATCAGTCTTAATCGACAAGATTAAAGCGAAGACATGTAGGAGCAGTTATAGTTTTGAATACATGGAAATATCTGAAACACGAGGTCTCTGCTTAATGCGGACTTGCAGGCAGGCAGCAATACCTGCAAAGTGATTTGGCAGGGGAGAGAAGCTGGTGCCTCTGTCATTTGCTCGGTGTCTTTGTGCTCAGTTTTATTCCTCTGTGTTAAAACCATGTTCTCTTTGATACCCTACCTCATTTCTGATRTTGGCTTATGTTTTGCAAATGATTTACATCGCTGCATATCCTGTGCCCTGTAAGGGCGATGTAAGGAGTATAAATGAGTGCTGTGCATGTCCTGCAATAATCYCTTTTCACAGAGRAGAGCAAGATGCTTCRTCCCCCGGGTTCCTGCTGTGACCTCTGCCTTGTTTCCAGATGTGAACCAGGGCCTGGGTGGGTTGTGTCCCCCCCGCTGACATTGCTCATGGGCAAAAGGCAAAGAGCTGGAGCTTGTGACAGCTGCAGACTGGGAGCCTGGTTGGAAACATGTTTCAAAACCCATATGATTTTATACCTGTGTTTTATATAAATTGTGCATAAACCTAGTGAATCCTTCTGAAGAAGTAAGGGCACAGAAGCGCTTTTTGTACTTCACTGAAGTCTGGTAGAGCCAGATACTAGTGTTTAAAGAAGCATAATACATCCTCTAAGTGTAGAGCTTTAGAACAGCGTTTTGCTTCCTTGTCTTCTGAAGCAAAGAGCTCAATCCACAGTTCTGAAATGCTCTTTTGCCTGAACTCCTTGAGTGTGTGTGCTGCTCTGCAGGAACTGGCTTTTGCTGAGGGAGGGACCAAGCTTTGTTAAGAACAGCTAGGAGAGATTCTGCTCTGATGTTTGCTCAAGAGCAGCTTCTGAAAGGTGTTTGCAAGGCATCAAAGAAGTGACACTGTGTGGCCCTTCAGGTGCCGCCTTTGATGGTCCTATACTGAGGGCATCTGCACACGTGAGGAAAAGAGCTCCTTAGAGCTCTGTCCTGCTGCTCGGGAGGAGGCAGACATTGGTGTGGGTTTAACACATGTGGATCCGTCGCCTTTGGAAGTGGAARTTTTGCCTGGGTGCAGACACAGATGTTCTCTCGTGCGTGTGCTCACAAAGCAGACTCGTTCCTTGGCTCCAAGGTTTGTGCTGTAGAATCTGCCCCCAGGTGGAATCTGGAAGACAGCGGAGCAGATTCGTTTGAGCGTTTCTTGTTTGTTTGTGGCATGTTCATATTCAATTCACCAGATTTTCTGTAAATAGGACTGCTTTGTTTGAGGATTTTTGTCTAGCTAATGCTGATTAAGTCTCTGCAGGAGCTGCATGCTGGCACTTCTTCCTCTCTCAGGCTTTCCTATGTTAGTAACTGTTCCCTGCTTGGTAGCCCAAGAGTCGTTTGAGCGGCAGTCTGGCTCTGGGGCCAGGGCTCCTCTAGCTCTGAGGGAGGGAGCGACGTGTGGTGCCTTTGGCTGTGACGGTGAATGCCAAGAAGGGAGGTGAGCTGCTCGGCAGGTACGTCGGCCTGGCAGCTGCACTCGCACAGAATTTGTGCTTTATTTAAGCTGCTTTTCCCAGGGCCGCTATTGATAAACTGGACGTATTCCCAAGCAGGATCAGTGTACAGCAAGTGTATTACAGCAGAATGCAGAGGAGACCTTTCTGGCTTGGCTGTGCTGGGAGAGGAGCTGTCTGCTCTCTAAAGCCAGCTTGCTGCTGAATGCCCTTCTACCTTCTCTCCCTGACACGATGGTAAGAACCAGGGTCCCGCTTACAAGCAGTTTCAYGCTGGAGTGTTGGTAGCAAATTTATTGGCATGTTACAAAGAAAATAAGCCCCTATTTCTGATCTCAGCATGCAATTTTTATTATGTACCCGCAGAACATGTCTGTTCCATCCTGGCCTCCCTTCTGCGAAACCTGAGAGGGCAGCAAAGGACACGGTTGCTGAATAAATTCACAGAGAATGACAGTGAGAAGGTGAGTGTGCTGAATGTTTGTGCTCTCAGGCTAACAGACTGGGGAGGATGCTTGATGGTAGCAGGATGCCCACGTGCACTTCCTAAGCTGCTAAAACCAGTTACTACATCTGTCTATGAAGACCTGCATGACACGACCTTCTCATTCCTGTTGTTATCAGCAAACAGGGGAACTGGACATGCATTTGCTGCTTGGCCTCCTGGATCAGAAGTGCTTCTGTATGTTGGTGCTCTTATACATGGCASTAGTGGTTCCCAGTCCTGGAGTGTGTGTGTGTCTTGAATCCTGAACATCACACACACCATGGAGTTCTACCTTGTGCAAGCCCAGTGGAACCAGGGAAGTACGGAGAGGTGGCAGGTTTTCTCCAGCGAAGCTCTCTTGCCAAAGGTTTAGGGGCCTCTTTAGTATGCACTCATTCCTCCCCTAGACTGCAGCATGTTAGTGATGTTTAGAAAATCCTTCCCGAACGGTTTACATGGAGGTTGATAGATCAAGCACCTGCAAAAGAGCAAGAAGCAGTTATTGAAAACCAGTAATTCCTGTGGGATTTGTAAATTCTGCTACTAAGATAGTACCAGTTCCTCTGTGCTCCTCCTCAGTGTATTTTTAAAGGTGTTCAACTGCAGAAAACTTTCCAGTACTAGAAAGGTTTTCAGTTGCTTAGCCCTGTACTGTTGAGCTCAGGAGAGCCATGATGTATCCGATGCATTTAGCRGAAATGTGGTTGTATACAGCATAGGCAGAAAGGTCCATTTAAGAAAACAGAAGATGTGGAGAACTGCAGAGCAGGAGAGCAAGCAGCAGACACATGTCTGGAGCTGGTAAACCCACGCTGTGATTCGGGCTTCCGTCCAGATGCCCGTGGACTTSGCGTGCTCCTCTGCCCGGCGCTTGTCCTGGCCTCCTGCAATGTGCCTGTTCTTGGGAGTGGTGGGATTGCCTGTTTTGTGAAGGCTGCAGCTGGGAGGAAAACCCTGCAGTGCGAAGGATTAAAGACGACTGCATTGTTCTCTTATCTTGCTTAGGTCTGTTTCTGCCTTGCAGGTTGATCGGCTGATGGAACTGTATTTTAAGTACCTGGATGCAATGCAGGCAGCTGATAAGAAGATTGAAGGAGAGAAACACGTATGTATTACTTGGGTCTGYGTATGTTGCTAGCTCATGTCTGTGAGGCCTCATTCTCCTTTCAGTTCTTAGCTCTCCTGCAGTGAATGAAGGATTTCTTTGTTTATTTGGCTTGGCTCTGTTCTGCACAGCTTATTCCACACTGGGTGCAAGATAATCTCAACAAGGGAGTGATACCCAAATGTCACCTGCACGGAGCTTCTGGCACAGCCAGATCATTCTTCTGAAAAGGCCTTTGCAGCTGTGCTGGCTGTTATCTCTTARGTCCTGTTGCCCCACTCTCCAACTTCTTGTTATCTCAGATAAAATGGACTGAGAATTACTTTACAGCAAGTGCTCCTGGGTCATTTGTTGGAGGGAATTTCCCTAGGAGGGCCTAGATCTGTGCTACAATTTGCCTTCACTTTACTTGGCTGCGATCTGAGGTGGTTTGGCAGATGGGGAGCATGTGAAACACAGTGAGACAATTATGTGATAATGTGTGAGGCCTCCTGCCCTGCGCTCCAGACTCCTGCTTTCCTGCAAGAGAACTCCTGCTTTGATCAGTTAGATGGGGCTGTAGCTGGTGCTGTGCTCAGACCCCTTCCAGGGACGTGCGCTTTGGCGCACCGCCTCGTGCTTCCCTGGGACTGGAGCTGGGAGAGATCTTGTGAAGGAGAGCGCTGCTGGAGTGGGGCAGCAGCTGTGGTGCTGCCAGCAAGCCTGACGAGCAGGGCAGAGGGCCCTGGCGCCCAGCGGCCTCCTGTGCTCGGAGAGGCACYGGCGCGAGCGGTGACCGGGGCTGCTGCGCGCCGGCGCTGGGCTCCCTGTGGACAGCCGCAGCTTCCCRACGGAGCAGTGGCCAGAAGCGGGGGGCCTGTAGCCTTTCCTGCTCGCCCTCTGCAATCTGCTCATGCCTTTTAGAACCGAGCACCTATTCTTTACATCTCAGGGTTGATGCATGTGTGTCAGAGCAAATGTTTCTGGATAAACTCTTGCAATGTAAAGGCAGCTGCTATACAGAGCCCTTAAATAGAGTATGCAGAGCTAATGTGTGTAGAAGCTTCTATCCAAAAAGATCGTGAAGCGTTCTGCAAATGTTAACACCTGTAGCAAACTGCCAGTATGAAGCAGGGAGACTGGAGGGAATTGGAGTCTGAAAAGGCTTATTCTGGAGCCCTTTAATATATATTCAGTATATAAAGTAGAATATGGGTAGATGTTGAATTCAATGGATTTCGAGCATCTATTCTGTAGGTGAAGCCGAGCAGAAGCTTGCTGTGTACATAGTGATGGCAGGAGGCTGGACCCCTCCAGGGACGTGGCGCCACGGGCCCCCTGCCATGGGCAYGAGGAGCCGCGCTGGGCTGGCTCCTGCCGAGAGGACACGGGGAGCTGTCCCACCGCTGCAGAGCTGAGCTCCGCCTGTGCTGGGGTCACTGCGTTTCCTGGAACGGGGTGAAACAGAGAAGGCCACGAGCTCGGCTTTCCCTCTTGTCCTCGATCTGTCGCATTTTTGCCCTGCTGACAGGCTCTGCCGGCTGGAACGGCTGAGACAGAGAAGAATTGGGGGATACATTTCTTCCTGGTGYTAATAATAGGATCTGGCCTTCTACCATGTATTCCAACAGGGAATCTTAAAGCATTTTACATAGATTAGCTCGTGCTGCATGTCACCCCTGAGAAGCAGATTGGTACATTGCATGTGAAGGACATGGATTATTTTATTTTATTTGGAGCACTTGTCCATTTCTGATCCTRGTAGTCTCTAACTGCCCTCCAGTGATATTAAGCATGTCACCAAACTGCTACTCTTTGCTTTGTGTCTCACCTGTAAAGGGAGGATACAGATGCTGTCCTCTTTCACAGAGCAATTGTGAGATTAAATGCACTGAAATATGTGGTGTGTGTTTTCTAGTGACAGGTCCAGGCAGGTGCCATCTGTGTCTAGTGGCTTTGCCCCCTTCTCTCCAGCTCTGCCTTTCTACCCATTGATTCCCAGCAGAACTAAAATCCTCTTCTGCTTCAGCATCTCATGCCATGGGTTGTCTTAAARCTTGTTCTTATTACAGTGGCTTTGTTGGGTCTCCTAAGCAGTGAGTGCCCGTCACAAGTGTCCGCATGCTGCCTGGTGCGGGGGTCTCCGGGGTCTCTGGGATGTTGCCCAAAAGCTGCTTCCTTCGTAAGACAGTTCAGCTCAGCAGGAATAGGCCTCTGGGCAGAGGTGCTAACTTACCTACGAGTAATGGCAARGCAATGCTCCCAGGGATGCTGCTCTGCCCCTTCGCTGGAGGAATTCCCACACAGGCAGGAAGTTGTCCTCCAGTCTGGAAGAAGTTCTGCATTTATGACAGTCTGGATGAAGTGTAGAGGAAAGTAGTTAGGAACTTGGCTACCTGCCCTTGGCCAGGTAATCCTGCTAATGAAACCCTTCAACCGATGGCATAGAGAACCTCACTGTGCATCGTTGAAGGGAGGATCACTGCATTTCAGTGGGCTTTAATGGTTATTCAGTCATTGTGATATAGATTTCTGTTTTCCAAGCATCAACCACCTTTTATTTCAGCATCTTGAGGAGCTATATGGGTCCTGGACATGCATGGAGTGCATGAAATGTGATGTTGAGGCTCCTTTCCTAGCCTGGAATGTTTTTGGAGTACTGATTGCTTTGCTTTGTAGCTTCTTAAAATGGTCAATAGAGAAAGGTTTGCTGAGATCTGACTTGGTTCAAGTGGATTTGTCATGCAGAAGTAGACAAAAACCACAAGTCCGTCCTTCAGATCAGGAAATTGTCTGACTTTGACAGGATTTATGGGACACATTAATGTTCGTAGTTTTTGCACATGAATCATTGAAGTGGATGACATGAACACTTGATCCTATAAAAACTGTACTTTGTCATTTGGGGGCTTTTGACCTTCCTCTTGCAGTAGAGGACACTACCAAAAAAAAAAAAAAAAAAAAAAAAAAAAATCCCACACCAAACACCCAAAACCCCACACCCCATATTGCAATACAGATCCTCGCCTTCTGATCCTGATGGGAGAGAGATTCGAGGCTGATGGGCAGAGCATCCTGAGCACATCTTGTTATAAGAAGTGAAAACCTGATTGCGCAGGGATGACTGAAGATATCACATCTGATGTGGTATGCTTAGCAGGGCAGCCGGCACAGGAAGCTTCTGCTCTTGCCATTCTCTCCCTCCATTCCTTTTTCTTTCTTTTAATGCAGCTTACTTTAGTGATAGGGTTTATAGCCCAGCCCATCAGGCTGCTGCAGTGAAGATGTGGGAGTGAGTAACTGAGAACTGAAAGGAAGAGAGGAATTTCTTAAGCAAGCTGTGCTGCTGAAGAAAGAATATTAGGAAGCTAAACTCTGAGCCTGGGCAGTGAGAGAGGCGGTGGCCCGAGAAGGAACTTCCCTTCATGTTAGTGCTGTTTAGTATTTTGCTTCTGTGGTTTCCATTCTGAAGTGATCAGAGGTGATAACTTAGCGATTATCCTACTTGCCATGTGAAACCCTGAAGGCCATGTAAGTGTTCATTTCCAACACCTGGCCRTCWTACTGCTTCAGTCAGAGTTTTTAGTTAATGAAATCTAGAAAAAACCAAAGCCTTTGCTTATGAAGAAAATATATTTTCTTCCCAATTCTTTAATCCCTTATGTAGAAAGTACAAAACCCTTTGGCTTTTAACTCTGTCTAAAATGAGAGATAATTATAGGCAGTGGCTGCAGCCTTAGCCRTCTCTAAAGAGGGTAGGAAAAAGTCAGGAGATGGTTTTGTATTTATAGTTTTAGAGAAAATTGTGCTCAGCAGGTTTATTCAATAAAATATTCTCACCAGATACTTTGTACTATAATGACTTACAAATTAAATGCTAATTGTGCTACTGTTAAGTTATTCTATCCTTAAAAGAAAGGGATGGGACTCCTCGCATGAAGGCAATGCCTACAGATTTGGGTAACTTAAACAGCAATTTGTATTAACCTGGCATTTGAYTTCAGTGTAAAACAACTGTGAATTGCCTGGGATTGAGTTGAAGACAGGAGGTAATGTATGTGGGAGGGGGTGGGTTAATGTAACRTGTGAAGACTGCACCTCTTCCCTGGAAAGCAGGCACATTTTGTAACGTGGCTGCATTCGTGCTGCCTGTACTGTGAGCTTTCTCGGGAGCAGGCTGAGACGGGAGCAAAGCTTCAAACCAAGACTGGCTGTTTTCCCGTATCACCACTGCCCTGTCACGGTTCCAGTCCCTGCTGCCGAGCTCGTGCTCTCGCAGGAGCTGCTGCTGTCTCCTGCTTCGGCAGGGCTCCGGTGTGCTTTGTAGCAATCACAATGAGTTTTTCAGCTCTTGCAAATTGGCTGCTCGGTTTACAGCTGCTCAGGTGTGTTCCTGCTTGTAAGGCAGAGGGCAACAAAGCCCTTCTCACCGCGGCGAGCGCTGCGGCGGTGCCGAGGTCACCTTGGCGCGACCTCTGCGGCCCGGTCTGGCCTGTCCCTGAGCGAGGGCTCCATCTTTCTGCCTTTCAAGGAGTCTGATGGTGCCGATGAGGCCGTGTGGGCTCCACTGCGCGTGYGAATGAGGCTTCTGGGAGAATCCTGATCCAATTACACTGAGATACCAGAATGCATAAAAAAAGTCTCTGCACTGATCCATATTTTTTCTTCAAGCACTGACATGCAGATTAAATGACACAATAACCTTCTTTTATATCACTTTATGAGACTTAGACTTCAGGCATTTTTTCAAAACCTTCATGGTTTGCCAGAGTACTGATTTCTGCTTTTTAGGATCTTCTAAAACACTTTCTGCTAGGAGAAAAGATAAATTACTGGAACAGATTCCTGGTGTCATCTTGAAAGTTCAGTGTAAACAAGGCAATTTGTAATGCTCTAGGAAATGTGGGATAGGGTAGGCATTCGTGGGACTGCATAATTAAAGCACAGTGCCTTTACTCCACTGTGTTCCCAAACTTAGCACACCTAAGCTCTGCATCTGGATGGTGTCCCTGGGATGTTCAGTACAGCACTCGTCCGTCAGCCCTATGGAATACTGTGGCAAGCTTGGAATTCCCTGTTGCATGTGGCATTTTTATGCATCAATGTTATCCGTCTYACCTCTTTGCTTTAGATGTTATTCCAACTTGCTTTGAAATGAGGGGTCTGTGAGCAGAAAGCAGATTGCAGCCTTTGGTCTTGGACAGTCTTTGCTACGATGGTCTGATTTCAGCCACACTTTTTGTTTGCTCCTGCCTTGCTGCAAGTGTCAGCCCCTTTCTGCTGTGTACCCCTGTGACCAAGGCCTTAGCTCCATGTGAGGACACTGCTCTTTGCTTGTGTTCTTCCTGACCTCGTGTGCATGTCCTCTGTAATACCAAGAGAGAATAGCAAAGAAAGAAGCTGTATTGTTGGCCTAAGAAGGAAATGAAGGCATTCCAATGCCTTCAATTGGAAGGGATTCCAATGCATGAGCCATTCAGAGCCTTCTCTTTGGAGAGTTATCGTCATCTGGGTGACTCTGCTGTCCTACCAGATGAGGAGGTAAAACCAGGATTCTGTGGGCRTTCTTTGTGGTCCTGGTAGTATCCATCTGTTCTGCTCTGCTTCTCAGCCCTACCAGGCTTGGCTGGGAAAGGCASATTGGTACATAATGGAGAGGATGCGGAGAGCCTTTTTGGGCCCTGTTACAGCAACTGTGAAGCAGGTGTGATCCCTTGCACAGGAGCAGCAGATCCAGTGTATCTTTAGGTTTCGAGTCTTCGCTTGATGCCTCGAGGCCTGTCAGTCCTGCCTCATTACTGTGAGAGAAGCTCATTTTAGCTTCACAGAAGCCCATCTTATTGCTGTCTTCTCCCATCAGCAAGGGGCATCTCAGTACATATTGCTGGCAGATTAGAAATGGCACCTGAGTGCTCATTTGGAGGTTAGCAACTTGACAGCTTTGAGAGAGAGACAAAGTGGAAAGGTGGCTATCTGGTACTGCACTGGATAAAAGATTAGCATTTAAAGGATGGTTGTGGTTAAAAGAAAAAAAAGACTGTAAAAAGGCATCTTAAAATTGTACTTTTTTCTAATACCTCTCTGTTTAATTTACTGGCACACAATYTTGCTTCTCTGTCAAGGAGGGCTGTTATAACTGCTGCCTTCTCTGTGTAATCAAGACAACAGGCTTCTGGATTCTGCTCATTATCATGGTGCTTGGATCAGAATACAGAACAGAAACAAGGTTTGTTTTCTGCTCTGGTGAYTCAAACTTCTTGCCTGTTGTGGCTTTTCTGTTCGGGAATTTAGTCCTTCTGGGCACAGTAGCCCAAGTGCCTCCGTGGGGTGAATGAACGAACAGTGCTTTGGGGAGTGAGTGCCTTGTCTTTTTTTAATGAAGCTTTAGGATATTTCAGTCAGTGTCTTCCTACCTTTTGGAGGCCAGACGCAAAGTTTTAGAGTCCAGGTGTGGTCGCAGTCATTCAGAGTGACACAGATGGGGGATGAGGAGAGTCATGCTTGTGCAAAACTAGGATTATTTTCACTGTCTGGAACTGCCACGCAGGAGCTGCCCAGCCATGCCTGTGCCCATGATGTTTAGAGCTTGGGTTTAGAGCAGTTCATGTGTAGTGTGACAGGCTGAAGTACCTGGTGCTAAAGCATCTCGCAGTGCAGCAGATGCAACAGACTATGGCATTAACTAGACACAGTTGGTTTCTACTGCAGCTTGGTCTTCCAAGCTGGCATGCTGAATATCTGGGAGGAGAGGAGAAAGATTGCCTTTTGTATGCCTTGATTGGCTTTTCTTTCTGTCTTTTGGGAGGCAGCTGTAAATACCTCTAATTTCAAGTCATTCAGGTATGACAAGTGTCCATTGCATTCTCTTCAGCGAGAAGTGTACAGGGTTAACTTCCCTTCTTGTTACTCTGCTTATAATTAGATTAGATCACTTGGCTTGAAAACCAGGAAAATTTGGTAGTCTAAATCAGCTTTGGTAGTGGTGACCTTGTGTGTGTTTGCCTGGAGCATGTGCATGTAGAGGAAGCAGTTCTTGTTGAGCGTTGCAGGTAGATGCTCTTGCTGCTGCTGGCTCTAATGAGAAAATATTGCTCCACTGGTATGTGCCCACCTGCCAGCCTGCTGCATAATAAATCACAGGAGCTGCAGCAGGCGAGCCAGGGCTGACAAGCTGTTTCCTTAATTAAAATAAAAGTGGGGGGGTGGGGGGAAGAGGGCAGCAGGTCCCATGTGACRTGGACTGTTTTGGTCTGTTGCTCTCCGTGGAGTGGGCGGCAGGTTCGCTCTTGGTGGGCCTTTCTCAGAGGAAACTGCTCAGAGTCTATTGCCAGATTGGTTTTGCTGAGAAAATGCTATTTGAATGAGAAAAATTGAATAATCTTTCTCTGTTGTACATCTGGAATCCTTTTGGGCAGCGTTCTCTCTAGCACTGTAGTGTGCAGACAGTGGAACGGGAGCCAGTCCCCCAGAAGCCTGCGCTCCTCTGGGAGCTACTGCCAGCTGAGGCTTTGCCCTCCCTGCTTCTCCTGACTAGTGAAGTTGAAAGAGCAAGACTGGGGGTGGTAAAACTATGTTTGTGCAGAGCCTTTTAGTGCTGTGTTCTCATTCCTCAGTTGATGAGAAACCAAGGATGGTGATGGATGGATTTTTGAGTCTACTGGAGTCATATTCTGCACTGCTTAATAGCACCCTCAAATGGCCAGTAAAAGAGCAGGTGTTTTGTTCCATTTTGACAAAACTTATAAATAAATACATTGGYGTATTCATATTTCATGTTCACTGTCTCTAATCACTCAGTTTAGAAAATGTAATTTGAATATTTAAATTAAAATTTTAATTTGCAGATGGACACACTTCACAAACAGTGAAGGCAAAAACTCATTCAAATTGAATTAAATGTTTTGTGAATATAAATGAATTAGAGGGGCTCTTTTAGAGAGAAATTTGTTAATGTTTTGATGAACAAGGCATTTCTTGAAGTTTGGTATAACCAAAAYTTTGCCATTCCTAAAGAAAAAGTGTTTGAAGATACAGTCACTGCAATGAGAATATACGTGGCTTTACAGGACATGGTACGTCGTGGAGAGATCATAGACGATGACATGGAAGATGAATTCTATCTGCGTCGCCTGGACGCTGGTCTCTTTGTTCTGCAGCTGATTTGCTACATCATGGCAGAGATCTGTAACGCCAACGTTCCCCAGGTAAAGCGCTCTCGGAAGGGCAACAGCATCTCCTGTGTTTCCACCTGTGGTACAAACCAGCCTCCTTTCATATGTTCCCTCATTGAATGGTCTGGTCTTAATCYGTTTTGGAGGGAACCATCCTATTTATAGCACTTATGTCCATACAGCTTCATCAGGTATAGCAATGAGGAGGGCATTGGTAGCTATGGAAGCTGATCTTTTTCATCATAGAGTTCAGGTAATTTTGCTCATGGCAGATCTGCAGTCTGAAGTAGAAGCACCCTCTTTAAATCACTGCTGGAAGAGTAGTGGAAGAGGATGTTTTCTGAGAAAGTCTTCCAGATTTGGGAGTGTTTCCCTGCCTCATACCTTCCTGGATGCAGATGCTGTAGGACTGTGGGCTTGGAAGGCTGAGTTGGGATCTAGACTATTCAGGATTGCTACTCTTCCCTCAAAGAAAACGAAAAAAAGTGGGATTGTGTGCGTTGTGGGCATGTTTGGTTTTTGTAGCCTTGAGCATGACTTTCTTGTCTTTGCTATCTCTTGATTAGATTCGTCAGAGAGTCCATCAGATTCTGAACATGAGAGGCAGCTCCATTAAAATTGTTCGACACATCCTAAAGGGTGAGTTGAGGTGTTCCTTCTCATGTGTCTTGTCCCCCAACAGGGACAGCTTGGTTATCACTACTCAGCATGAACCTTCRTGTGTAATTCCTCTTGATTTCATGAACATCTTGGGCAACGGATGAGGAACACTGAGCCCTGGGCAGGGCGTGCTCTACCTTGAGTTAGAGCACTTGCTGCTCTCTAAGGTAACGCAGCACCACCTCACTCCGTGTTACCATAAACCACAGACTGACATGGATTTGCTGCTGACAGTAAGGCTAGAGTAAATAGCGAAGGAAGCGTATGTGCACACGGGATGGAAAAGTAGTGGAATTTCATCTTTTATTAATGTGGCCTTGTACTTTACCATCTGCACCATATTAGTATCCTTGGTGTATTTGTCTTCTTCTTAGTGTCAGATTAATATGGATTATAGCATTAAAGTATCCTCTATAGCTTTAAAAATGTATCTGTTGTGRTCCGCAATCCTGGGTTTAAAGTACTGCTTGTTATTTTTAATGCTCGTGTTGAATTAAAGTAACGTTTGTCTGAGCTCTGGCTCTCATCTGTAGCTTGCCCTCCACAAGCAGAGACAGCCAGTGGATCCCATGAAGCAACCACCTTTCTAGCAAGCAGGATTAGTGTGCAGCGTATCTGCAGTCCTTGCTGGTGACGTTTAGGTTTATCGGTAGTGACACAGTGTCCGGGGACCTTGTGGGTGCAGTGTCACCGAGTTAGCAGAAGTTACAGCATGGACAAACGCGGCTCCGCAGAGGAGCGCGGAGCTCAAGCACGGTGTGCCGGCGGAGTCCTGGCTGTGGGCCCTGGGAGCCAACGACCCAGAGAGGCGGAGAGGGAGAGCTCCGAAAAGTTAATTGGCATGTGGAAAGCGGGACTGTTCCAAGTGACTGAGCTTGGTGCGGCGTCGGAATCCCTGGGGCCTTCGCTGAAACATTTCCAGGCCAGTTTTCAACTTGGTCTCAGAATAGATGAGGACTGCCTTATTTTTGCTTTTCATTCAGTGTTTTGCTCTTGTTCAGTTTTTATTTTCTATTTTTGCATACTAATTAGGTGCTTGCTTTTTAGTTTGATTTTTATGGCCTACATATTCTCCATGTTTCTCTGGCAACCTGACAGCTGATGGATCCCTTGGGGCTGCTAAGAATTACTTATGATGCAAGTGAGGCAGCAGGGCTGTTTTCTATGGTAGTACTTTCAAGGGGGAGGAGTGGGCAGGGAATAACTGAGGGCTCATTAAATGCATTTCTGCAGGCTGACCAGTCYGCCAGCAGTTTCTTCTTGAAGATCAAGCATTGCTTACAAGAGGRTGGCTAGTTTATTCCTTGGAATAAAACAACTGGATGACCCTTGTCTTGGCCAGGAGGATGTTTTGGGGATGGAAACCATTTGTCGTAGCAGGAAATGCTGTGTCTTGAGGCAGCTCTCCATGTCTGTCCCTCCTGTTGAGAGCGGAGGGAGGCGCAGTAGGTGTGCAGGGCCTCGGGGCAGGGCRGTGCTGGTGATGGTTCTGGGGAGACCCGTGCGGGTCTCCCGCTTCTTGCACGCCCTCCCCAGGCCCCGGCAGCGCTTGCGGGTGCCCGGGAGCTCTCGGGCACAGAGCTCCGTCCCGCACTGCCCTGTCTGGTTCAACAACCACTCRCACACGCCACACGGGGCTCTTCGGGGAGCTAGGGGGCTGCAGTGTCCCCGGAATGCTAAACCCAGCCCAGGTGGCCAGAAGGAAAAGGCAGATGCTTATGGACGCTGCTTCAGATGCTTGTGGACGCTGCTGCATTTGGCCTGTAGTGCCTCAGTGTGTGCAGGCTTTATAGCTTCAGTATTCATTACAAGCTTCAATATTTCCCTATTGATTTTGACTGTTCTGTAACCATTGTATTTTGTCTAATGAAGCAGAAACCGATCTTGGGTCCTTTCCCTTTGTGTAGCTACAGAAATGAGTCAGCTCTGTTTAACTGTTGGCAAGGAGGGAGTTTACATTTGAATTTTGCTATCTTACTGAAGTGCTGGAACTTTAAATAAAAAAGTAAATACATAAAGCCACAGTGGGTGATAATATTTTTCTTTCAAGCCTGATTCAGGAGGCTTAATCTGGTCTCTTCCAATTAATGTTAATAGTGGCTGGTAACGCAGTAAACAGGCTGGCAGGGAGGTGCTGGGGCTCCAGTCCTATGCAGCCGAAACGCCCACAAGGGAAGGCTGGTGTCTGGGGGAGACTCGAGCCCTGTCCGCGTGGGCTCGCCAAGGCTGCGCAAGACCCTGTCCTTGGTGGCCGTTTCCCTGCTCGAGCTGAGCTGCTCGTGCTCTCCTTGCAGCGCAGCAGGTGACAGGGTGCTGGGGCTGAGCATGGCCCCGGTGTCACCCTCTGCTTGCGCCGGCTTGCCCCGAGAGGCAGGACCGGGTTAGGATCCTGTCAGGCAGCCCTTACTGCCACAGCTGGGCACGGAGCTGCAGCTGGAGCGGCGCGGGAGCGGCCGGAGCGGCGTGGGGCGCGGGAGCGGCGTGGGGCGCGGGAGCAGCCGGAGCGGCGTGGGGCGCGGGAGCTCCCCGCCCTTCCCTCTGCCGGAGCTGCTCGCTGTGGGGCTGGGCTGCCCTTCCTGCACACGCTGGTTGGAGCCATTCTGGCAGACAAGGATTTGAGCCGGGGCCTGGGCAGAGAACTCTGCTTGTGTACACGGAGAGAGGGAGCGAGCGTGCAGGGGAACCTCCCACACAACCAGCATCTCCTTGTCCTCACTCCTTTCAGTGCTCTTGTGATAAAGGCTTTGATGGAGCTCTGAAGCAAGGAGCAGTGCTGAACGTATTAATATTAAAGCAATTTTTCTACAGCAACTTACTGCTCAAATGCTGAATACAAACTGTTCTGTTTGCTTAGGAAAAAGGGAGAGAATGAGAGGAGGAGAAGGCTGGAAAACACTGTCTAACCAGGCAGACGGCTTGTGATTTACTGAGATTTGTTCAGGTTCTTGCTCTTGCAGCTCAAATCCTGCTCCTTGTTTTTAGCTTTTTAAGCTGTTTCTGAATAGGCAGGTTTGGGTGTCAGGAGAGTGCAGGCGAGGGAAGGAGCTGCCGCTGTTGGGATGTGGTGGAGCCACTGCTTTGTACACGCGTGGGCTCCGGAGGCTGCCGCCCGTCTGGACGTGCTGGGGTCCCCTTGTGTGTGCTGAGCTGCTTAATGAGGAGAGAACAGCACGTTCCTCTAGAAGACTCTGTTCCCTTCAAAGCTTTTAATGAGGGGTCAGTGCGTGTTTAACATGCAAAACGTCAGCCCCAGGGAGGGGGTAAAATTCATCAATGCTCCTTACATAACTTCCCATTYGGTTGTTTGCAGTGGACACAAACAGATTGAGATTCTGCAGTGGTATCTCTGCAACAGAAACTGCCTGTCTTTCGTTAGGATCTTACTCAAAACCTGCTCTTTTTTTTCCTATCTTTTTTCCTCTGCAGAGTATGCAGAGAACGTTGGGGATGGGAAGAACCAGGAGTTCCGGGAGAGTGAGCAGAAACGGATCTTGGACCTGCTGGAGAATTTCTGAGGGCTCGGATAGAGCCCCGTGCCTGCCCCGAGAACAACTCCTGGGCTCTTCTTTTCAGCYGACCTCCAGCCTTGGTTGCATGATATGAGTGACGTTTCTGTGAAACCACTTTCAAATGGCATTTTGGTGACATTAAAGAGAGTTTGTTTGTTTTTTTTTAATCCCTTGTTTGTGCTCTCGGTAGCCTGGTRCAAGTGGGGTTACAGATGTGTGCCTTGCAGCAGGGCAGCTCCAGATCTTTCTTCCTTTCTTTCCAAGTCAAACTCCTGTGATCAGAGCATGAAGCAAAGTGACAGATCTCCCTTGGAGGAACTATAAGAGGAAGCCCAGATATCTCAAGAGATTATTAGCATGTTACTTGAGCCTGTTAGGTGAATGAAAATGTACAACTTATTCACTGATGTAAATTTGGGAGGCTGAGGAGTTGATTTGTGTCCAGTTCAGCTGCTCTGCAGTGTGCRGGCAGCCTCTGGCTGAGGGCAAGCCAGGAATTACAGGCGTTCCCACTAAATGCTGTGCAGATGGGTTGGAATCAAAGGCAGGTTTAGTGCAGGCTGTTTGGGCTGTCACCCCTCCTAGAGGGCACCTCTGAGCTGTTCTGTCCAGGTGCACTTGGAGGTGGATGTGGAGGGGAAGGTAAGTGATYGATAAATGCCCATGTTTCCTTGACTTCGCCCTTCTCAGGGCTTTAGGCTTGGGCTGTAGCTGTTCTGCAGAGCAGTGTTTCCATCCTGGAACAGGCAGCCTGGCCTTTTTAGCAGCAATAAGTTCACCATGGGAAAAGGGAAAACCCTGGCAATTCCAGCTTCTCCAGCTGCACTGTGGGAGGTGTGGAAGGACCAAGTGAATTGCCTCTGGCTTATTGATTGCGATGAGGCGGATCATAGCTCATTTTTCTGTTGCTCTTGGGCACTGGCAGCGCAGCTCGGGCCGTGAGCTCGCCAAGCGTGCCGCTTCCCAGCGCCGAGTCCTGCCCGGGGCGGGAGGAGCTGAGGACGCTCCCCTTCATCCCCTCTCCTGCTGCTGAAGTTACCGGCTGTCGTCACAAGACGCTGCCGCTCCAGCGAGCTGGGCCTTCTCTAATTTAGAGAGATTTTCATGCTGGCAGCATTTTTCTTAATTTTTTTCTTAATCTCTAAGAAAAATGCACTGTCAGAGCAGCTTAAAGGCTTCTTTCAATCATGGCTTCAGTAGGCGCTGCTGGCCTGGGTGGTATCAAATGCCATTATTCAGCACGTCAACATGGAAACCGTCATTTCAGCAGGTACAAAAAGCTATAAAAACCACTTTTTTTTTTAATGGGGAGCTTGTTTGAATTCTTTGTTTCATTTTCATTCTATTTTCATCTTCTTTAAAAATATTCTTTTCCTTCTGTTGGAGATGGGGTTAATTTTCAGCTTTATTTGAACTTTGAATTCTTCCCTTTCCACACTCTGGACTGCAAATTTAGTTCAACCCTGGTCTGTTGGTCCTTGTTTTATAATGTACTTGCATCTAAAAAGACAAGAAAGGGAGGAGAGGGGAGTGAATTGTGAGACTGATGCGAAGGAGGAACTTAATGAATGTCAAGTAAGTTTGGCAGAAAAGTGGGAGCCAAGTGTCTAATGGGGAAAAGAGAGGATGCTCCTGAGTAACGGGAGCTTCTCGAGTGCCATGAGCCCTGGAGGGTCCGGGCCTTGCTCCGGCCGCGGCCCCGTTGCCCCTCGGATGCCGTGGGGACGAGTGAGCGCCCGGCAGAGCCGCCCTCGAGCCCGGCGCTGGGGGCTTCTTGCTGCGATTCCGGCAGGAATCAACATCCTTCCTGTCCTGCTGCTTAGGCTGGAGCTCCCTCTTTTCCTTAGTGTTTTCTATTCCAGGTGTTTCAGCTGAGTTACTAAATATAGAGATTATGGATTGAAAATAACTCCCAGCCACGCTGGTTGGAGCAATGCATTTGGAGGGAGCCTGGGCTGCGTGTCCTGCACGTGCATGTGTCTGGGGCAGCCCTGGGTGCTTGGACCACGTTGGCCCTTGGAAGGGCTTCCCACGGTCCCTTCAGCCCCCAACGGTTCCCTGGAGGAGCCAGGGCTGGGCCTGCCCCATGCTGCCCTTACAGAGCCCTGGGAGCAGGTAGGTCTTGGGAGCTGGGAAGACCTGGGAGCAGATCCTGGGAGCTGGGAAGTGCTCAGAGCGGGAAGCCCGTCCCGAGCTGGAGCAGCCTGGGCTGGCGGTTCCAGGCACCGCGTCGCCCGGGGCAGGAGCGGGGGGGCTGCAGGGCTGGTCCCCGCTGCGGCACCGCGGAGCTGGGGTGGCTGCGGTGAGAACATGGCAGGAGCCCCTGGCTCCGGCTGCGCCACCTCCTGGGCCCCGCTTCTTGTCTCTGCTTGTCAACAGCTTTGACTAAAGAGGTAAATTAGAAATTAATTAGAGGGAAATGATGGATGAGGCGCTGGTGGGGGAGGCAGGGAGGGCTCCTGGCAGCCCTTGGTGCCGGACGCTCAGCGCAGGGACGAGGATGGGGCTGCGGCGGCGTGGGGCTGGTGACAGCCAGGGGAGTCACTGGGACTGAGCCCGGCGCCCCTGAGCTCCCACTCGCTCTGCTCCGCACTGGGAGAGCGAGTCCTGGAGGAACCTCCCGCTGCCCGTGTGGGAGCTGGGCTGCTCCATGYGTGGGCACGGGCAAACTGGGCAGCAAAGCACGAATCCAACCCCGAGAGCACYGGGGCTGGTCTTTCCTCCTTTTTTTAACCTTTGTTTCAGAGAAGCCTTTCTCACATAGTGATAAATAGTCTGCAGAGGGAAGGGGGGTTGTTTTCCCCCTTTTTCCCTAGAACAGAGATCTGGAAGCGGCAGYGCTGCCGGCCGTGGCACCGGAGCTTCCCTCCATTAGGCAGCTGATGGGTTTTGCAGAGGAGGGAGGAGTTAATGGGCTGGAAACGAATGGGAATTGTTCTCCCAAGAAATAATTCTTTACAAGTAATTTTTTTCCCCCCGAATTCTGTATCTCGGACATCGCTGCTCAGCATGGGGGCTGYCCTGGGCAGGGACCTGCAGCTTGATGAAGCGGCGGGGTGGGCACTGGGTGACCTGCAGGTCCGTGGGTGGCCCCAGGAGCGGTGCCGGTGCTTGGGCCCCACTCCCCCTGCTCATGGGGCAGGCAACTCCCCGGGGAGGGATCTGCTGATCCCGGGGGATCCTGCCCCTCCACTGGCCCTGCTCCGGGGCACCGCTGGGTCCAAGGGCTTGGAGGCAGCAGCGACTCAGGGGCCGGCAGAGCTGCAATCCCACCCGTCCAGCTCCTGTGTCTGGGAGCTGCTTCCTTGACACCCTCCTGGTTCTGCTTCCCCCTGTGTTTTGTTTTTGTTTTTCCCAGCCTGTTCTGCAGCTGTTTGAGGGGTCTGGTCGTGTTCGCTCACTGGAGCCTCCAGCCTCTCCTTGGCACTTTCCAGTGTGGACGTTCCCCAAGTAGGGGGAGACTTGGGCTGCTCATCCCTTGGGCATTGCAAACGCTCTCTGCCTTCACGGGCACTGACGCTTGTTTCAGGTTTTTGACAATCCCTCTATGAAATGATTTCCACTTTTGGCTGCAGTCTGACGTTGCTGGGCAATTGGAGTCCTTGGGGGCTGCGCGCTCTGCAGGACACGGTGCTGCTGCCTCCGTGGTTTTGGTCTCTGCTCCCCCAGGACTCTCCAGACCCCGTACCACGTTCGGCGGCTTCTGTGGACTGCAGTCCTGATTGGCAAGAATTGGGATGAACTGGGATGCCCAGGAGTGGGCCCGGCGTGGGGATGGCGCAATCCCACAGGAGCTGCAGCTGGAGCTGGGCCCACAGCCAGGGATGGGGCAGACGCCCCTGTTTGCTCCACATGCGCCGCTCCTGTGCACCGCACTGATGCACGCACAAAGCCGAGCGGTGGACAGAAAACCCAACCCTGATGGAGCTAAGAAATGCTTCATCCTCAAGGGTGCCCCTGTGCGTGTTCCTCTGGAGCAGGAGTCCTGCTCAGCAGTTGTCTCCTTGTTTAGAAAAATAGCAAATTTGCAGATAACCGACCTATTTACGTAGCGAGCACCAGCATCTGTCTAGCGCGGGAGCCGCTGGCTCTGCCCTTGTTTACAGCGCACGCGAGTGACCTTCCCTCCTCTCCGTTTCAGCGGTTCAGCAGGGCCGCGTGGCTGCAAGAGCAGACAGCATCTGGTCCAGTCCTCCTCACTGATGAATTAAAATTGAGCAGGAAAATGAAACCTTCCAAGTGTGCACAAGATGCGAAGGCGCTTGGCTCTTCCTCCTTCTGCCGGGCTGCCGTGCAGAAGACTTATTGTCCGTTTATCATCCTGCTGGGGAGGCAGAAAATCAGCTGGAAATGGAACTTAATTCAGGCTCTACATCTGGAGACATTCCCAGCTCCAGGAGAAATTTATGCTCCCTTTGCTTCCTCATGGTGTGATTTAAATATACTTGATTATACAATAAAAGATCCAGGCAGGTTTTGTCCATTTAAGTGTAATTATGCAGCCTTGCTATCCAGCCYGCTGGGAGGCAGAAGGGAGAAGAGTGGAGGCTGCAGGTACCTCGCGGCACCTCCCAGTGCTTGGGGCACAGGGTCCTTCTGCAAGAGGCTGCCTGTGTCACCTGGAGCTCCTCTCTGCTGCTGCCTGTGATTTGGTGCTTTGCCTGGCACCGGCATCCGCTCCCCGTGTCGTGTCCACGATGCCGAGGGTGCTGCCCTGGCTCAYGTGCCCCATCCTGCTGTTACAGACGGACGCTGCTGCCGTGTGAGGAGCCTCTCTGCAACCCGGGAGCCTCTGGGCCCCGACGGCCGCCCTCGTCCTCGCCCACGGGCTTGGAAAGGGGGCAGGCGCCTCCCCGGCTTCCTCTGCAATCTGCTCCAATGTTCTCCTTCCCAAGGCAGCGCAGGCTGCCGCTGGCTTCCACAGACTTTCCATCTGGGAACTCCTGAGCGCCGGCTTTGATGCTGCCGTACGTTTGATATTACAAAGCGAGACCCTTCTGAGCCGCCGCCGCCGCCTGAGCAGCAGCCGGTGCGAGCCGCGAGCGCCTGGGCTCAKCCAGTATTGCTCGCGCCTCTCCTTCCCCTGCTTTTAACTCTAGAGGGAGTAATGAACTTGAGCAGAGATCAATGCTATCTGGTCTGCCCTTATGTGGGCTTTATTTTGACATGTGGAAAACACTGCAGCACGTAGAACTTTTTTAAAACTATTGATTTGTAATGTCGGTATTAGACAGTGCAACTACTAAAATAGTGTGCTGTGCTCTTTGCAGGCTGACCTCAGGGGACCCGGCCTTCCAGGGTGGTAATATGAAAAATACTCTATTTCTGCTAGAAAAATCCTGCCGAGGGAAGGATGAAAAAATACTGTTTGTACTTTCAAGTCTAATTTAAAGAATCTCTTTGCAGAGAAAAAAATCTGTCATCTCATGGCAGCAAACACCTGAAATAATCTGATTTTTTTTACTGTTTATCTAGAGAGAAAATATCCTCTGTGTTCCTATACAGCACACAGATAATATCATATGAGCAAAGGCTGCATCTGAGCTGATACTTCAGAGATGAAGCACAGTATTTAGGCTRGAGATATCCTGCCTTCAGGGTCTTCTTTACATTTTAAACTTTTCAGAATTGGTGTGTAAATYGTGCGGGTCACGAGTCCACACTCCTGGGCCTGATTCTGATCTGCCACAACCGCGGGTGTAGAGAAAAGGCAGTGATGCTGGTGGGTTTGGTCTCCAGATTTATGTAGCTGAAGGGAGATGGGGATCATGCCTGTTATATTAAATGGTTTTTCTGTCAGGAACACGTTCACCATTCAGAGCCTGGAAGTCGACTGTACTTAAAAGCCCTTTCTTCTCATGCGGGGATTGATTTTTGAGAGCTTCCCTGTCAGTTTGTGCTACGACTTGCAACTCTGCAGTCTGGGAACGGGCGGTGTCTTCAAGTCCACAACTGCCCAGGCTCCTGGTTGTCCATTTTGAGACAAATCTGGTATGGGAGGCAATGCCTGAACACAGACCTGGAGATGTGCCCTTGCTCTCCCCCGCAGATTTTACAGAAGCAGCAAACCCCTCCCTGGCCGATGCGTTTTGGTGGTGGGGAGACCGGCCTGGTCTGGCAGGTCTGACGTCTTACCAGGCTGCAGGGGGGTCACACAGCATCGCCGGCCTGGGCCACCCTGTGCCAGGGGAGCAACTGCCAAGGCTTTAAAGAGCTTAAGTAACGTTCCCTAATTATCTCATCATCTTATTTCGCTATAAATAATTTATTTTCTGGTGTGGGAGGGGGAGGAGCTTACCTGAGAGCCTTGTTCCTTTGAAGGCTGATTGTGGAGTGAAACGGGAGTAGCAACCGCTGCATCAGGCACCAGCCTCTGCCTCCACTACCCCCGTCCCAATTGGTGGGGATGCAGCCTGGTCCCCTTCCTGTGGGGCCTTTCCTGGTCCTGGCTGGGTCCCGGCTGTGAGATGTGTCCCCAGCTCCAACCAGAATTCTTCTGGCCTTGCTGCACTGCGGAGCTCAGGGGGGCTGAACCTGGCCAGGATGCAGGTGGGGTGCATGGGGAAGGACAGGGCTGACCCCCGCCACATGGGGCAGCACCAGGCTGGGCCAGGCTGTGCTGCCTCAGGCGTGCCAGGCCATGCTGTACTAGGCCATGCCATGCAATTCGTGCCATGGCAGGCTGTGCCAGGTCATGCAATCCAATCTATGCAGTGCCATGCCGTGCAACCCAGGCCAGCCCGTGCCAGCCCGTGCCAGGCGGGCGCTGTCCGCGGTGCTGAGCGCAAGGCCGGCCCGGCCTCGCGGCGCTGTCCGCGGTGCTGAGCGCCCGGGCAGGGGCCGCGCTCCCCCCACAGGCCCCTCTTCGGGCGAGGGGGTGGGTCTCGGCCGCAGGGAGTGTGGCCGGGGCCCGGGCGCCTTCCCGTGAGGACTCCGTGGGCCTCTCCGCGTGGGTCCGGCTGGAAGCAAGGCGATATCTCGGGCTGGAGGGCCCCGCGTGCGCTCTGCCGGGTGGTGATGGGGGGCCCGGGAAGAGCGTGGAGGGGTTCTGGTCCCGCATGGGTCCGGCTGGGCAGGGCCGGGGGACCCCCCCGCGTGGGCGCGGTAGCTCCAGCTCCGCCCCGCGCACTTTAAGAAAGAACCGTGGGAAAAACTTTGGGGGTTTGCGCGGGGCCGGGATCCCTCCGCCGGGCGGGGGAGGCTCCGGGCGAGCCGCGGCACCGCCTCGGCGCGCGGCGCCCTCCGCGCGAGGGAAGAGCTCCGCAGCGCGGCGGCGCCGGGACCGCGGCGCAGCCCCCGGGCCAGGGCTCGTCCCGGCGGCGCCGCCGCCCCCGGGACAGACGCGCCCGCGGCAAGATGGGCGCCCTCGCCCTCGCCCTGGGGATTTTCCACTACCTGGGGCTCTACCTGCAGCTCGGCGCCGCCTCCCGGCACCCACCGTGGGACGCCCCGGCCGCGGGCAGCGGTGAGCGCGGGCACCGGGGCGCGGCGCGGGGGCGGCGGCCACGACGGGGGCGATGGCTCCGGGGGCGGCGGCTGCCGGGGCTCGGCCCGGCCGGGAATCCGGGTCGCGAGGGTGTCGGTTCCCAGGGGTGCCCCTTCCCGGAGGGTGGTCCGCGCTGGAGGGCAGCATCACCGGGGGTCCTGTGTCGCCGCCGCGTTCCCGCGCCGGAGCCGGGGCGCGGCAGAGCCCGCTCGCAGGGGCCGGTGGCCGAGGGGGTCCCTGCCTGGGCGGCGGGACCGGGAGAGGGCGACGAGGAGCGGCGACCCCGGGCGCGCCAACCCCGCCGCTTCGGCAGCCCCCGAGCTCTGGCGACCCCAGGGAGCTGGGAGGCGCCGGCGGCTCGGCCAGGCTCCGCCGCCCCGGTCCCCGGGGCCGGGAACAGCTCCGTGTGTGGGGGCTGCGCTGGGCTGCCGGGCTCTGGGCTCGTCGCTGCGCGCTGCCCCGCGCCCCTCGCATGCATCGCGTGCAGCCCCGCTGCGCATCCCCACGACGCTGCCGCGCGGCACCACACAACGCCGCGCTCGCAGCAGGAGCGACTCTGCCCTCCTGCCGCTGGGTACCCCCTGCCCGGCTGCTCCGCCGTCTTCAGGCACGGCCAGACCAGGCACCGCTTGTGCTGGGCTGGGTTTGTCAGTGGAGGCAGCTGAAAAACAGAGCCTCTTTCTGTGAACCTCCCTCAAAACTGTCTGCTCTCATCTGGGGCTCTGAGCAGGTAGAGCTGCCCTGAGGGCAACGCTGAGATGTCCTCACTCTTTGTGGGGACACTGGAGGGCTTAACCCGAGGACTTGAGCAGTGAGTGCAGGTGTGTGGAGCCTTTGGGATGCTTCGGCCCCTAGACTCACACCGGAGATGCCACAGAGCCCGTTCCTGCCCTGAG
This sequence comes from Eudromia elegans, assembly GCA_003342815.1. Lineage (NCBI taxonomy): Eukaryota > Metazoa > Chordata > Aves > Tinamiformes > Tinamidae > Eudromia > Eudromia elegans. The sequence continues at coordinate 49,687 of PTEX01000378.1, read as the reverse complement.
GAGCCCACGGGCACCCTGGCTCTTGCTGTTTGAGACATGGGGGCCCTATGAGGGTGCTGTGTCCCACAGCGCTTCAATGTGTCACCCGGTGGCTGCCTGTTGGCACGGCCAAGGGAGGTTTTGCCATCGGGCTAACAGGGTGCAGATGGGAGGATTCCCRATGTGCCAGGCTGGAGTGCCGGCAGGAGACACGGGCAAAGAGCCACCATCATCCTCTGCCACTCCCCTCAGAAACTCAGGAATAGGCAAATAAATAGTGAAATGGTCACTGTGAGGGAGAAGGGAGTGAAGGARACAAATACCCGGGCAGGGCAGGTGCACTCAGGAGCCTCATTGCAGCCTCCTTCCATGAGCAGTTCTGCAGCAACTCACTTCATCACAACAGAAACCTTTATTAACGATACTGAAAAGCAGTGAATAAGTGGGTCATGTATAATAAGCCATTTGTGTTCAGTAGGTGAATACCAATTTGATAAAAGCTGTGTGTGCTGAAAACCTGTATAAATCGCTGTTTAGCAGATTGGAGATTGATCATTTCATTACTCGCTGGTGCAGCTTTCCCTCTGCACGGTGAGCGCAGGGCGGCTCTGGCCGCGGCAATGGAAGGAGCCGGGGCCGCGGGGCTCGGCAGGCAGGGTGGGTGCCTGGGACTCACTGTCCTCCCAGACCATGAGTGCATCCACTGGGATCCTTAGCTCATCCTTAGAAGTCACAGAGGATCTGGAGGAATTGTGTGCTCCGCAGGCATCAGTGCTGGTGCCGCAGGCACCTCCTGTCCCTGGAGGAGGTCGGCTCCCCGTCCCCCTTCCCTGCAGCCCCAACGTTGTGTCTGCAGCTCGCATGGCGGAGGCAGATGCTCCATGAGGGAGGAAAAAATAAAAAAGTCTCCGTCCAAGAAACTCCTGTCCCTGCCCTGCAGCCCACGTTCTGCCCCGGAGCTCGTGGCTGGCTTGAGCGGCACCTCCACCCCGGGCTCTGCCCCAGCCCCCAGAGCAGGGACCCGCAGCYGGGCTCCCGCCATCCCTGCCCACCTTCARCGCAGCCTCCTCCTCCTCCTCCTCCGGMGCCTTCAATTATTCATGCACCCAGTGCAGGCGGCGCCGGCTGCTGCCCCCGGCTCCCGGCGCTGCGCTGGGGAGTGCCGGCCCCGGTGCCCCTGGAGCAGGGCAGGCACCACCGCTCGGCAAACAGCATTCCCGTGAGGAGAGGCCGGCTCCCGCCCGGCACTGCTCGCAGGCTGCAGCGTCTCGACATCAATAAAGCCGCTAGTTGAAGGGCTGAAGGATTGAGGGAGCCCAGGCTGCCTCCCCGGGGGGCTGCCCTCCCTCTGTCTCGCCCGCCAACGATTATTCTATCAATTACTTTCATAAACACTTTGCATTCTGCTGGATTTTTTCATGCTTCCTGTTGGGAATTCTCCATCCGATGTGTTTTTCCTGCTGCCATTCGTGCAGTCATTCAATGCAATTACTTCTGACACCTCTCCTCATCAAATGTCTGGGCTTGCTTTTCCCTTGAAGAGGGCTGACAGACGATGGGCTGGGCGATGGGAATTATTACGTTAGGACATTGACAGCTAATTTTAATCACGACATTCTCCAGGAGGGAGGCAGCAAATGGGGAAACAACTGGTGCATTCCCGAGTGCGCCAGGAGCCGGAGGGCTGGCCAGGCCCTGGCATTGGGATGGGGAGGACCTGGGACCCGGCCAGGCCAGAGGCCGGGATCCCTTAGGCAGCCATGACTTGGTGCCAGAATGGGCCAGATCCTGGCCGGGKCTCCCTCCTGCTCTGCTGCCCTTGGGGGACGTGTGCGTGTCCAGGGCGGCTACGGTACGGGTGGCTCTGCCCCATCTTGGCACCTCTTCTGCTCCACCCATGGCCGTGGTGCCCCCTGTGCCTGTGTCGCTGCTCCCGGTGCCAGCCCCGGGCAGCGCTGCCGGTGCCGCCGGTGCCACGTGGCCTACTCCGCTTGGAGTTGTGGTCGTCCCATCCCRTGCACACGAGGCCAGGGCCTCCCTCCTGGGGGAACCATCCCCGTAACAAAGAGGAGCTCCCAGCGCGTGGGACATCTGAARAGGAGGCAGCAAAAGTTGTTCCTGGGGTCCCTTAGGGAGCCACAGTAACAGGCCTTTTTATTGTTTATTTATTTGTTTGTTTTTGCTACTTGTTCTGTCGGGTAGGTTCTCTTCCTTGCTGCCGTGGGGAGTGCATTGCCRGGGAAGCATCGCGCCGTGCGGGAAAGCTGGTGGGAGAGGGCAGACCCCGGCGGGTCCCCTCCTCGGCCGCGGCACCGGGGGCGCGCACGGAGGCCAGCGGCGCTCGCCGGCTCCCGGGGACGTTTGCTCCCCGGCAAAGTGCGCTCTGGCCTGAACGCCAGGGTTTTTCTTTCAGTTGTTTGTAATTTGCAGTGCAAATCTGTGCTAACTGCTCCTGCTGTGGCAGCAAATAGGGTCAGAAATGACAGATGCCTTCCAAAAGAGGCCCTGGCCGGCGCTGYGAGATGGGGAGGTGCGGGAGCGTCGGGGCCGGTGCTGCTCCTTAGGGCCGCGTGTCCTGAGCGGGGTGACCGTGGACTCGGCCGTGGCTGCCCGGCACGGCGGACGCGGCCCCGCRTCTCTGTGTCTCTGCATTGGTCTGTGTCTGTGCATCAGTTTGTCGCACGCTGTGTTCTCGGTGACCCGGGCAGTGTCCCCGGGTGCAGCTCGTCGCACGCAGCTCCGTTCGCAGCAGCTGACGGGCAGGTGGATCACGGGGGAGCCGGCGCGATGGCAGCAGCACGTGCTGGAAACGGCTCTCGCCGCAGCAGGAGGCAGCGCCGGCAGCATCAGCCGAGYGGGCAGCTCAGGAGCCCCGGTCGCTGCACGGGCGGTGGCAGCTCCAGCCCCGCGGCGGGGGCCAAGTGGCCGCGGGCACCGTTGCAGTTGCCCTGCCCAGGGCACCGGTGGCTGCAGGTTCGGCAGTGGCAGGAACCAGCYGGGGGCCCAGGGCAGTGGTGCTGGTGCTGGTGCAGGTGCTGGTGCCCTCCGAGGCCGCTTCCTCCTCCTGCAGCCTCCATGTGTCCCAAGACAGGGTTGGTGGCCACACGGGGCAGGGATGATGGCAGCACGAGGCTGATCTGGCAAACACTCCTGTGAGCGCCCGGCRGAACCGCGATACCCGACCTGTGCCCGGGGCTTTGGGGAGGCAGCGCGGGAGCCACCCCGAGCACAGCCCCGTCATGGCCCGGGGCGCCGGGAGCCGCCACCGCTCCCTCCTGCGCCCTTCTCCTCCTCGTCCCCTTCCTCCTCTGGGCGAGGGGAGCAGAGGCCACCACCCCCCTGGTCCCTGCACGTCCCCCTGTCCGTCCTCCTTCGCACCCTGCAGCAGGACCTGGGCTCTCCGCCCGGGCCGAGGTGGCCGGTGCAGCATGAGGTGCTGGGGCAGATGGGGCTCCCATGCCCCCCTCCACAGCCCCACACCCCTCCCGCAGCCCCTACGCAGCCCCACAGCTCAGCCCAGGGGGCAAGACAGCCCCTATATCTCAGCTTTATGGAGCCCCGAGCCGTCCCAGCAGGCGTTTTCAATTCCGTTTATCTCTGTTTCCCCATTGAGTTCATTTTATTTCCCCTGATTTTTGTTTCCTGGAAGATTTATTGATCCTGATTTTCTCAGTTTATGACAGGTAGCAGCCATAAAGCAGCGACGCAGCGAGGCCATTGCGGCCCCCCCGCCGTCCGGGGGACGTGGCGCCAATGTCAGCGCGGAGCGGGAGACGACGGTGCCGGGTTCAGTGCAGGATGTAGAGTTGGGTGCCAGGTTGGGTGTAGGGTGCCGGGTTCGGTGCAAGGTGCCAGGTTGGGTGCAGGATGCAGAGTTGGGTGCAGGATGCAGAGTTGGGTGCCGGGTTGGGTGTAGGGTGCCGGGTTCAGCGCACGGTGCTGGGTTTGATGCAAGGCGCTGGTTCGGTGCAGGATGCAGGGTTTGGTTCCTGGGGCTCGGGCTCCAGGTTCAGTGCAGGCGCCTGGGTTGTGGCTCCCTTCCCTCCGTCCCTCTGCTCTCGTCTCTGGAGGGTCCCCAAGCCGTCTGTCACTGTCACGGGCCATTCAGAAGCGCTGCTGCTGGCTGCCAAGTCGCAGCCTGACTGGAGGGRGATGCCGTAACCGCGCTAATTAAAGCAATTCGTTATTTCACCTCTGGCAGCCGCTGCAGGCAGCTGCTCCCGCTTTGCTCGGGGCCGCGCGRGGCGGCCGAGGCGGCAGCCGCCTCCGGGCCTGTCTGTCCCCAGGTCCCAGCCCAGGGGGCTCAGGTGGCCGCGCTGCAGCGGGGGCTCTGGAGGAGCCCTGCGGTTCAAGGCTGCAGACGAGGCTGGGCCTCGGGCAGCAGGGAGCCCTGCCAGGGGCCCCAAAGGACTCGCTCGGGCCTGGTGGTTGTTGGAAATCCGCAGAGCTTCTCCAAATATTGAATGAAGATTAAGCAGCAATTAACGTTAAGTGAAACTCGGCTCCGCAGGGCAGGGCTCACGGCCAGGTTTGGTGGTGGTCCGTCCCGTCCTCGGTGCCGACGGTGTCTGTGGTGCGGGGTGCGACCCATGGAGCAGGGCTGGAGCTTCCCGGAGCCCGTCCRGAACGGCCTCACCACGATGCCGCCCGTGCGGATCCACAGCGCGGCTGCCCGGGCATGAGGAGCGCGGGGAAAGAGGCAGGAGCGGGAGCTCCACCGGGCGGGATCAGCCCCTGCTCCGGAGCAGCCACCCCAGAGGGGTCGGAGCCGGGCGGGAGCCGCAGCCGGTCGCTCCCCAGCTCGGCCAAGCACCCAGTGGGCCCGATTCCCCCCACAGCACGTGCTCATGTTTGGATGCTGCGAGGAGTCTGAGCCCTGAGGTCAGTAGATACATGAGCTTCCCAATTAAAATTGGAAAGGAAGGAGGTGCCTGATACAATCAAGTCTTTTTTTCTGCTCATTTGCCTGATTTTGGTGTGCGTGAGYTGATTCTAATTGTGTGCAGAGTAATTTAGACACGGGCCTGAGACCACAGGCTATCGGCGGCAGTGCCGGCTCCGTAAAGTCCCTAATTAAAGCCGATTCCCGGGAGGACGGCTCGGCCGGCGTTCCCGAGCGGCGGGGAGGCTGCGGGGAGCGCGGCCGGTCCAGGGGATCCACGGAGCCGCAGCGATGCCGCCGTGCACGGGCAGGAGCCGCGGGCAGGAGCTGTGCGCGGAGCCAGCCCTGCCGTGCAGCTCCCTCGGCGTCCTCGCAGGGACGGATTAGAGGGAAGCGATAAGTAGATGGGATTTCCATGCGTCCAGAGGGACAGGGAGATACGGAAGGCATTAACTGCTCCCTCTGGGCTGATAAGGGTTCATCCTCCACCCGGCTCAGGGCTCAGTGTGATGCCTTGGGAGCCTCAGCTCCCAGAGGGCTGCCGGAGCRGCATTCCTGGAGCCAGAGTGGCATTCCCAGTGCTGGAGTGATGTTCCTGGAGCCGGAGTGGTATTCCTGGAGCTGGAGTGGTGTTCTTGGAGCCGGAGTGGCATTCCTGGGTGGAGCGGCGTTCCTGGTGCCGGCGGGCGATGGAGCAGACGCCGCCGCGCACGGTGCCGTGGGTGGTGACGGTGGCCTCTCTCCCATGGAGCTCTTCCCTCCGGGGTTTCGGCCGCAGCGCCGCCGTGTCTAGCGGTGCCCCTCGGAGGAGCCGCTGTCCTGCTCGGGCACGGGGGCCGGGGCAGCCCCGGCTCCCGCTGCCGGCCCCGGCCGGGTGCCGCATTCCCGCTCCCTCCGCCCGCAGCCCTGTTCACCGAGACGCCGCACGACGTGACGGCGCAGGCGGGCGAGGACGTGGAGATGGCCTGCTCCTTCCGCGGCAGCGGCTCCCCCTCCTACTCGCTGGAGATACAGTGGTGGTACGTCCGCAACCACAGGGACTGGACGGACAAGCRGGCGTGGGCTTCCAGCCAGGTAAGGCCCCGCTGCCCCGGGCCTGCGTGTGCCGAGGGAGCGCGGCGTCCCCGTCCCGAGCGGGGCCTCCCACACCGTCCCCATCCCAATCAGGGCCATTCCCACCATGCCCCCATCCCGAGTGGGCCTTCTTGCACTATCCCCATTCCGAGTGGGGCTGTTCCAGTTGTCTCTGGGCCCACCAGTGGCTCCCAGCGAGATCCCAGCCAGAGGCTTTGCCTGGTGCTCGCACCTTCCCGATGGCATCACACGTATCCGCTGGTGCCCATCCCCTCATCCCGCTCAGCTCTCCCTGCTCCCGAGTGTCCTGCCAGCAAAGAGCCSTCCCTCTTCTGTGCACACAGAGATAAGGGCTGAATAAGGAGAGGAGCTTTGGGTATTTAATGAGCCTTTGTCCCTGTCCCTGGCAGCCATCCTGGCACTGCCAACCCTGGCCAGCAGCCCTGGGGAGCGATCCCGCTCCCGCCAGGAATGCAGGGCCTCTGGAGCATCCGACTCACGGTGTCTCTCTGCTCCTCCCGCAGCTACCGGCGTCGCAGCATGAGGAGCCTRCCAAGGATGCCACGAAGATCAGCGTGAGTTTCCAAGCCACGGGCGCCACTTCCCCTGCTTCGCTCCCTCGGGTTGTTTCTCCCCTTCCTCCGGGCACGTGGGTGGCGGGTGCAGCCCTGGGGTGCTGGGGACGTGGTGGGAGCCGCTCCAGGCCGGGGAGCAGCCGGGCTCCGCGTCCTGCCCCGTGTCCGCAGGCTCCCAAGGAGGAGCTCGTGCCAGGAGGAACCATCCCGCTCTCCCACAGCATCCCACGGCATTCCGCTCTCCCAGGCAGGCCGGGGCCACAGAGCTGCTTGGCCCCGTGCACACAGCGAGGGGACACGAAGCAGCTCCATAAACCCCACGCCGGGACCCACCGCTGCCCCGGCCATTGCACAGAAACACTCAGAATGCTCACGATGCGTTTCTGCCCTGGCCTGGCCGCGGGCAGCAGGCCGGGGCAGGCCGCTCACACCGGGGCTTCCTCCAGGCCCCGCACCACGGAGAGAATGAGTGTCTGAAAATTTTTTTTTGGCTGATATTTTAAATGTGCCAAATTGTGAAAAGTTTGCAGAAATGAGGAGACAAATGGGCAGAGATGCAAGAGTGCCATGAATGGCTCTGGTAAAATGTGAGGAACTGAAAACAGGCAAATTGCCTGGAAGCCAACGGCAGCTCGGAGTGATGCAGCCCCAGATCCTGAACCATCCCACGGAGCGGCCGGGCTCCGGAGCCGCCGCTTTCCCGGCCCACGAGCCCTGCGGCATCTCGAGGGGACACAGTGGGCAGTGGCACCGAGTGCGACTGTCTCTTTTCCTTGGAGCTCCTTAAGGGCACCAGGCGCTCACGGGGTGGCCCTGCTGCCCCCGGCCCCGTGAAGGCCGCTCCGTCCCCGGGCTCGAGGCGCCGTCGCTCCGTCGCAGCCACCGAGCCGCGCGCTCTAACGGGGCCCGAGAGTTTTATGGCCACTCGTAATGGAGCCGCGGGAGGAGCATCGGGCAGTGGCTCCCGGCTGCCTGCAGTGCCGGCAAATTGGGGTTTTCTTTTCTTCATTCTCAATTTCCCAGCCATTAATTTCCCTAAGTGACTCCTTGCTCTTTTAATGCAAAGTTGTTTCTAAAGGTGCTTCCCCATTACAGCCTCGCTATCCGTGCGCTCCAGCCGGCCCCTTTCCCGGCATTAACGCGGCGCTGCAGGAGGGGGCAGCTGGAGCCGGGTGTGCCGGCGGACCGGGCCCAGCGGCACGGGCGCTTTCACGCGCGGTTCCCGTGGCCTTTGACGCTCCCTTTCACAGGCACCTGCTCCAGCCGGGGCAGCGCGGTCCGGCCGCGGGGTCGGGGCTGCCCCGTCGCACAGGGACTTGGTGGCGCTCTGGTTGCAGCCTCCAGCCCAATTTCTAAACACCATAAAACCCTCAGCTAACAAATGCCGTGGCAAGTAGAGAAATGGCCTTTGCCACGCGGTGTGATTATAGGGAGTGGAGCCGGGGGCCTCGGGGCGGGTCATAAATCTGATTTATTGACCTAGCCCAGGAGCAGCCGCAGCGCTGGCTAGTGAGTAAGTCTTAAATTTCATTGGGTGATAAATACTGAGAGCGAATCAATTTGGTAGAAAAGCTAATTAGCCTGCGCGGCTCCCCATCGATCTCCCTGCGGCGCGGGGGCCGCGGGGGCCGCGGGGCCGCGGGGCCGCGGGGCCGCTGAGCCGCTCTCCGCCCGCGCAGGTGGTCAAGGTGGTCGGCAGCAACATCTCGCACAAGCTGCGGCTCTCGCGGGTGAAGCCCACGGACGAGGGCACCTACGAGTGCCGGGTGATCGACTCGAGCGCGGGCCCGCCGCGGCAGCACAAGGTCAAGGCCTACCTGCGCGTGGCGGGGGCGGCGGGCGCCGCGCACCCGCAGGACACGGCGCTGCGGGGCCCCGC
>PTEX01000378.1:24487-40785 GCA_003342815.1 Eudromia elegans | reverse complement strand
GAACCCCGGGGGAGCGGCGGGACCCCCCGCCTATGAGCCCCTGCCCCGCTGCAGCTAATAAAGCTCCTGAAACGACACCGCGACACGGCGACATCGCGGCACGGCGACACGGGGGGCGGGCCGGGGCGGGGGCCGGGACCGGGACCGGGACCGGGACCGGGCGGGCTCCAGGAAAGCGGCGCCCGCGGTGGGAGGTGACACGGGACTGCCCTTGGGGGGCGGATCGGGACCGTCCACGGTGCCGGGGCTGGGCGCTCGGGGACCCCTTCACCGCTGTCCCCCCCCTCACCCCGGGAGCTCTGTAACCCGCTGCCCCTCTCTGAGCGCAGCCCCCCACGTCGGGGCTCCCCCAGCCCGTCTGAGGGAGGTGACGGTGCCTGGGGTGCCCGGGGGTTGGTGGCAATTGTGGCCCCTCGGGGCCAGGCTCTGCCCAGGACACTGGTTCCCYCGTGCTGGGGGTGGCAGAGGCACCTGGCCGGGCTGGCAGCACATGGAGGGCCCGGTCTTGGTGCTGCTGCGTGGAAGGGTCCTCTGCATCCCGCCCGGGAGGAGCCTCGGGGTCCTGGCTCCGTCCAGCCCGGTGTGCGGCGCCCGCGCAGCGCCGGGAGCAGAACCCTTGGCCAGGGAGGGAGGACGCAGCCYGTCCCGTGCAGAGCCCCGGGCACCCCTGGATGCTCCGCCTGGGGGAGCCACGCCTGGTTTGTGGAACCCGAGGGAGGCGTTTGCAGATGCCCTGTTTTACTGGAGAGGTTCGATCTGCTGGGCAGCAGGGAGTCTGGGGAGGGGGATGCAGGGCCCTGGATGCCCCTCTGGATGTGGCCACACTGGGTCCTGCCCTGCGTCCAGCATCAGATGTCCCTAGGTCTGGGGGGGTCCCCATGGCTATTGCTGCCATCGTGAGCCACAGAAACCTGTGCGGAGGAAGGAGGAGGAAGAGGGTGCAGAGGAAGGTACCGTGGACAGGGGAGCGACAGAGTCACCTGCTCTGCTCGTTTGTAAATGGACTCAGCTTAATATGCAAGTCACTGTGAGGGAGAAACCGCCTCGTGAAAATGCCATTTCCACACGGTCGCTCCTGTGACCATTATCCCACTTCAGACAAAAGCAATTTGCTCTGCGTGCAATAAAGCCGGGCCGATAACGAAGCTGGGAAGAGGTGCGACAGGCGGCGGGGGCTGCGTGCGGCTCCAGCCCCGCCACGGGGCCGGCTGCGGACGACGGCTGAGGAGGAGATTCCCAGCAGAGCTGGGAAGCCTGGAGAAGCACCGGGCTGCGTGGGGAGCACCGGGCTGCGTGGGGAGCCCACGGGAGAGCAGCCTGGCAGGTGGATGGGGACAGGCAGGTGGGATGGAGAGGATGGCATCAATGTCACCCCAAGGCCATGGCCGGGAGTTGGCAGGCGGCCTCTGTTAGTGCGGACACCGGCAGCCGCGTCCCCCAGCGCTCCGGGGCTGTTCTGTGGGGCGGGTGGGGATGGGGACAAGGACAGGGCGCTCTGGGCGCTCCGGGTCGCGTGTCTGCCTGCGGCGGAGGCTCCACCAGCCCTGGGTCGTGCCCAAGGGCCTCCCGCTGCTGTTGCAGGTCGTGGGTCCCCAGAGCCGGTCCCAGAGGCCCCAGGCTGGCTCTGACCCCAGCAAACCCTGCCGGCCGGAGCCGAGCCTGCCGCACGGCACCGCACGGACCTCCCTCGGTCCTGGGTCTCCCGGGCAGACACAGCGCTTCACGCCACCGAAAGCGGGAACGGGGCCGCTCTTCCCACTGAGGTGGCCTCCAGCTCTGGCTGAGCCAAGCGGAGCCGCCCGCGGAGCCGCCCTTCCCGGCGGAGTGGAGCCGAGCGGAGCCGAGCAGTGGATCGAGCTGCGCCCGCGGGCGGCTCTGGCAGTGGGGAGGGGCGGCGGCAGGAGGGTGATTCCCTCCTGGGCTTGGGCCGAGCTTGGGAATGTGGCCCACGATCCTCACGCGGGGCTGAGCTCCGACAGGCCCCGGGGCTGGTGCAGGGAGGACCAAGGGGGCCCCCGGGCAGGTGGGGCCGATCCTGCAGCACGGGGCCCTCCTGGGAGCGCCGGGCACTGCAGCCATCCGCAAACCCCGGCAGCGCCGGGAGCACCTCGGACATGGAGGATTTCACCTTTCGGCTGCTCCCACCTCCCCGCTTAGGGCAACTTTAACGGTTCCCTGGTACCAAACCCAACCCAAGTTAAGTGCTCGATATGTACGGAGGAAGGGTACGGAGTAAAAGCTGAACTGTAGCTCTGTCCTACTTGGTATGAAGTCCCCAGCTTGCAGCTTTCATAGGGAGAAAGCAGCCTGGAATAAAGTCTGAACGCAAGCAGGAAGGAAAGGGGAAGCCGAATCAGCTGGACATGTGGGTGTTTGTAGAGGGGGGATTGGCTGCAGCCCCCTTGGTCCCAACAGCAGAGAAGGGTCTTGAACCTGGGATAACCAACAGAGATGCACAAAGCCGATCACAATAAAAAAAATCACTCTTTATTGCATTGCTTTTCTTCTTTCTGAGCTTGCTTCCAGCTCCACAATCAAACCGTGTCCCTTTAGCCCCACCAGCACACACCTCACCCAGGTGTGTGTGGTAGAGCAGGCGTCAGGAATCCGGGCTGCACCCGGCACTCGGAGCAGCCCCAGAGCAGCTGACCTAAATACAGGAGCTGCAGAGGCCCAGGAGCCTCCTGATGGCTTCCAGGTGGGTGGGAAGGCCGGGTCCTCGGCCTGCAGGAGCAGAGCTGTCCTGTCCCGTCCCCACACCGACCATCGGCCTGTGCTACCCGAGCACCCCCACGTGCCTGGCAGATTGTGCCGGCTACACAGGTATTTCACCAGGCTTTCCTTGGGGGTTGGTGATAAACATCTGAGAGGGCTGGGAAATAAGCTCAAGAGCAGGCAAAAACTGGAGAAAAAACAAAACAAAACAAACCCCAGAAAATTGGCCCTACGGAGATCAATGTAAAAAAAAAACCCATTAAAAGCCAGTTTTGCTGGAAGGTGACCTGACTGGTGTCAAACATCCTGTGCAGGGCAGGAATGGGAGTAAATGCTCTTCAGTCTGGTGCAGGAAGATGAAGAGTTTGAGCTGGAACCTAAGCCTGGTGTCCACATGGGAGACATGCAAATTCTTAATGAGGAGGAGAGTTAACGAGGGAACAAGTCATCTGGGAACGCGGTGGGTTCTCAAACCACTTACAAGCTGTAAATCAAGGCTGGCAAGTTTTCCTGAAGAATCTGCTATGCCTCAGCTGCAGGAGGAGAAGAAGCACCGGCCATTTGTCTAGTCTCACCAGCAGGCCTTGGAAAACAGTAAATTATTAAGGATCAGCCCCATCATGTSTAGGAGGACATCAGGTACTGCTGCTCTTGCCAGTGGAGGTGCTGAGGGATTTACTGGAAATACAACTCTTTGTTTTTTGTTTTTCAGGCAGCCGCTATCGGGGGCGGGGGGTGGAAAATCTCACGTACCTCAGAGGGAATTCTGTCCCTCAGAAGAGCAAGGGCCGGAAAACAACTTCCACCTTCTGTTTCCAGATTCCTCCAGGCTATAAACAGGAGGGAGCACCCATTCCCTGCTGATAGAGCTGGGGCTGGACAGCAGCCATGGTACTTCCAGAAGGGAGTCGGGGCTGCAGGGAAACGGCCCAGCACCCAAGCATGGACCAGCTGCTGCTGGCAAGAGCCTTCCCTGGACACTGCACAAGGAGGTGAGGTGACCCTGGACTTCCCTTGAGCACGGTGCACAGGGAGGCAGCGACCTGGATGAACCCCATTATTCCTCTCTGCCTCGTTCTCAAGCGCCTCGTGTATGAAAATCCCTGCCCGGGAGTGTTTCAGCCCGTGTCCCACACGGGCACCCCCTCCTCTTCCCCGAGCGCCTCCTCCCGCCGTGGTGGCAGCTCCGCGTGGCTCTCAGGGCGGTGCCGCGTCCGGCGCCCCCGCGGGCAGCGCCGCGCTCTCCTGCCGCCGCAGCGTCTCCAGCAGGAAGAGCACGTTGTCCGTGAACTCGCTGCGCTGCCGCCCCATGCCGGGCAGCCTCACGGGCCGCAGGCTCTGGTGCGGGGGCTCGTAGGGGTCAGGGCAGCAGACCTCGCTCAGCAGCAGCCACGTGGTGTCGGGGTCCACGCGCATCAGGTGCAGGAAAACGCTTTGGAAAGAACAGAAAGAAGAGTCAGGAGAAGGCTCTGGTTTGGCACCCGAGACGGTCATTAACAACCAACTGCGGAAAGCTTTGACACTGTCTGCAGCCTCTGACAGCTGAGCAGATTTGAGGCTCATTAGGCAACCATTAACACGGTTTCTGTGCCCCAGAGAAGGAGTGATTTTGTGCCCACTGAAAAGTGGGAGAAAAACAGTTCTTCCACTACATCCTTGACACCGAACAAGGAACCGGTGAATTGCTGAGCAGGGCTCCAGACTCAGCGAGAGGGGACACGCAACGCGAGAGGAGCAGGTCTCCTGTGGGCGAGACGCGTGGCGGCTCCAGGGTTGAGGATCATGGGGAGGTCCCCGCGTGGGCGAGCGCAGCAGAGCAGAGGGGCCCGATGGCCGTGGAGGGTGGTGAGGACGAGCGTGGATAAAAGCACTGGGAGGGCAAACGAGGCAGGAGGGCCCTGGGGCTGCTGCTGGTGCACACCGCCCGAGGGAGCCGGGCTGAGCGCTGTAGCGGTGACTGCAGACGCTGCACGAGCTCCTGCGTTGGGCTGGGGTCTAGCAGAGATCTCGGGAGCTGCTGCGCTCTGCCCACTACCCTGCCCGGCCGGAGGGAGCCACATGCAGCTGGATGCTGCACCGGGGGCTTCCCACCCTCGTGAGCTCCTGCGTCTCTCCTCAGGCTGAGCTCTCATCAGCTGCCTCYAAGGGCTTTCCCTTCTGCAAAGGGTCCTTCACAGAGAAGGATTTTTTTTTTCCTTAAACCTTCTTTAAGAACAGAATGGAGGAAGAGATGGGACAACTTGCAGCAATGCTTTTTGCTGCAGTGCTGATGGCTTTCACTTTGAATTTCAACATGCCAGGTAAGGTGGGGGTTTGACTTTGGAGTTTAACTATGGTGAGCTGCTCCAGCAAGATGCTGCAGACAGCCCTGCTGTGCAGGGGGAGCTTCCAGGTGCTAATCTGCATGGATTACACCTCTTCCCTCCTTCTGCTGGGCCTCCYTGCCATGAAACCTTGGGCTTGGCGAGGTTCGTGTCAGGATTTGCTGTACAGAAGACAGACTGGGCTGAACTGGTCACTCAGTTCCCCAGCTCTGCCGTGTATGAAATCAAACTGGACGTTCTGAGGCTCCCTGAGGGCGCTGGGAGGGCCCAGCCTGCATGGGTGGCGCTGGGTTCTCTGCTCCAGCGCACGCTGCGCACGGAGGGTGCCCAGCACTTACCAAAACGCCTGGCCCCAACCTGCAGCTCCCTGGCCTCGCCTCCACTGCAATCACAGGGCCRAGGACAGAAACAGCTGGGGGGAGACTATATGAAATTGGAAGGGAGATCTGCTTGACGTCCTGTGAAGTACAGGGCAGTCATTTCCCCTTTGGGCAGGAATTGTATCGGTGGCTACAAAAGCCACACAAAGAGGGCTGATGGTGGGCAAAACTTCTGCTAAGTCCTCCGCCCCCGAAGGAAGCTGGCCGCCTAGCAGAGCAGGCAGGAATCCTGTTCGGAAGCTCTCACCCCTTCTTGTGCCCCGAAAGGGAGCGGGGGCCTACTGGCAAGCTCAGAGAGTGAAGAAGTGAGATGGAGGCTCTAGAAACGTTCCCCTCTTCCTGGCGATCTCCCCARGGCCTGACTTGTTACTCCACGGGCAGCCAAAGAAGTTGCCTTTGCCTGGATGCTGTTAACCAGTCGCCTGTCTCTCCCAGTGCAGGTGTCTGAACAGCAGTGAGTGACGATGAGGAGGCTGCCACGGAGAGCCAGTGGCTGCTCCTGAGGGTGCCTGTGGCCTTATCTGTCACCTCCAGAGGAACACAACAGGAACAAGCTCCAAAATGACAACTGTGCTTGGAAATGACTGTTGGCACCGGTGCCGTCTTCTGGGAGGATGGCCAAACCCAGGTGAGCGTGCCGGGCTCTCCATTTCCCCAGCTTTCCAGTGGTTTTGCAGTTACACTGACTGGAAAAGGGAGAGCTGGTGTGAACCCGGTGCCGGCCTCCCGTGAGCTTCGGACTGAGCCCGAGGGCAGGGGCCGGAGCCTCCGCCCTGCGAACGCCCCACGTGGCACTCGGGGGGTCTCCAGCTGCTGCCTGCTGGCTCCAAAACAGCAGGTTCCAGCCCATTTCCCTGGTTCTGACGGGTGAGGAGCAGCTATGGAGAAGCCGCCCTGCTCCGCAGGGCCGTGGGTGATGGGAACAGCCGCCATGGGGAGCCGGGCCAAGAGATGTGAATTGCTGGGAAGTAAATGTACAGAGGAAAAAGGATGATATTCAGCTGGCTTCTGCCTCCCCAGCGCACCTACAGCCTTGCTTCTCACATCCAGAGCAAAAATATCCTCCTCTCCAACCTCTTCCCAGTCAGCTGCTCCACACAGAGCGACCCTCGGGAATTTACTCAGTACCTGCAGAACTCCRCTTTGCTCATGCCCGTGATGGCCTAAGGCGTGTGACTATCCTTGATAACCTGGAGTGCGGTGCAGCTTAAAGAACAACTTGACTTTTACATTTTCAAACTAACTCTTAGGTAGTTTCTAAGCAACCTGTTTCCATGGCAAAGAATCCTGGGGTTAATCCAGGTTTGTTTTCTGTTGTTGCTTTTTAACTTAAATACAATTTTATTGAATTTTGCCTGGTGCAGGTGGCTGTTTTACTGTACTTCAGCTCAGTTTTCAAATGACAGCTGTCAATAAATATCTAATAAACTACAGAGTCAAACCAAAAGAGGTGCCTTTAATGCCATATAATCAACTTCACTATCTAAAAAGGTCCAAAAATAGCTCCTATTTGTTCCAGCAGTACTAAACAACTTGTTCTATTGGCACAAAGCGGAGTTAAGACTATTTTGTTGCTTTGTTTTTTTTCCCAAGGTCTAAGCAAATCTAGAGCAAACAGGCACAATATGAACAGACTGTCAAAAGGACAAGTGTTCCTGGCTTTTGCAGCTCAGCTGAATGTTAACTAGACCCAACTGACCTCAGGCTTCAGTGATGACTGAGAAAAAAATTTCTGCATCCTGGAGGAAAAATATAATCTATATCCAGGATGTCGACCAGAAGGTCAAATGGGAAACCTCACGAGCTGCAACGACTTATCCAGAAAATTAAGTGTGTTCGTTTCAAAACAGTCCCCTTAAATTGAAAAAATGCTGGACTGCTCTTTCTCAAAGTGGCGAGGCGTGCCAAGGGCAGTTTCTCTACATTTTTTTTCTTTTTCAGAAGTGAGAAGCCTGTGAGGGGGGTGATGCAATCTGATGAACTGATCAGAATCTTGGGGTTTATGCACTGTGACTTTCAATTACAACTTCTCCCCCTCTGCCTTGTTGCCTTTTCTTACCTTTCCTGCAAAGCTCCTCAGCTGTCCTGGTGCCCCAGCCACATTACCACAGCTGCACTGGCTTGCTTTCAACAAAATCAAAGATGTAACCCATGTTTCCTGGCTTCCCCAAGCTCTTCTTCAGTACGTATGTGTAACTATTTGCTTATTTTCACAGGCTTTGAATAATATTCCCTTCCTGGAATATTACCAGCCGTCACTTCCCAGTAAAGCCGGCTGCACCACTTTATCTTCCTCAAACACACAGGAGCCCAGTTTTTCCCAGTACCTATTTCTGCCCATTGAGTACTGCACTATGCTGCGTGTACCACATTCACTTACTCCCACCGGTTCATCTAATAAAACTAGAGGCCCAACAAATGGGATTAAACAGCCTCCCTCCAGCACACTAATATCTCTGGAAGATGGACAATGCTTCTTTTCACTTATTTCTTTTCCTTTTCCTCCTTTAAGCTCTAGCATGTTAGCCAGAAGGTCCCGCTTCGCCCTTTATGTGGCTACAGAATCTTCCCTTCAGAATCAGACTCAATTGGAGACGCAACGGGCTTGTGGCAGGTCACAACTCATGGATTCAGCTAGAATCCACCAAGGTGAGTGATAGAGACTGCTTCTTGTTGGAAAACATCAGTTAATGTAAACCAAAATGGCAAGCTGATTCCTAGTATCTCTTTGTCTTGTATGACTTCTGCAGTGACAATGCTGGGTTGTCAAGTGACTTACCCTTAGCCTGAGTGCCAATGTAAGATTATTTCTGTTATATCTGTTTTTAGCAGCAATTTTAAATGCAGAACTTTTCATGCAGCAGGCTGATAACTTTACCCTTGCTAAGTTACAAAGGGCCTTCCATGTGATGGTTTGAGTTACTCAGCAGAATTTTCAGGCACACAGAGAGCAAAGAAAAAAAATGGGGCTTACAGGCATCTGATGCTTAAACAGCTTTAGAAAGGAGGCTGAAGTACGTCTGAGAAGTGATTCTTATCATGCAATGGTAGATGATTGTTATGGTACACACTAATTTTGACTGTTGCAATTTGAAGCTGCTTATCATGTGTATTATAGTTAAAAGGCAAAAGTACTACCATATATATATGGCTGATGCCAGTCCAGACACGATGCGTTCCTTGCTGAAAGTATGTGTCTGAGCAACAGAACCTCCCCGGAGAGCTGTCTGCAGGAGACACTGCTTTGTTCAATGAAACGCGCAACGTGCGGTGCGTCAAAGACATGGGGGTGGCAGCGTGGCATGCGGCACTTTTCATGTAAAATCCAAACACCCCATAGGAGAAATTACTCTTGCCTTGAACTTTGCTCCCCTTTTCTCCAGCCCCAGCAAGCTTGCTTGACAATGCAACTTCTAATGACTCTGTCACACCATAAGGCTAATTCAGTGTTTCTCCCACTGCTGTTAAATTACATAGCTTTTTAAGACTACTGTGTTGTGATTTAAAAGCTTAAGATCCCCAAAATCTAGATGAATCCTGGTGTTCTGCTTTGCATGCAGAGAGGGAAGCTATATTGTATTAAGGATATACAATCTTTCAGCTAAGAAACCCTTTGCAGAAAGAACGCCGCTGGAGCCTGCTGCGATGCAATAAAAGCCACTAAGGTAAAAATAAACCTATTCTCAGCAGCTCAGGAGAACAAACAGCAAGGGAGGGCTGCAGCTTCTGAGAGCTCTGCCTGAACCGCTGCCCAGCGGCACAAAAGCCTCTCCTGCCTCGCGCGCCCCTGGGAGACCCGCTCCCGGCTGCAAGGAACTGAGCGTTTTTCCCTCCTAGCAGCCTGTCCTCCGAAGCCTGCCGTGCTCGCTGACCTGCCTGCAGCTGTGCCAGGGAAGGAGGGCCAGCCCACAGCGAGCAGGGGCTCTTCAGCAGGAAAAGAAACGTATGTTTTTCTTGGTCACTTGACATGTTCTTAAACTGATTTTTATCTGCTGAAATTGCTGGTCTTCTCTTTCCAGGTGACAACATATGACAACAGCAGCTGCTTATCCTGACAGCAGGACAGGCAGAGCAGGATTCTGAACGCCAACCAAATCTGCCAACGCTTCATAGACATAATGTGTTTCTGCCCTTGCAACCCCTCCCAGCCTTCTCTGAGTAAGGCAGTGAAGAAACCAGTGCCAGGACTGACACGATCCTAAACAAATCCCTGCGTGGCTGAGCCTGGGAAAAAATGGCCTCTTTCTCTGCATAGTTGCAGGCTGGCAGATGGAAGGCAAGTCATTTATCTGTTTTTCTGACTGTTTGGATCCACATGGATAATTCAATTCTAAACAGGCTTTACTGTCTGAGCTTGCAAGGCTGCATGGTGTTTTAAACAACACGGCTGAGAAATTCTGGAGTCTTATGGAAGGTTTTGATGTTGGTAGGTGAGAGTTTGTTGGTTCTGGTGCAACTTTGAAGTCTAGGAGATAGGGCTGAAAAAGGGGTATACAGCTCCCTTGAGAAGAGTGTCTGCAGCAGCGCGGCTGAGGTRATGACACATGGGGGTGGGAAAGAGAAGTGTAACAGAAGTAGATACCAGCCTGCAGAAGGCATGAGCCTGAAACCGCTAGTGACAGGCTACACGTGAACGTCTGACACATTCACCTGTGTAACTGTCTTCCCCTCTGCACCCCAGTTTTATCCCACCAATGGGCCAAAAGTCCATTCTTTTGGTCCACAAGAATTCTAGTTTACAAAGTGATTAGCATAAAGCAAGCAACACTTCTTACCYTCTCTGTTCTCAGATGAATTGAGAGGCAATTTGAAAACAATTGGTATTTCTTGGACAAGTTCATTTCTCTGGATCATTTTGGTAGTAACTGCTACTTCAMCAGAGAAAGGGGTTAACTTCCATGAGAGACTCTGTTCTACAGGACCCAAATATGCTGGGGGAGGAATGGGAAAAGGTGCAAAACGAAAAAAAAAAAAGTGGTGGTTATTGTGCTCTCCCTCCCCAAGCTCCCTGGGCGCCTGCTGCACCTGCAGCTAAGAGACGTTACCTCTGGGCAGCTTCCTGCAGCTTCCTGGGCTGCCTGGCACTCAAGTAGATCAGACTGGCATCGGCCACTTTATTCAGGTCACTCTCGCCTGCAGAAATGGAGCAGAAGAGAATGGGAGGTGGTAACCTACTCAGCTGCTGCTGCCTACTAGGCTCTGCTCTAAATTGGCAGCAAGTGGCTTCTGAGCCTTCCAACTGTCTGACCCAGGGCTCTTCTGACCTGTCCCCTTGAGCATTTGCTGCAGAGCTGAGAAAGCAATCAAGGGCATTGAGAGAGGACAAGAACAACTACAAGCAAACCTGTTCCCTCATCAAAGCTGTGTCCAAAAACTTGCCCCAGGAGAATGTCATTGGTTTATTCAGTGATGCATCCAGAGAGAATCCTCCCAAATAGAACCAGTCAACCTAGCCTGGGGCTTGTCTGGGCTCCAGCTCTTCAGTTAATTAAGAACAAAGCTTAGGCCAACCCAGCTCCCTGCTGCAATCCCGGAACTCCCCTTCAAACCCGCTTCCGTGCACAGGTGAGGTGAGCAGTCTCATTCTGTGGGGTATTTGGGATATTTTCCACCCAGCTGTTCCTTAGGTAGAAAAGCAACCACCCTCTTTATAGGTTCTCAACGAGGAGAGATTAATGCCCAGCATGACCTGAAAGGAAAGAGGCTAAGGACGATGAGGAACCAAAGCCTATGGGGCAGCAGGGGGACAAGAAGTAAATATGGGCCTAGTTAACTCCTCTCCCTTGATCAGAGCTAAGTCAGGCAGAGATCTCATGCCACCTAATCCCGTGCTTGGTACTCACCCATGTCTAACTTCTCGCACAGAGAACCCAGGCCCTGCAGGACAGCCAGCTGTAACTTGAAGGCAAGCGTGTGGCTGTACACGGGCCCAGCTCTGGCACTGGCTGGCGCCTGGCTGAGGAGGGAGCTGGTCAGCTTAGGCAGGACATCTCTGGAAAACCTTTGCCTCAGGAAGTCCCCGCACTTTTCAGCCAGGGTACACAGCACCTAATGGAGAAACGGCAGTCAGTGTAGATACGGATCCGAGCTGTCTGCTCAGCAACCCTCACAGCGCTGGGGGCTGATCATTCTCCCTTAAGAGCTGTTTGCAGTTGAGAGCAACGTGACTGTGCCCACTAGGTCTTGCATTCTGAGCAGAAAGTGCGTGCTTGATGCACAAAACAAATGGCTGAGGCTGTGGTCAGGTAAGGGCAAAACTGCACTACACAACACCTCTCACTGCCRCTTGGGCTGTGCAGTAACTGTCCTCTCCTCCCCTGTAATAAAAGCTAACACTGCTGCTTCCTGCAGGAACAGAGTCAAGATACGACCTGTGGACAAGCTGTGAGGCAGGTACCAGTCTACCCACTGCCAGGTGGCACCCCCTATTCAGAGCCACTCTGAAGAAAACCAGCCCAACAAAAAACAACCCCAAACRCTCTATCAGGTGAGTGCTTCTCCTGCACGCTGCAGCAGTGTTAGCTGCTTGCTTTCTGAGCACTAACTTGAGGGCTGCTGGTAAGGATCCACTGCGGTACCTTGAAGGCTCTGAGCACTGCCAGAGGGTCATCGCTGATCAGCCGGGTGACGAGCGCTGGCCAGACACGATGAGCCATGGGAAGCAGATGGTTTCCGTGAGGATGCAGGACAGTTACACAGAGCTCCAGCACGTCCAGGACCTGCATGTGGGGTGACAGACTTTCAGAGAGCTGCAGGGCCAGCAATGCCCGGCACTCAGATGGATCCCCAGAGCTGTCTAGGGAAGCAAGGAGATGGAGGGCTATGAAGGTAAAGGACAGAGCTTTACCTCAGTATGAACTGGGATCAAATGATCAGACCTGCTCTGAGTGTGACACTGAGCACGGTGACAGAACTCGTGCTGGGCTGCAGGGGCTGGGCTGCTAGGGACACCGTTTCTGCCCCATCCTGCACGCTGGCTCCAACGCTACGCGCTTGGACCCTGGTGCCACTAAGGAAGAGCAGCGGAACCGCCCAGCGCGACTGCGGTCTCTGAGGTAGGAATCTGGGTTATGCCTCACTGTTGCATTTTCTGTCTTGCTTTGCACTTTAAAAGGAGGCCACCTTCAAAGGATTCTTCATAATTAAGAAACCCAGACTTTCAGCCCTGCTTATCATCACCCTAGGAACTTCTGAAATGTTTATCTGTTTCTGCACTACGGTTTGAGGAAAGGGGGATGGGAGTCCYAGATGGCAGAAAGCCCTGTCTCCTCCTCAGGCTGAGGCACAAGAATTAACTATTATAAGCACCACGAAAAGATTCTTGGCACAAAGCGACTGCTGAGACCGCAGTCTGTTCTGGGAATGGCAGCCAGGAGACTCTTGCCAACCCTTGGAGGGTCTCTCCTCTCRCCCCATTGCTGCAGAAAGGCCGACGTGCATCGTGTAAGTCCTGATGAAGCCCCAGCCCCTTCACAGGCACCACCACCCCCCTCAGGCAGCGCTCACGAACCTTCAGCCGCACCCGGAGGTTCCCGTCGGAGAGCAGGTGGATGCACCGCTCCAGGACGTCTTTGGCCAGCTGAGCGTGGCTTGGCAGCCGCGTCTCTCCTTCTGCCTCTGAGTCGTGAGGCTCCGTTTCAGCAGGYGGAGGGAGTAGATCTGGAAAACAAAACCATGATGATGAAAGTTTTCAAGAGTTCCAATCTCCACAACTCTCCTGCAGAACCCCAGATAAGACCTTGGGCATCTTTAGGTACAGTCAAGTCTGTGTTCGAGTTCTGTGAGTTACATGGCTGACTTGGTGAGAGCGTGGGACTAGGGAAAGCAGGTTTGGCTTTCTTTCCTGAGCAGGGTAGTTAGCCTGACATCTGTAGTCTCTCCTCATTACAGACTTCCTTATATCCCATKGATTTTTATTAAAAATGAAAACTCTGGGTATTTAAAAATGATATATGAAAGGTCAGGACTGCAGCACAGTCCAGTAAAGAGACAGTAAATGCTCCCTATATGGATGTCGGCAGGACTTGACAAGGCCAGGCATGAAGTGGTGTCAKCAGCAGCCAGGAAGGAAACGGCGCAGGGATTTTTGAGGTGAGGGAAGGGAGATGCAATAGGTTTCTAGAAAGAGGCACCTTTGGGTCCTGACCTCCTGTGTAATTGCCCTGTTATGAGGTGAGGAAAAGCACAGTGTTTTTTGTGTCTGAGAGCTAGCTTTGATCTGCAACCCTTTTACCTTCTCATTGTGTACTTTGCTGAGCAAGTACAGCCTCTTAAATGGGTTAAAGTCCGCTTGAAGTGGAGCMGAGAAGGCCAGCGGTGAGGGAGCATTTCAGCCTGCTCCAAGTGCCCCATCTGGCAACAGGAAACCTCACGGGTCTCTGCTTCTCCCTAGGCTGAGCACACTGTTCCCCAGGCCTGCACGGTACCGACCTGCCTCCTCATCATCCGAGTCRGGGAGATTGCCCTCTGCAATCTGCTTCTGCCTGACGTAGTCGAGGAAGAACCGCTCCATTTCTTGGCTCGTCACTGCCTGCTGCTGTGCCTGGCACGAGGCTCCGCCGCGCCGCTCCGCAGCCTCCCCTCGCCGGCCTTCCTCACTGYAGGGTGTTCCAAACCACTGCACTGCAAAAGAGGCACCGAGACGTCACGGAGCAGTCGTGATGCCCTCCTGCGAGTCAGCGAGGTACCACGATTCCTTGGGAGAACAACATGACTTAAATCTCCCGGGACTGAACTAGTGTGTGAGGCACTAACTGTCAAACAGCATGACCATGCGGACCGCRTGACAGTGGTAACATCCCGATGCAGACAGGGTGACCCCGCGTGTGCTCCCATGTTTCTGAGAGCAGCAGATCCATCCTTTCAGAACGGGCACAGACTCGTGGTCCGGCAGTGCTCAAGGACAGAGAAACTGGGAACTGCTTGTGGAGAGCGGCCGCTGTCAACGCCCTGTGCCTGAGGGCTGGCCCACCAAGCACAGCTCTTGCCTGCTGCCCTACCAGGTACCTAAGAGCACCTTTTGAGGTCCCAGGGTAAGCTGCAGGGTCAGAGACCAGCACCCCGAGTGCAAGTACAGCTGAATCATGCAAAGTAAATGTCATTTAGATACCTAGAGCTGCCATTAAGGAGTAGAGGACCCTGAGGAAGGTGGAGGCCTGGTTATCATAAGACTGATCAAGTGTAGACAGGACATCCTGGATGACATCTTCTATGAGYGGCAGCAAGCTGGCATCTGAATGCCTCAGCATAGTGTCCAGGACCTGGGAAGCGTGTAGCTGATGTGCCAATTGGCGCAAGTTCAAGGAAATCCCATTCACCAGGTAGTCAGAGTTCTCATTAATCAAGCACTGCATGGAGTCATAACCACAGGCCTCGCATATGTCTATGAGAGTCCCCATTGCTGTCTCACTGATGAGCAGGGTCTTGTCACCAGCCTTTTCCAGCACRGGGTACAGAGCTGAGAGCAGGAGCAGGCGGAAGCCCTTCCCCAGGACAGCAGCAAAGCAGCCAATCCCCTCCAGCTGGATACAGATCTGCCAGATGTTGCCGTTCATGGTGCGGGTGGAGAGGTGCGGCTCTGAGGCTGGAATCAGGMGGCTGCTGTGGGTGCTCCCTGGCCTGGCAGGAAACCCTGGGTGCTGCATGGAGGACTCGGCACCAACCTCTTCCATATCAATACTCGTGACCAAATACCAGTTTGCCTGGTCTGTGTATTCGTCGAGGATGGAGGTTACGCTCCCTTTGAGATCGTCCACGTTCACCGGCTCCTCCCTTTCGTGAAGGACATCCACGCCCAGCCCCGCAGCTCCCGTGATCAGCTCATTGAGGACCATGGCCGCCTGCCTTCGGTACGCGGCAGACTCTGCGTACAGCCCCATGAAGTGATCCACCAGCAAATACAGGTTCCCGTAGTAGCCCAGAACACGGCAAACTTGCTGAAGGAGCAGGAAAACCTTCTCCTCCGTGAAGAAGCGGAAGTATTTCTTCTGAGGCTTCCCCTTCTGCAGGCAGCCCGAGGGCTCGCGTGGGCTCTCGGAGCCCCAGCGCCGCTCTTCSACAATCTTCACGTCCGTCACGTCCAGCTCCAGGACTTGCATGAGCGCCTTGGAGACACGGTGGAGGTGGGCTGCAGAGTTGAGGACAGTGTTGATCCTGGGGCCTAGCAGCTTCAAGTAGCCGAGTAACAAGCTCAGAGTAGCAAATTTGCCCTGGTCGTCCTGCGAGTTCATGAGCCGTGGGAGGGCTGTGGCGAGCGCGTGCAGGTTCTCTGACAGCACGTCGGCCAGCGCCCTGTTTTCTGTGACTATCCCCTGCTCTGCGATGCTCTGCAGAACCTCCGTGCACTGCTGCCGGACCTCGTCGCTTTCRTCGTTAACCAGCCCAACCAAGGCCTTCAGCAGGTGAGTGAACGAGTCCACCAGCGACTGCCGGCACTTGTGCAGCAAGTGAGAGACCAGCTCCACGAGCGCCAGCCTCACTCTCCAGTGCGGGTGAACGGAGGAGGCCTCCACTATTTTCCGCAGGAGGAGAGCGAGCTTCTCCGCAGTGTTTTTGCTCCAGTCAGGTCCTCGATGGACCATGAGCTCTGCTATTTTGCCTTCCTCCTCCAGGGGCTTCTCCTGCGTCTCGGGCACTCTCGCCAGCTGCTCGTCGGCCATCACRAAGCCGACGACGTGGCAGAAGAGCCGCATGGCGGCCACGGTGGGTGCGTGGCCCTGCTTGACGTCGGCCGTGGCGACGCGGGTGAGCGTGAGGGCGATGCCGGGCAGGAAGGCGGCGAAGAGCCCGCCGCAGCGCTGCGCCTCGTCCGGCGCGAGCGGCGCGTGCGCRGGGCACTCGCAGAGGCGCAGGAGCGCGCGCAGGGCGCCCAGCGCCGCCG
>PTEX01000378.1:5271-24033 GCA_003342815.1 Eudromia elegans | reverse complement strand
GTGCGCGCCCGCGCCAGCTCCACGCACAGCGGCCGCAGCGCCGCGAACGCCGCCTGCGGCGTGGCCAGCACCGCCATAGCGCCCGCCTGCGCGCCCGGCGCCGCCGCCGCGGGACGGAAGTGACGCGCGGGCAGCGCCACAAAACGCCGCCGATCGCCTGCTGCGAGAAAGGTCCCGAGGGCGCGCGCTGCGCATGCGCGTGGTGGCAGGGGGCGACAGATCTGCTCTCAGGCGCTTGGCTCCAAGGCGACAACGCATGCGTCGCGCTGTTCCCTCCACGCCCCTCGGGACGGGCAGCGGCCCGCTCCCCGCCCCTCCTCCCCCCTCCGGCGATCCGTAGGRCGGTGCCCTTTGACCCGCGGCGGCGGGGTGAGGGGTCGGGCGGCCATCTTGCGTCGGCGGGCGCGGCGGCGCTGCGCCATGTCCTCCTTCTCCGAGTCGGCCCTGGAGAAGAAGCTCTCGGAGCTGAGCAACTCCCAGCAGAGCGTGCAGACCCTCTCGCTGTGGCTCATCCACCACCGCAAGCACGCGGGGCCCATCGTCTCCGTGTGGCACCGCGAGCTCCGCAAAGGTGCGCGGCGGCGGGGGGCCCCGCGGGTGGCGGGGCCCAGCGCGGCGCGGGCCCGCGGGGCGCGGAGGTTTCCGGTGCTYGTGGCCGTTTCTGTCCCGCTCCCGGCGGGCTCCCCCCGCAGAGCCGCCCCGGCCCGGGCAGAGGCGGCCGCGCAGCGTGTGAGGCTGTCGGGAGGAGGCCCCGCGCAGCGCAGAGCTGCCCGAGCCGGGCTGCTGGTTCCTGGAGGGCTTCATGAGGCCTTGCCGGTGCCACCACTAGTGACCCCTTGTCTGCGGTGTCCCCCTTGGTCACAGCAACCCACTCTCACTGTTAGTGACTCCCTGGCCGTGGGTCCCCCTTGGTGCCTGGACAAGAGAAAATAGCCCYGAGTTGCACCGAGGGAGGTTAAGGTTGGACATTAGGAAGAATCCCTACATGCAGAGAGTGGTCAAGCATCAGAACAGGCTGCCCAGGGAGGCAGCGGAGGTACCGTCCCCGGCACCATCGAAGAACCGTGTGGCTGAGGCACTGAAGGACACGGTTTAGCAGGTGGTGTTCAGGGKTTTGCGGCTGGACTTGGTCTTGAAGGTCCTTTCCAACCGTAATGATTCCGTGGTTGTACTGGGCTGGTGTCACCACTAGTGACACCCTGCCTGTGGTGTCCTCCTTGGTCACAGCAACAAGGGGTCACTGCTGGTGCCCTGTGCACAGGCAGCCCCTGGTTATGCTGAGCTGCAGCCAGCTGGGCCTGCCCCGGGGGGGTGGGAGCCCTGTGAGCGGCTCTCGCCCTGTGTGGCTCCCGGCCCGGCCCACCTGCCCCCCCTGTGCTGGGGTCCGTGTCTCCCACCCCTTTGTTCCGGACCTGGCACAGCCTGGGACATTCTTGGCCAAGCTGCGACGCAGGGAACAAATGTGAAGCTGGCRTCTGCTGTGGCTTCCGTGTGCAGTTTCACTCCTCCTCTGGATCCATCTTAAGAAATTCAGTGCAAACTTTTATTTTAACTTGCTTAATGAAAAACAAAATCAATGTTAATTTGTTGGTAGGTTGAAACAACTTGGTTTTTGAGGCATGTTAAAGGCTTAATTTTTGCCTGGTTTTCCTTAGAGTTGAGATGACTACACAAAAAGCATCAAGATTGTGATTATTTCATAAACTAATTGGAAAAGAAATAGCAAAAGCAAGGATGGCAAGAGCTGTTTGTCTTGAAGGGCTCTTGCTCTAATAGTAGCAAGAGTATTTGGAACTCTCTAGGGCTAAGTGTGAGTAACTCYTCACAGCTTATGAGTAACACCAGGTGAAAGAAGTGAGACCCGGTTGCAAACTATCCCTCTCTCTCCTTTCCTAGCAAAATCAAGTAGGAAGCTGACCTTCCTATACTTAGCAAATGATGTCATCCAGAACAGTAAGAGGAAAGGTCCYGAATTTACAAGGGAATTTGAATCTGTTCTCGTGGATGCGTTTTCCCATGTTGCCAGGTATGTATGTTGTTGCTTCGCTTTCTAACTCAAATTTGCTCTCTAAAGTTTGTGCRCTCTTGTTATAACAAGTGTTGCTATTGTTAGTTTCAGGATTGTTTGTACCCAGTGTCTGGTAGAAACTGGACACTGGCTACTTTGGGGATAGGAGCCATTTAGTTTGGATCTCTCTTTTGGGGGATATTTGTTTCAAATGTGAGGGGCACATTCATAAACATCTCTGCATGCAAGTCCAAACACTTTGTTTTAAATGTTCCTGATAGTTCTTGCAGATCTGTTCAGAGATGACAATTGTATCTTGCTCAAAGGTACATTGTGTGTTTTAAAGGTATATAACAATGACTTTTTCTCCTTTTTTGGAAGATTTTAAAACACATGGGATGCTTTTGGATCCCTGGATTCCTGTCTGTCTCTGGTTTGAGTATAGTTTCTTGCACTGCTTGTTTTAAAAGATGTTGGCAGAAGAAAGAATTTTTYTATTTACAGGGAGGGGAGATGTGATGCAGCTGTGAAAAATGGGTACCACTTAAGACTTTTATCTGTAAATAGTATAATAATTATTATTTCAATGAAACAACTTTAACATTGTGTGCGTTTAGTGGTATCCTGTGCTTTCAATTTCCGTTTAAGTGCCTAATGATCCAAACAATCTGCTTTTAACTAGGACATTATTGACTGAAACAATTGTTTCTGGTTAGTACTCGAAATAGAAAGAATGGCAACTTGGAGGCAGGGGGGCCTTTGCAACTTTTGATTCTGAAAGATACCAAGTTTCTTTCTTGAAAGCTTTCCTGGCTCTTTCCTTGGTTTGGGAAGGCAGTGCACTTTCCGGCAATCTTTGGTTCTAATTCAAGGGGAAAATTGGTTTCAAATGTGTTTTGTGCATCTTATGCCAGAGAGTCTCTCCAAAAGTGCAGATGTTGCAATAAGTGAAACTTCTCTTTTGAAAGATGCCTTCTTAAAACATTTCTCATGTTTTCAGCTGAACTATAACCACTTCTTAAATCTTTGAACAGAGAAGCAGATGAGGGCTGCAAAAAGCCCTTGGAACGATTGCTTAACATCTGGCAAGAAAGGAGCGTATATGGCAGTGAGTTCATCCAGCAATTAAAACTTTCAATGGAAGACTCCAATAGTCCCCAAACTAAAGGTGAGTGGTTGTTTAATTGCTTTGTTGTGTTGTTTTGTTTTTTAATTAATGCATGCTTCACTGAAAGATTAGCTGTGAAAAGTTGAGCTCTGCACTCCTAAGTTCATTGAGCTGTTGTCAGAGTTGATCTTGGAGACTTCTCAAGAGGGTCTAGAGAGATGTCTTCAAACCCCGAGCTCCACTTTGCCAGTTTGCTGCTTCATGACTTGTCCCCAACAATGAACTTAACATCAGGCAGGGTGCCTGATGGTGGGCAGGGGGCAAGGAGCAGTTGCTGAGGAGTTAAAGTTGTCCCACTTCATGTGTACAAGCTTAACTAGCAGCCTGGTTATGGTGCTTTATTCAGTACTGCTTGTGCTTTTATTTTCACGTTATTCTTTTTGTTCTGCGTAGTTGCGTTGCTTTATTGTGATTCAACGAAGACTTTTTAATAAATGGATATTGGAGTAGAAGCCTGGAAACTTCTCTGGTCTCTTTTTTTTCTTTTTTTCCAAATGGTGTCAGCTGGTATAATAACATAAAAAGTTCACATCAGTTAATAACCGTAGAGCATCCTAGTTACAACCTTACGGCTGCAGGAGGCGGGTGTGAGTGTGAAACTCCTTGAATTTACTGAACTCTGCTGCTRCTCTGACAGGTATTGCTTCTTCTGTCATAGCATCGAGGATGTAACTGGCAGTACTGTAAGGAGGAGAGGAGAGCAGGAGGGTCGCTTKCCTGCTGAGGGTGGCATTGAAAATGACACCAGTTCCAGTCAAGAGAATCTTTTAGTCTTCTCAATTTAGCCAAAATCGGATTACTGCCTGGCCAGATTTTGCCGCGTGCCCCACAGAGGCACTGAACTTAAAGGCAAACTTGGCTTAATTGCTGGTGGAATGTTCTGGGGGAAAAAGTAAGAGCAGTGTAAACCTCATACTGGGTGATAACGTTAATGGTACGATATTAACCTGAAGACATGAGCACAGCATGTGGAATCATGTACATCTATGGTTATAATTTTGGTTTTTTTATTATGCATTTTTAGGTAAAATTAGTGAGTGGGTCAACCCTAGGAATTTACAATTGGTTCTTTCCAACCTAATGTGCTTCGTTCTAAGTTTCAGAAGGCAGYGTGTTTCTCGTGCAGTTGCTTGGAAACCAACTGCCCGTGGGGATCCATCTCCATGTGGGGACATGGAATCCGTGTGGCCTCCCGTGGGGTTTCTGTCACGTGTGGCAGGGAACAGAGAGGGATTGTCTGGAGGCCTGGGGCACCAACACGCTCTGAAGTGGAGTTAAATTGGATGACTTGTCCTTGACTTGACATGATCCGTGAGACACTTGTGTGTCAGGGAAGGACAGAGGTTTTGCATGTCTGAAATCTTGTTAAAGTGAAAAATTGAATGTTTGAAACTTGACCTTCTGAAGTACCCAGAAATGTGTGCATCTCTTTTTGAATGTTAATAAAATGATGATGCTTGTTCAAAAAAAACCTGATACGCAGTCCAGGTGGATGAGCCATGAGCTGCTTCTCAGCATCAGCCACTGTTGTGAGTGGTGATATCAATGAGTGCTGCTACTGTTGCTTTCTAAACCTACAACTATTTGTACAATATCAAACACTTCCTAGTTGTAACAAACTTTGTGGGAAGCAAAATGAAAAGGAATGTAGATGTGCTAAAATTTCACTGAGCACATTGCGGCTAGATTTTTTTTCTTTTTTTTTGAGAAAATAATCCAAGCTTTTTCAGAAATGTGAGTTCTGAAAGGGGGAAAAGAAATTGGAAAAAACCATGGAGTTCTCTTGAGTTTTTCCTCCTAGTTTTGACTGGCTTGTTTTCTAATTAACTTTATAGTGGTAGGAACTGGTTTCGTGTTGAATTTGATTTGCTTTCTGGTAAAAGTTGGCATTTGTCCAGTTTCTGGTGGGTAATTATTTAGGTAGCAGAAGTGTCTGTTCTCGTTGTCTACCAAAGAAATCTGCCTTCCTGGTTTTGGCTGCTTGCAAAATGGATATAGGTTAGAAATAGGTAACACTGGTATCTCTAGTTGGTTTAAATACCAATAAAACAAAATTTTGAAGATCCTTGAAAGCCTCTGTTGCTGTGACAATAAATATACTCTTCTTAAGCCTAAGATAGGGTAACAAGTCTATGAAGCTAAATCTGCTGGTTTTTAGTGCTGCCATCTGTGGTTTAAGGGCTCTTAAATTACCTTTCTGAGTGGTGCTGCTCTCTGGGGCGGATGGCTCTGTGTGGTGCACAGGCAGGTGCTGCGGAAGGCTGCGAGACTTGCCCAAACCAGAGTCCTGTGGCAAGAGGAGGAATCCTTAAACCTTCCTGTGCATGTTCGAAGAGTGCAGCCCCATTCTTGTTCCCTTCATAGCAAAGGCTCTAATAATTGGGTGTGTTGGAAGCAGCTGTCTGGATAACGAGGCTGGCCTGGGAGGTGGTGGGGAAGAGACCACTGGCCCTTTCCAGGCTTCCTGTTCCCTAGTCGCTCCTTCCTCACAGCAATGCAGTTTGGTTCCATATCACGCTCTTTCAGGCTTGCTAAGGAAACATGCATGCACATACCAATAAACTTTGAAAGCTGATATCGTTATTTATAGGGATTTCAGTTCTGAATGTGTTCATTAAACTTGCATTTGCTTTCTCATTAATCTCTTTTTTTAATAAAATGTTTCTTTACAAGGGATAGGTAGGAGAACAACCCATTTATTGTAAGGACTGAGAAAAATAAGTCTGTAGAGGTTTGATATAAAATTCTTTAGGTAATATAACTTATATTGCTAATGTTGTCATTGCCATTTTAATGAGTGATTGAAGGAAGCCCTGAATGTGCTCTGATGTGGGAGCATCACAGAATACTGTAGAACATAATGAGCTTGTGTTGCCTACTGAGGCATAGGGAATGAGACCTGCATTGAAATACAAAGTGAAAAAAAGACCAAAAGCAAAACAGACAAGAATGCTTCCAAGAATAATTGAAATAAAGGCACTTGAGGACAGGATTGCATATTGTTTTGGAGCAGATCAGTTCTAGAGAGGCTTGAGAGGATACCAAAAAATGTGTGTTGGAAGAAGACCCTAACAATCCTGAATGATTTAACCATAATATCAAGGAGTTGGGATAATTAGAAAGGGCACTAAAGCGTTAGGTTTGTGCTTTTGTTGCTGTTTTTCTTCTGAGGTGATGGGATTCATTTTTTGCGGTATTCAATATTTTCTGCAAATTGCTTTCCAAAAGCATCCCTTGTATATCAGATTCCTTGGAACATGAAGCCTACAAAAGTGTGGGCTTTGTTGCTGTTGTCATGGTTTTGGGAGGCTTGTTTTTGGTTCTGCTGGCTGAGGATGAGTGGCTCTGCCACTAGGTAAACAAAGCGCTTAAAATCAGCTGCTCTACCCTTCAAGTAAACAGTTAGCTTTAGGATTCAGAAATGAAACCCTTTTGTTTTAGGAGTTTGTCTGTTTCTCCAGATCTGGAGTATCTGAGTGGCCTTTCTAACATGTTGCCCTCTAGACAGAAGCTTCTCCTACCACTTGCCATTGAAGCCGCAGCTGGTGTTTAATTGTCAGCAGGGGCTGGTAAATCCTCACCTCAACTGTCGGCTACTTGTCTTTGTGAAAATATAAACTTGTGTGTCTCACCAGTGAAATGCTTGAATCTACATGTGGAATTTCTTAGAATATCATGTGGATGCCTCTTAGATAAGGAATGAAATGTCTCACTAGGTCCTCATAAGAGATGATAATGTGTTTGTTGTAAGGCTTATTCTTTTTTCTTAATCTCAAGACAAAATAAAATCCCTCTTTGTAATAGAACAAAGTTTATTCTTCCAATACCTGTACAGATTCCACTCTTGATTTCTGTATACTGTGTGCTAGAGCCTGGAATGAAATTGAAGAAGACTGTTTAGATGTGAGGAGCTCCTCCTTTGCCAGTTATCAAGCAGAGTCGGGCTTTGTCACTCAAGGCTGCCCCACGATGCACTACAAGTCTCCTTGGTCCACCAGAATGATCTGACTGTGAAGGTAGCTGGGGAAGAAATTTGTTTACAGGCGTCCTTGGTTTCTTCTGAGACTGCAGTTGTGAGATCAAGGACCACCTGGAGTGCCACTTTCGAGCTCTTGGCACTTTGGAGCCACTATGGCAGCAGGCGTAGGTCCCTTTTAATGCTTTCAGGAGGTAGTTGAGTTTCAAGCTGTGAATCATAGAATCATGGTTGGGAAAGACCTTTGAGATCATTGAGTCCAACTATAAACCCTTCAACATCATCCGGCTAAACCATGTCCCCAGGTGCTTCATCTACATGTTAGGAAGACCCAGAAGAAGCAGGAAGCTGACTCACCTCTGCTCTGAGCGGGGCTTCTCCGACACCTTTGGGTTTAAGAAACTCTGTTTTCTACAACAGTATCTTGCTTGTTTCTGAGGCAACTTTTTTGATACCGTTGTTGAATTCTGTTCATTTTTAGATGTTCTTAATGTTTTTTTCTCCTTCTTTTGAAGGATTAGGGTGTGTGGCTTTTTTTTTTTTTTTTAATGTGTAATCTGTAACAGTTAAATTGCTCATGATTAGAAGATCTTCAGGGCTACTGACGCAGGATCATTTGTGACTTGAGCCTGGTATCTGTTCTCTTTCAGAGGTCATATATATGTACGTATATGTATTGACGTGTGTGAAAAGAGATGTCTGAAAGAGAACATAGAGAATGGTGTTTCCAGAATTCTTTAGAGAGACCTCCTGCTGCCCTCGTTTCCCAAGCCAARGAAGAAAGGGTGCCAGGCTCCAAATACGTGGTACCTCGCCTGTTACTGTAAAGCCAGCTGCTTTGCCTAGGCTCCTTTTTCTGCTGGACACTCTCATTAGCTGCTATTCATAGCTGCCCTATGAGCAAAGKCTGAGAGCGCTGGGCTACTTCAACCTGAAGAAGAGAACTCCAGCACACTTTTCCAGCACACCAGCTGGCTGCTGGTCCTTGGACCTGCAGATACTCACACACGTTTTCTCTTTGGAGTCTTTTTAATTAAACCCAGTCTCATTTGGCCAGAGGCTCTGAGTGCTGAAGCTTCTGTGTGACAGTAGCGGGCCACTAGCAAGCACGGAACTGTTGGGTTTTGGGGTGGTAGGGTAGAGCAGTGGGAGTACAGCGGGACCACTCCCCTTCTGCAGCAGTTCTTCATGTTTTCACCCTTGTGTGCACCGTAGTCATTCACTCTTCTGTCAGCTGCTGCCTTTTATTTCCTTTTGGTTAATTACTTTATGCTAAGCACATACGGGTGATAAATATTCATGGCTCATTGTACTGAGGCTGTGTAACTCTAAATGCTCTGTCTGGCTGCTTTGTGGTCTGCACGTTTTCCATTCAATTTTACACGTCAGGGTTTTTGCATCCCTTATTAGCTTATCATTCATATTATCAAGTGCTCTCCTGCCTCAGTTGTATATATACAGTAACCATATCATAACTTTTCTTTAGCTTAGACAGCTTTACTTTAGCATGCTTCAAAAAATGGTATGATTTGAGTGACTATGTTCTCTGTACTGCTTTGCCTTCCATAGAGCTGGTTTGGTGTCTTAACAGAGATGTGGGTGTTTTTCGGTTGTTTTGTCTACCTCATGAAGATGATTCTTTTTTTCCCCTACTAGCAAGATGTGCAGCTCCATTGGAATAACTTTTGTTTTTCAGCTCACAAGCTGAGCAAAATTCAGCATAGAAGGACATATCGTTCTGTTTACTCTTTGATTAGAGTTGGTCAGCCTGCTAGCATTTTTAAAACAAGAAAGATCTTGGTTTTTTCTGTGAATTGGCACATATACTGACAGTTTCCCCTGAGTTCCATGGTTGTCTTGATTCTTAGAGACGATTTCACTCAAGATATTCTTAGGACTCTGCCTTAAGCTGTCCTACAAATTACTCTGACCCTTCTGAGTTTTAATGACAAGTCTGAAGAATGAGTTGTCCTCTTCTGAAGGCTCTGTAGCTGGGTGCAATGCTGCATTAAGGCTTGACTCAAAAGATAGCGGGCTTTTCCCTTCCAAGCTAAGACATGTTGTGCCAAGGGCTAAGTGTCTTCCCTTTAAGCAATCCTTGTTCTGCGGTGTTACGAGTTACCTGCTTGGAGGATCAGTTCATGTTCAGTCCATTGCTGGTGTTGCTGTTGCATCTTGTTGGAGAGCTCCCTTTTGATAGGGCTGCCCTGAGGTCTTTATTTTGATGGAGGAGCGGAAGGCTGAATAAGCAGCAGTTATTTGTCCTTTGGCTGTGAGCCCGCAGTGAGCATGTGCTTAGTGAAAAGAAATAATTTGAATTTCTTTTGTTCATGTGTATCTTAGGATCTCCCCCTCCATTTCTTCTCGTGGGAGTCCCTACCTAGA
This sequence comes from Eudromia elegans, assembly GCA_003342815.1. Classification (NCBI taxonomy): domain Eukaryota; kingdom Metazoa; phylum Chordata; class Aves; order Tinamiformes; family Tinamidae; genus Eudromia; species Eudromia elegans. The sequence goes on along the minus strand of PTEX01000378.1, from coordinate 14,496 downwards.
TGTGTAGCATTAACCAGCGATTCGGAGCGGTGTTGGTGACTTGCCCTTTACTGGCCAAGGGACCTTTTCTTGCCCTGCCTGTTTTCAGTGTAGGATGCACAAGGTTGCCCGAGAGCTATGTGTGGGGCTGGTAAGAGTGAATCCATGTGCGGGCAGCATTAGCCTCCTGTGCTGTGTGCCTTTGAGCTTTTGCAGTTGGATCCCAGTAACGGAGCCCATCTGTGATCACCTTTCTCTTTAGGGAGGCTTTATCACCAGAGCATCTTGTGTGGTGGTCGGTGCTTTTTACAGCAGCGGCAATTGTGGCATGTAGATCTGGCACCCAAATGAGTTGCTTGTGTGTGTCTTCAGTTGCAGAGGAGAAGAAGTCTTTAAAGCGGACTTTTCAGCAAATACAGGAGGAGGAAGATGATGATTACCCTGGGAGCTACTCACCCCAAGACCCTAGTGCTGGGCCGCTTCTGGTATGTCTGAAGGATTGAGGGTGGGAGAGGTTTGCAAAGAGACCTCCTTGTGTGGGACAGCCACGAGGTGGAGCTGCCAACAAGGAAAAATACCTTTACTGGAGAAATTCACTTGGGGGGTGAGAAGCCAGTAGGTAATGGAGCAGGTCCTTGTCTTTTTCATATTAAAATACTGCAGAACATCCAAGTGATTCAGTTGGGCTAAGCAAAGGCTGCAGAGTGCTATCAGTGAAGAGGCTCAGTGGGCAGTTAGAAGAACAGACCATGCTCTGAGTGCCTCGTAAGATTGGTGTGTGATCTCTCAAACCCAAGTTGGAACAGGTAAAAGTAATTCTTCATAGGACATACATCTCAATATATGTATTAAAAAGCTCAACCTTAGATAGGTGTCTGTGGAGTTGGTTACAAAAATCCATTTCAGAGACTTTATTTTAAGACTGACGTGTTAGTGATGTGTCACTAATAGGAACAGGATAAAGAGGATCATTTTGGCTGTTTAAGGCTGCAAACTAAACATGTGTTAAACCATTGTCTATTTGAAAAGATAAAAAGTTACACCATCCATCTGGTAGACTGTAAACATTGAAAAATAAAAATAAATTACAGCTGTCAAGGAATTGAGTGGAGCTTTTTGGTTTTACCTCCAGATGCGTTGCAGCTTGTGGTTTCTCTTGATGGTAAACACTGTATTTGTTGCTATTGGAAATCAGTAGTAGTTTGCAAAGAACTAAATATTGGGCAGACAATGGATGTGTCTATTTTTCTGATAAAACTGCAAGACTTCCATATTTATTTAAAAGATTTCTTTTTCAATAGTTTCAGTAAGTTTCGAACTAAGTATTAAATTAGAGTTTAAAAATCAGTGTCGCTTAGAGGAGTAGCCTTGCAGTTTCAAAAACCACGTCTTAGACCCTGAGCCTTGTTCTGAACCACAAAAAGGAATTTCAAGGAATCTCCCTTTCTTTCTTTCCTTCTCTTTTTTGGGGGGCGGGTGGGAGAGAAGGGGTGATATGGTGCGTTGAGAGAGGGCCCTCTAAGGCAGTGCTCATCCAGGTTCTTATGCTAGAGTACCTTTAGAGTGTATTTATTTATACTGATGCATTTTCCTCAATGCACTGAGAATGATTGAAAGATTAAATTGATGGGATACAGCAAAGTCCGTTTTAATTGCAGCATGCTTCTGAAGAGCCAGTTTGGCTAAATGAGGAACATGAAGAGGACRATATAAAGTCTGCTTCAGTAGGGATATTTTTCGTTGTAGTTAAACGTTAGAGTAGATAACCCAACTAAAACTTCCAGTTATCAAAAGGTGACTGTCTCTTAGCTTGCTTTGTCAGATGATACCTGTGGAGTTGAAGAAAAGGTCTGCATACGCTTCTCTTAGTCTAAGAGAAAATGTCAAGAAAATACTCAAGATTAAAACAAACAGACCAAATTTAATTCCAAGCCAAGGACTGATGATTGTTTCTCAGATTGGTGGATCCAGATTCTCAACTTTTTGTCTTAAATGAGCTCTGAATTGGAATGACAAGTTTTTAATGGAAGGGTCTTGAGTAAAGATGTAATTATACATAAATTAATAAATATTAGGATATTGTAAGTTTAGTGAACAATCTGTGTATTAGGAAGAAAGTATTTAAAAATAAACTGAAAAAAAATGCTCCAGTAATGGTTGCTTTCAGAGGTGAGTGACCTCAGAGGGTAATGCAGTGTCCCTGTCCGCAGGAAATAGGGTAGAAGTTGCCTGGTTTTAACGAGAGACTGCTTGTTTTCCCATGTGCTAGACTGAGGATTTGATCAAAGCCCTGCAAGACTTGGAGAATGCAGCGTCGGGAGATGCAACAGTGCGGCAAAAAATTGCCTCCTTGCCTCAGGAAGTTCAAGATGTTTCGTTACTGGAGAAAATTACAGGTATGAAACTTGAAGGTGAATGAAAATGGACCGAAAGAATGACTTAAATATGTTTGATTTCTACATAAAAGGGATAATTTTTTTTTTCTTTTTGCTTATTTTCTAATTCTTGGCTAGTTAATAGATCATAACCCCATGAAATAAAATTGAAGATAAAATTTATATACCTCTTCCTTTTTTTTTTTTTGGCTTGAACCTTTGTAATTGTGCATATTGGTCTTTGTGCTTCAGAACATCAACTGCATTTTGCAAGCATGTAGAGGGAATAGAGGCAGAGTTCTCAAATGGATGTGTTTGACTTCTGAACACCTTGACTGTTAGGCATTTTAATGGGTTTAATTGGGCTGTGCTGAGTATATACGTACTCTTTCATGACTACAGAAAAATAAACTCACTGCTCCCAGAAATCTGACAGTGGTTATTTAAACTGACTTTTGCCGTTATATTTTAAAAGTAGTCGTAAACGTTTAATTGATTTGACTGCTGTTCCTGAAAGTAGTTGAATTTAGGGCTCATTATGAAGTGTCACTTATTCAGTTCTTTATAATACATTATTGCTGTGTTTCGTTGTGAAGACTAGCATGCAATTTGTATGCTTGTCTGTGTAGATATGTTAACAGGCAACAAGGGAATAGAGGAAATAAAAAGTCCCCACTGTATTTAAGTTTAAGTGTTAAAGMCTTCTGATTTAAATACATCCTGAAAGTGCAGCCCAAAGTTCTAGTTTAAGTTATCTGTTATAGATATAACATTTTAGATACGTTTTCATGTCTAATCGTGAGCATGTCTGCAAGAACAAAATAGTCATTTATATGAGTGTCTGAAAAACACTGTTGTCAAGTTGTTAGTCTTACCTGTTCTCTTTATAATCCTTGTGATAAGAATTCCATTTTCTTATCAAACCAGGCCCATATTTATGAATGAAATGCTATTGTGCATGGTGAATTATAGCCCTTCTGTTAAAAGAGAAAAGGTTTTAAACTTTGTCCTGTAAATTCCTGAATGTTTTTGCCCATAGACAAAGAGGCAGCGGAGCGTCTTTCGAAGACGGTGGACGAGGCGTGCCTGTTACTGGCCGAGTACAACGGGCGGCTGGCCGCGGAGCTGGAGGACCGGCGCCAGCTCGCACGCATGCTCATCGAGTACACGCAGAATCAGAAGGACGTGTTGACAGAAAAAGAGAAAAAGTTAGAAGTGAGTACGGATTTAAAAGCAGTGCTGGCAAATGTCTCAGCAGATACTTCCACTTGACGCCTAAGCAAGGTGTTTCTGTCGGGGGAGATGATTCTAGGAATTATTTTTCCCTTTGGAGTAAAACGAGAGTAAAGAAGCAACATAAAAACATTGAAGAAAACAAATCAGTCCAAGATGTTTTGCTGCATGTGGACATGGAAAGCCTAGATCTCAAAGCCTTATAACAGAAAATACTTGTTTAACAAACCTGTTTGTTTGGTTCCGATCCCCTCACCTTTTTTTAATTGAAATTCACTTTTCCAAAAAGTCAAGCTCTCTTTACCCTAAGCAGTTGATTATTTTTGTTTCTGTGATCCTTTTGTTTGTTTTTTCTTTTGTCCTTTGCCCATGGTTGGATGCCTTTCATTTCTTCCCAGACCCTAATTGATAATCAGATGCAGTTTAAACAAACTCTTCTGGTATCCTTTGACAGCCACTTTTACCACCAGCTTCTGTAGTTGAGTATAAATTGGGCAGTTATGAAATCGGGCTGCTACCTTGGCCTTCCATGCCATAACTCTCCTGAACGAGGAGGTCAGGACAGTGAGTAGAAATGAGACTAACTGGAACTCATGGTCGTTTAGCTGAAACATCCCTTCCCAGAGGAAGTTTGTTCTACACCGCACCCTGGGACTAATAGGGAAGTTTAATTAACGATTTGGACTGTGTGTCACTCTGCCATCTSTTAGGCTGCCCTTGGCGGCACATTAAGGGCTTTCTCTGCTATTGGCTGCTGGTTGTGATGAGCAGCTGTTGGGTGGGACACGAGTTGCAGGAGAGGACGAGGTTTCCTGGAAGGAGGCTGTTGTAGTGATTGCACGYTCCGTCATGACAGACCTCGCTGCGGGACAGCTAGGCTGCATTGTTTAGATGTGTTTCATTTTGGGTGCATTTTTTCTAGCGTGACTCTGTACTACACTTTGTGAGTGTCTTGTAATCGTGAGCTTGTTGCCTTTCCAGATTTGAAATTGGAAAAGCAAATGTTGATGTTTTGTTCAGACTCAGTGTTGATAGATAACAATTCCTTTAGCTTATTTAGCTTAAATTTCCTGAAGTATATCTGTCTGTCTTATGGCTGAGTCATTAAAAGGTACTTTCAGGCATGGATAAGATGTAGTGTTTGGCAGTGATTTATTTGCTGAATGCTAGTGCAAGTTTTGGGTCAAGTTTTTTTCTTTCTGAAAAAAGACACCTGTCTAGTAGAAGCAGATATGTACTAGACTAATCTTTCAAAAAGCAAGGAATGGGTAGCAAAAGGCTGCACACAGACTTGTTAAGAGGCTCAGAACAGTCCATAGATCAGATTGAGGATATGCAAAATTAAGAAATTTGCAGTTACATTGTTAAATTAAAATTTCTAAAAAACTAAATGAAGTGGTGTGATGTGTGTTGTTTTTCAAATTCTACTTATGCTGAGAAATATTGTTTAAAACACTGTTACTGAGGCGGAGTTGCAAATTCAGCTGGTAACAAGATGAACTGAAATACTTAGTTCCTAGGAGTAGTGCTGCTGGTGGTGCAGGGTGAGTTGCTTGTCTGCTGGCAGATGTGAATGAGCTGCTTAGTATATCTGAAATTAAACACTGACTTGGGGATATCAGCTTTGTTACTCCACCTAAACGAGGAGACCTTAGTTCTGTACAAGCTGGAGGAAATGCCACTCTTAAATACTTACTTGACATGAAGGCACAGCTCGTACTCACTTCAAGTAGCAAGTCCTCGCTGAGGAATATTGCCTGATTAAAGCACTCCTTGTTCTTGACTTACAGAGGGTTAATAAATAGTGGAAGATGATGGTTACAGATAGGAGATGCTCTATCTGCTCATCAGTTTTGTTTGAGTCTTTGATGWTCTGACAGTAACAGTGCTGATAAGGGCTAGAATTTTCCTTTGTAGTGCTAATGAGCATTTTAATAGAAGCATCCAAAGACTTGCAGCAATTAGGAAATGTATTTTTAAAAATTACGTAGCAAAGACTGAAAGAAGAAAATAATTTTTAACAGTCTAATTCTGACTGTCTTTGCAGCATATGTTTTGGTCTCTCAAGAGATCTTTTCCGTATTCTTTGGCACTGCTGACTAACTTTTCTTTCCTCTGGTGCAGTTGCTTCCTGACTTTTGAACGAGACAGCGTTTTAGCTGTAGATGGATCGTGTGCTTCCATATGCACGTTGTTGCAGTGAAGCTTGCTGGATGGGGAGAGGGGGCACCTACTTAGCAATATGAATCTTAGGGCTTTATTCTAAGATATGAAAAATGAACGATTAAAAAAATCCCTGGATATTTGTTGTTCCATAACTCTAGGGCATAAAACTCTTGTCCTCAGTGTCAGAAAAGTAGTTTATCAAGGAGCAGCATGCTAAGAAAGATTGTCTTGGGCACTGAGTAACACTCGAGCACTGCTAAAGACTGGCACAAGTGAGGATTGAAGTGATGCAATGGTGAGAAATGCAAGCCGAATGAAAGGGACCTGGAGGTTACAACAGACCAAGTCTTCCCTTAGGGGAGTAATTCCCTGGCAGCAGTTGAATAATCCTAAGTGTGATAACATGAGTTGCTTTACTTAGAAAAGATCGTGGTGACTTGGTTGTATTTTAAAAGCATTTATGGGAAAGAAAAGTAAGTTCCTTTTATCTGGGAATTGCCTGCAGAGCAAAGCAACTTGACCAAAGTGGAGTATAACAAGGCACATGTTTTTAAGAGTAAATATTATCTTCAGTTGATTTACTGAAAACTCTCTTGTCTTCCATGGATACCACTTGATACCTGAGCATTGTGTGCCRTGTTGCAGGATGCTTCATTTCACGCCTGTGTTGTGAGCTGAGTACTGCACCTGCCAGGCTGTCGCGTCTGAACGCCGCCTGGCTTCTCCTGCTAGGTGTAAGGTTAAAGCTCGTTCTCAAATGCAGGGTGGGAGCGAGAGCTGATATTTCCAAAAAGGATGAGATGAAGCGGTGACTTATGTGCTGTGAATATTTAACTTCCAATACGAGTTCTGTTCCCCTGTGTTATTTTTTGCCGTCGCTGACCCTGCTGCACTTGCAGAGCACTATGAGATATAGAGGGATTTTTTGTCCTTGAGCACCTGCGTCTGCATAGGGCACAAAGGGGAAGGTTTGTCCCTCTGAAGTCAGCGTGCTCTTTTTGTAGATGCATGGCAGACAAATAGGAGGCAAAATCCAGGGAATCAGTTTGGATAGAATAGCAATGTAGGGCTAAGACTAATTCAGTTCTCAGACCAGGTCTCCACAGCTGCTTTCTAAGAGCTTCGGGGATGTAGCTCATGTGGAGAGCGCCGCTTGCCTGGTCACGGTTCTGCCTGGGAGCTGCTCTCTGCCTTGGGCTGGGCAGGACGGAGCTTTGCTCGTTGGAAGGATGTCCGGGATGGAATACATTCCTAGGACCTGGGCTCGTTCAGGGCCAGTGCTTACAGGAGTGTAGAGAYGGGTGGGTTTGGAGGCAGAAGAAAACTGCTGCGATGCCTAACATGCTTCCTGAAGTTGGGAGTGGATGAGGAATACTGCGTTATAAAAGGCAAATCAATAGGCTGACAGGAAGGCGTTCGCTTGGATGGGGATGTTGCACATGATCTAGSCATCTTCTGTTGAGTTGTTTTGAGCACAGGAGCTGAACTAAACTGTAGGCTTTTAAAGTGATCTGGTAAATCGTCTTGGCAAAAAACAAGCTGTTGGGTGATCCTCTGTGTTTTTGGGGGCTATACTAATACCTCCAATATCCTAATAACCACCTACACTTCATTAAATATCTTTTGGTTCTCATTTTAACGGGGCATTTCTGAACATTCTGGCAGTAGGTAAGGTTAGGGCTTGCATATACTGTAAAGTGCTATTTGAGCATGAAAGCAACTCTCCTTGCTTTAGAAAGCTTTCCACTCCTAATAGTTTTCTTCCAGTGTGTTTCTTATTGTTTTTTTCTAGACATGCTGTCATTGTGATGGTTGTATCCTAATGTGCTGTAATGAATAGATTTTAAGTCCTTTACACAGGTTAAGTATGTGAGCAAATGCTAAGAAACATCTTACTCTGTCGTTGTCGGGTTTATTTAATGCTTTAGTTAGAAATTTTTATGTGACTCTTTTAGCACATTCCTGTCAAACCGCTTCCTGTGCTACRTACAGTTGTCGTTTCTGTCGAGCCTCTGATTCATATTTTTTCCTTGGTTTCTGTGGCAGGTATTTAGCTTTCGTAGCTCTGATTTGAAGCTATACCATCTCAAAGCTCAGACTGGCTGACTGCTCTTCCTGATCGCTTTCTCAAATCTCAGTAATACTTAACTAGATGTTTTTCAGTAGGTGTGATTGCTGCTGTGACTTAGAGTGTTATTGCTTGACCCAGAACAGGAGTGAAGTCTTCGGTGCAAATTCTAAGCTAAAATAAAATAGAATCCACGTGGTATAATCCTAAAAGGTGAACCAAGCAATGCAACAGTCCTTAAAATTAATTTTGACTAAGGTCAGATTTATAATGTTCAAACCAGACCCCTTTTGAATGAAATACTTCCATCAGGTTTTATGTTTGTTCAGTGGTGTTTAGTTCTGATTTTGTGTTTGTTTCAAGGGCTGTATATCTAATTCTCTTGGTCACAGTTGATTTAGAGTTGCACATACTGAAAGAGAATCTTGATTAGGAAAGGCATTTGAGAGGCGCAGCACCAGTTTTCCTGCATCATCCTCAAAGTCTGCTACAGCAAGAATCTCAATATTTTGTCTAAACAAAGTTTTTTCCACATCATCCTCAAAGTCCTACTACAGCAAGAATCTTAATATTTTGTCTATAGAAGGTAAATAACATCCAAATACTATTAATCTTAATGAAAGCCTACTATGCGGTGAGGCAATTAGCTAGACCTGGAGTACAAACCAAGACCTCAGAAAGCAACAGTTGCTTTTAATTGCACTACTTATTTTTTCATTTTTGTGAAACAGAGGGACCTTATGCAGTAATCTGCAAAGGTGCCCTCAGAACATGTCACGTAAGGGGGCCAACTGGAGAACACAATTCATCATAAAATCTGCTTCCAGAGTCTTGCGTTTCCGGATAGAAATGGTTTGTGAAACAAGAAGCTGCTCAGCCTACGGGGGAGTTTGTTCCTTGCTGGAGCTAGTGTGTTTTACTGAACGTTAGCAATGGCAAATTTGTGTACCTGGGCTTTGCTCTCCACAAGCTTTCCACTTACCTCTCATTTCTTCCCTGTTCCAGARGGACTTTGGAATCGGAGGAGTTGGTAGGTTGTCATCCTGTCTATTGGTCCTTGTCCTGTTCTAGGTGCTGCTTCTCCTTGTGCCTCCCAGATGCCTCAGTTCGGCAGGTCCCAACCTGGCTTTGGGCTCCCGTCTCCCTGGCCCCTTACGGCTCTGCCCGGGCTCAGCCAGACAAGTACCGGAGCAGCGGGAGGCCGTCAGCATGACGGAGACGGCCGCTCTCGTGCGGATCGTGTCATCCTCAGCTCCAGCCAGCCAGCGATCATCCCTTCTAGGAAACCCTGGTTCCGGGATTATTCCCTTAGAACATTGCTTCCATTCCTGTAATTTAGCAATCCTTTCCTAAGCCAATGTGGAGCTCTTGTTCCCTGATGCTTGGGAGGCTTGCTGTCTGTCT
>PTEX01000377.1:388196-476886 GCA_003342815.1 Eudromia elegans | reverse complement strand
GATGTACGGAAAGCATAGACTCAGCAGTAGGCATGACGATAGCAGTTTTGGTACCAAGCTCTGGCCTTCTCCTTATTAGGTAAAATAGGCGCTCATTGGTGTTGTCGAAAGCTTCCGCATTTTGTAYTCTTTWTARACCCRTGCTGTCTAACATTAAACGCCATTTGCTGCTTCCACCTCGTGGGTGTCTGAGTGGTCAATGGCCCAGAGCGGGGAGAGCTCTGGCCCACCAGGAGCGAACGGGAGCGGTTGCCCAAGAAGAGGCAACACTCAGATGGCAGAAATACACTCCCATCCGTAACTTATATAGTTTAACCAAACATCACAAGAAACGCCTTGCCTTAGGCTTCTTTCATGTGATTTGTACCCTTTATACTACACCTTGAACCTCAGATTGAAATAGACTATCAGCATTATCAAGTTTCAATTTGTTTAAAAGAAATTCAGAACACACTAAGATTCTAAATGTCATGAGAATATTGAATGTGTGTGGGCAATTATGTTTTTGTATGAATTTGGGGCATTTTAATCATAATTACTTGATATCATGGTAAACATTACACAATGCATTATTCATAAAGTCGTTGAAACACAGAACAGTTAAGGTTGGAAGAGACCTCTAGAGATTATCTAGTCTAAGCCCTCTTCTCAAGCAGGGGCACCTACAGCATGTGGCACAGGGTTTTGAATCCAGGCAGGTTATGAAGATCTCCAAAGCAGGAGAAACCACAACCTCTCCAACTGGCAGGTTTGTTGCTCAGCCCCCACCATCATCTCCAGATGCACCTGATACTCCATCATCTTCATTGAGAGTGGAGACCAGAGGACTTGAGGAAAGCCAATGTCACTCCAGTTTTCAGAAAGGGCAAAGAGGAGGACTCGGGCAACTACAGATCGGTTGGCCACATCTCCGTGCCTGGAAAGGTGATGAAGCCCAGAGACTATCTCCAGGCCTATCAAGGCAAAGAAGCTGATCAGGAGTAGTCAGCATGGGAACAAAGAGAAGTTGTGGTTGACCAACCTCATATGGAATGACTGGATGGATGGACAATGGGAATGCTGTGGATATTGTCTAACTTGGCTTCAGCAAGGCTTTCGACAGCGCCTCCCATAATCACAGAATAACAGAAWCAYAGAATGTTTAAGRTTGGAAGGGACTGCTAGAGATCATCTAGTCCAACCCCACTGCTCCAGCAGGCATAGGCATAGGGTGGCATCCAGGTAGTTTTTGAAGATGTCCAGAGAAGGAGACTCCACCACCAATCTGGGCAGCCTGTTCCAAGGCTCTGTGACCCTCACAGGAAAGAAGTTCTTCCTCATATGGAGATGGAACTTCTTGTGTTTCAACTTGCATCCATTACGCCTTGTCCCATTACTGACCACCACTGAGAAGATTTTGGCCCCCTCCTCCCTACAATTATTCCTCAGGTACTTAATTAGTCAGGTGGCCTCTTATCCTTCTCTTCTCTAGGCTAAACAGGCCCAGATCGTTTAGTCTTTCCTCAAACAGTAGGTGCTCCAGTCCCTTGATCATCTTGGTTACCTGTCTCTGAATCCTGTCTAGGAGCTCCACAACCCTCTTGTCCTGGGGAGCCCAGAACTGCACCCAATCTTCTAGGTGCACCCTCACCAGGGCTGAGCAGAGGGGCAGGATCCCCTCCCTTGACCTGCTGGCAATGCCCCTCCTGATGCAAACGTGGATTGCATTGGCCTTCTTGGACACGAGGGCACATTGCTGGCTCATGGTCAACTTGTTGTCAACCAGGACTCCCAAATCCCTCTGCAAGGGGGCCAGCCTCTCCAGCAGGCCAGCCTCTAATCTGTACTGGTGCCTGTGGTTATTCCACCCCAGATGCCTTCTACACAACTCTGAGTCCTCACTGTAACCAGACAATCATTATATTAATTAGGACTATTGCTATATTTTATTGATGTGTAAATCATGTTTTTAATTTCACAGTCTTACTGGTACAGAAACATGCAACCAGTTACTGGTACAAAGCAAGTAGTGCAAAACAAGCCTTGCTGTTACCTTGATATGAATCTAATGAAATTTTCACAAAAATAGAATGTATGTTGGGTTTGCACCATATGTTGCATTTAGGTAAAGAATACTTTATAATGTAAAGTGAGTGATACTTTACATCTATTTTTAAAAAATATTTAATGGCTTGCTAAGATTTCTTTTGGCAAATGTATAGCAAGAAAATTACTCTACTATACTCTACTATAGCAATATACCTAAAGTTAAATTATTTTACTTCACAAAGGAATCATATATATATTTTTAAAAACAAACCTTTACACCATTCATGTCTATTATTGTTATTTTATGTATGTATATATTCTGTTCCAAAGCCTTCCTGGAAAAAATAAAACAGGGACCTGGCTCCCACACAAGCTTTCCTCTTTCTCCATGGAAGTGTCTATTATACTCTATGAACATTACACTGATAACAATGACAAACGAGAAACAGTTTGGGCCATAAAATACATCTTCAAAAGAAAATGTTCTGAAATGACACATATGTTATACAGAGGTTGTTGTTGACCAAGTTGCATGGGGATCAAATTGGGCTAGAAAATAAAATTTGAAGGGGATTATGGTTTATAAAAGTGGCATTTCTTTTCATGTAATTTAATTCCAAAAAAACCCAACAAATTGTAAGATAGTTCTTATGGTACTTATTTGTGCTTTATGGCACTTCTTATATCCACACAGCACTTTTTCTCTGAGTGATTGATATTTCAATAGCAACTTCAGCCTGCTTCTACCAGATAAGAATACACTGCATATATATTCAGTCACACTCACCATGTAAAACAATTCATTAGCTATTCTCCCATGCTTCTTCTACAGTTCCCAAATGCATATCCCAAATGCATATCACATTGTTTTGTTAAGGTCTGCTTACATAACTATGAACACCAAATCTTAATTGTGTAGAGCTAGAAATGATGTTTATTTGTCTATTTTCAAAGTGAGATGTGCACAATTTGCAGTACCAAATAAATTTACAAATTTTCTACTTAAATAATAGTGTATTTTTGTCTGTATATGCAATTAACACTACCTGCCTGAAGCTAAAGTATCTTGGTTCGATAAAATTTTCTATTGCCGTACTAAAGATTTAAGGAACCATCACTTTTAGTTCAATTTGAGACATCTAGTATAGTTCACTTGCAAGTTTTCAAATTATTATCAATTCTTCAATGCAATCCTCTGGGGAAATATGTGAGAAGCCTGTTCTGCTGTAAGATCTCAGCTGGAGTGCACCTTTCTCAGAAATAGTGCAGACTGCCTGAAGAAAGAGAAAAGAGAATGATCAGATATCTAGCAATCACAAATAAACAGATGATGAAGGAGACTGCAGGAACCGGTTGTTTAAATTTAAAGAAGAGAACAGGATAAAGAGAAGATACAAATTTACTATTAATGTAAAAGCTGAGTTGTGAAGAAATAAACTTTTCATTAAATTTGTGTCTACTATAAGAAAAGCAGGAGTAAAGTTATCCACAGAACTTTAAGTCACACCTTAGAGGAGAAAAAAGTGTTATAATAATAAAGATAGTGAAGAACTATAATTCCTTTCATCTATCAAGACTGTGCACCCTATTAGTGTAACCTATTATTAATTAATAATATCAGATCTACATAGTCTTAAGCAAACAAGAATGAAAAGCAAACTACTCTATGAATGTCACTTCAGACTTTTTTGTTTACTTAGCATCTGCTGCAAGTTTGAACTTGTATGTAAGTAGATGCTACAAATGTACATAGGAAATAAAAAAAATAATTACACTTCAATGGAAGACTGAAAAATTCTAAAACTGATTTTTGAGATTTATTAAGGTTTCATGAAATATTTATTGGAGCAAGCTGTTTAATAAATCTTGAGGAAAGAAAGGCATTTAGTGTGGTGGCATCAACAGTGACTATATAGAAAATAGTATCTTGACCTTTATGTGTAATTTTAGCGTTAAATCAATGTTTTACATATGAGTTACTCAATCTTAGAGTTGAGTTTGACAGAGTAATACTTCATAGAACAAGGGAACTTTTGGCAATATGTACACATATTTATGAGATTATCTAGTGCAGGAGAGCAAAGATGCTATAGGAAAAATGAATTAAATCTACGTAGGTCTAAAGGCAAATGAATTGCATTGTGATGGAGCATCTGTTGTGAGACTTCAGTATGAAAAATACATAAAACTCATTTGTACATAGTGTTAGAATATTATTTACATCCTTACTAAGTGTGTACTGTGGGTGTGTAGGAGGTAGAATTGGAAAGCATTGATATTGCTGTACTGAAGAGGTAAAGATGCAACCTTTCATTTGTTTCTAACAATCAGAACTTCACAAACAATATCCATGTCATCTCCGCACAAATGGATGCCGTAGAGAAAGACAGTTTCTCATACTTTAGATGTAATAACTAATGCACTAATTCTTAGTGGAACTTTAAGAACATTAAAGAAACACATAATCCAATAGCTGTTAAGAATAGCTAAGTTTGCTATTAAGAAATATCTCCAATTACTGATTCATAGAGTACATAATTACTTCTCATAGATAGCAATAAAAGGAAAATTTGTTCTGGTGTACACAGTACTGCCATGAACAGGACTTTGTATATCTATTTAGAACACTTTATTACTGCTTGGTTAGTCAAATCAACTCACAGATATTTATGATAATTGGGTATTTCTCACATGCCTCAGTTTGCACAAAGAGTTTTTCTAGAAGTCTGACAGTGACTAGCTTGATATCATTGTTAATAACCCTCCAAATAAAAATCAAATTACTTGAAATGTCAGGTTTAGTGTATATATTTAGGTGAAACAAGCACTGAAGTGAAACTAGTGAAATTACTGCCTCAAATTCTCTGGACTGGAAAGAATCAACTGTATTCATTATATGAAACTGTCATTCATTCAAGGATGGATTGGCCTAATCTATACTATCTCTTGATTAAAGCCTTACTATTAAAGCCTGGACCTTATTATTCCTAAGTTTTTCCTGCTTTCTTCTATGAGAGATGCTGATACAGGACAAAAACTATGGCCTGAGATTTGAAAACATTTAGGAAATAAATTGTATGGAAAATTCTATTACAATCTTCAAGATTTGTTTGTTTTCTCCTGTCCTTTGTACAGTTAGTCTTAGTTTACTTTCAAGATGAATACCATATCAGAAAACATCCTGTAAGCAGGTTAGTCGTATCGTTTAAAGTCTACAGGTCACAGATTCCAGTATTTTCTCTATCTGAGAAGTACACTTGTAACTGAATTGCTGATTCTGAATAGTTGATTTCTCTGAAAATGCTAATTCTCTAGTTATTTTTAAAGAATACCTTTATATATACATATATTTATTCATTTATTAATGAATGAACAAAGATTTCTAAAGAATATTCTTAAATGTTGTTCTTGGTTGTTATATATTTCTCTTCAGCTCGAAAGACAATATCTGATGATATGAACCTTGGACATTTAAATATTCTCTTCTTGTTACCACATCTTATTGAAAATGTATTTCTTCAAAGCTTGCAGAACCATATAATTACCACTGTGCAAATTTCCTAATACACCCATACTATTTGAGACCATTATGTCAGAATATCAAGCATAAAAGTCAATAGCTATCAAATAAAGTTAGGTTCACTTTAATGAAAGTAAATTAATATCTCACGGATAAATTCCTCCATTTTTAAACACAATCCAGAATTCTGTTTATCTTCTAAAATATATTATTGAAATCACTGGGGTTTTCTTTGTATCTCAGTTTTGTCTTTAGAATTCAAACCTAAGATAGCAAATTAAATAACTCTTCAAAAATGAAAAGCATACAAACAACAGCTGCTTAAAAAAAAAAAAAAAAATTTCAGAAAGGGTTTTGTCTGTTTTTATCTGTTTGTCTACTTTGTCTACTAGTTTGTCTCTACTGATTACCATAGAATAAAGTGAGTCAAACAAATCTAACATAACTGGTGAAGTAATATGTAGTGCTTTCATATTCCTATTCATGATTTCATCGTAATCTGGCTGACCAGTCATTGAGATCATTGAACAAACAGCAGATAGTGGAAGATCTACTATATCCAAAGGAAAACAAAATACGATCATTTTATCTTAGTGTCAAGTTATGCTACATTGTCTTACAATGCTTTAGAAAGAGTTAGGTGATTGATAAAATGCAGAGTTAATAAAATAGAGTAAAACACAAAAATAAGAAAAAGCTCCTATTTAATATCTACTATATCCCACATGTAATTGTGGCACAGCAGTACTCTCATCAGGCTCTGTCCTGAGACAGCAAAGTTAATATATATTCAATATATGTATCTTTTTATAAATGTATTTGAGGATAAAATTAATAACATGGAAAGTGTTCTTAGGTTCAGAGAGAAAAATATACAATTTATGTAGAAATTTTAACAGTTAAACAGAAACATGCACTATAACTTTGCAGGGGATTTTTTCCTAAATCATTCATTACATTCACTTTAGAGATGCAGGACCCGCACTAACATTAAAAAAAATAATAATACAAACAGTCAAGTGTTGAATTTGTGCCTGATATTTTCATATTATCCTTTTTCTTCTTTTTATTTTCAAATTTGTATTTATATTCACTGTTGACATTGAATGTCATAGCATTTCTCTTGTGTTCACTCTTTTGAGATGTTTAGTGAACTATATTAATACTGCAAACTGTAGCCTAGTTTTATTTCATGCAGTTATTGTTTTCAATTTAGATAAGTAAAAGTGCATCGCTCACTTAAACAGCTCGAGCCTATAAAGAAAATGATTGGGAAGTCAACTGGAAAATAAGTTGTTTACTGAAGTTTTAATTTTTTTTCTATATGTGGGCCAATAAAAAAAACAGTTTATCTAGAAAATTATTTATTTCTACTACCATATTTTTGGAAGACACTAGAGAGAAAACAGCTGAATAAATACATGAAAGTTTAATGGGCATGACTTTTCAGTGAAAAGGCTTCATTATCTCAAATGAAGTTAAATTAAAATGAAAGAAAATGTAAGGCACAGCAGCTCACCAGTTAGAACAATGGATTCAGTTCATTAAAAAAGAACTAAGAAAATATGAAGACAATTATGACTACTAATATTTTGCAAATAAATAAATACAGATTTATCAAGAAACCAGGTTAAAATTCAAATGGCAATATATAGACTATGTCATCCATGACATGCACTTTTCATTGAGACTCAAGCCAAAACATAAAAACATTGCGAAAACAAGTCATGTGACTTGTCAAACCTCACTGTTATTAATTTAGTGCAACTTACATATATATAAGCATTTGTATATAGGCATATGCATATATATAGAGAGAGGGTATATATAGGTCTGAAATTGTAGTAAGCAAATAACTACCCAGAGCCTAGTCTACAGTCTCCTTTGTGACCACTCCTAAAGTGGTCAATAGAATTTTTTAAGAACAAAAGACATTAGCCTGAAGGCAGCTTCTCATTAGTTATTACATAAACCTCACTCTGGTAGAGAGTCTCCAAAATCTTATAGGGCATAATTGAATGGATGAGGAAAAAAAATGTAACAAATTCCTATTCATTTGTCTTTTCCACTAAAAGCTTTGCATGAGAAAAAGAGTTTCTTAAATAATAATAATGTATGAACTTGAATTATATTACTGTTTGATTCAGTTTGCTGTTCTCTAGATACTTCCAAAGTAAGGAGTGAACAGCAGAATAGGATGGGAGAATAGAAGCAATATAAGCTATTATTTACACAGATTTCTAAAAGAATGGTCACAGAATCATAGAACAGTTGAGTTTTGAATGGAACCCTGGAGATCATCTAGTTCGACTGTACTGCTCAAACAGGGTCACCTACAGCATATTGCTGAGGATCATGTCCAAGCATGTTTTAAGTATCTCCAGAGAAGGAGACCTAACTACTTACCTGCACAGCCTGTGCCAATGCTCATTAAAGAAGTTTTTCCTCATGTTCAGACAGTACTTCCTGTGCTTTAGTTTGTACTCATTGCCTCTTGTCCTTTGTGTAAGGAGTGAAGCAAAATATTTCATGGCAACTTGCAACTATGAGCACGTTCTGGTTGGTAGACCACAGCATTGTAACTGTAAAGTGCCTGAGGCAGTGAACAGAGGATCTTTACCATAGAAATAATAAGGATGATAAAACTTGTGGATTTGAGAGGACAGGAAGGAGGGAAAAAAAAAAAAAAAAAGTTTCCTTCAAGGGAAAGACTGAGGACTGAGGAAAAGGAGGAAAATTGGACAGATGTTCAGGCATAGGTAATAGCCACTGTTTTTGCTACCGTCCCATCAGCACACCAGCCTTGGAAACAGAAATGCTACAGAATGCTGATTGCTATGAGGTGTGTGAGAGTTGGAGAATGCACCTGTGGCATTGTTGGTATAGTATGCATGAAATATATCAAAGCACTCTGGAACTGCCGCACACCTCACAGACAAAAAATACTATAGATGTGTGTGACAATACATTGGTCTCATGTAAAATTATTGTGACTTCTCAGATTTGTTTCAATATTTTTGCAGCTGAACAAAGTGCTATCTGGCTTTATAAAAGACAGTAGTATATCATTTGTCCCACAGAAACCACATAAGGCTGACAAAATCACGTAGTCAGCAGGAGAAGGCTTATACTGTTTGTACTGGCTATCTCAGCCACAGAAACATAGAATCATAGAATTTTTATGGTTGGAAAAGACCTTCTAGATCATCAAGTTCAACCATAATCCCTGCAACATCATGCCTGCTAAACCATGTCCCTACCTAAGTGCCTCACCTACATGTTTCTTGAACACTGCCAGGGACAGGGAAACCACTACTGCCCTGGGCAGCCTGTTCCAATACTTCTTCACTCTTTCCATATAGATATTTTTCCTAATACCTAGTCTGAATCTCCCCTAGCATGGCTTGAGGCCATTTCCTCTTGAACCGTACTATATTTATGTTCTCACACTGAATCAGAATTAAATATTTTCATCTAAAAAATCTCAGCATGGATCCACTTGGCATTAAGACTGCAGATCCAAGGGCAGAGTTACATTCCAGATTTCCTTCACTGAGTGAGAAGAGTGGATTCACTTCATCACTGCTCCTCCTCCCTGTAGGACAGGGAAAGTGGGAAGAGCACTGCTGTCATTTTTCATCTCAGAGTCAGAAGAATTTCTCTTGAAAGTCTTCTTACCTTGTCATGATTTTATGAGTGAGTTGTGAGTTATAAGTGAGTGTGAGTTTTTATGAGTGAGTTGTAAAGAAGACTGTGGCATCAAACAAAGTCTCTTAACATGTATTTTCTGTGCCTTACGATATCAAAGCCTTGTCTCAGGATGAACGATTTTGACAGTTCTTCACTTAGTCTTCAAAGCGTCCCCTCTACGATGTTTATTCGTTTGGATTGCTGCCTTTTCCTGATGCTTTCTCTACATGCAAGTTAAATAATATTTTAACACATGAAAATTTAATTTTTACTAGTAGAATAGCAGGTTACAATAGACAGCTTAATGATCGTTACAGCATAGAGCAGACAGGAAGCTGTCAGAGTCATCAGTGTCGAGACTTCTCACATATTGACATTGATTGGATCATTTAAAATTAACGGTTGCTTTATAGTAAAATGAGAGTTGGAATTGTTATTCCATATTATTATTTAGTTCCCAGTACATACGTAAAATTATATGTTAAGAAAATGAATAAATACATGTAACGCAGAAGAGCAAATATTTAAAAGGTCACTTGTATGACATGACCTATAATGTAGCATATGTTTCTGGTAGTTCAGTTCAAGAAAAGTGAATTAAAATTAGAATAAAGATATGTAAGGATTATTAGAATAATGAGAGACTATTAGATCTTGAACTGTGTATGAGATATAACTGCATTCTATACCATCAGATATTGGGCACAAATGATGGAAGACAACTATCCAAAATAAAAATAATCTTGACACAAGAGAAAATGGATACAAACTGCCCATGAATGCATTCAGACTAGACATGAAGTTTTTCATCCATCATAAAGTGGTATTCTGTAGCAGAGCTCCTCTCAGAAGAATAAGGAAAAAGAGAAAGACTCTAACTGTTTTCAAAGCAAAGTTTGATAATTTATGAAAAGAATTATGTACTGTGTTATATACTGTGATTGTTTCCAAGAGCATGGAACTGACTTCAGTGATCCAAAATATCATTTTTCTGTATTTCTCTACACTTATTTTAAGTCTTAACAGAAATTCCATAAACACAAAAGAAATCGTTGATGAAGACAGAAAAAGCAAAGTAGAAAGATTTGTTTCACTAGGAATAAATGTAAAAATATGTATAAATTAGGGAAAATCTGTATATATGGTACAGTTAATTTCAAAAATAACCTCTGTGAAGTACCTAGATGAAACCTCCATGCAGACAGTCTTCAGTATGCCACAGAAACATAAGGTAACAACATATATGCATGCTTATGTATGTATTTAATAACTAATTGCAAATAATATATTATTCCTGAAGTACAGGAAGCAAAGAACCTTCTATCCCTCTGCAGTAAGTTGCTACAAATGGAAAAGAAGATTAAAGTTGCTTTTTAATCAGAGTAATTAAAGAACCACCTTTATATAATATAGTAAATGAGCTTTTGAATAACATATCTTGTGACATATCTTGTGACTGATATGCTCTATGTATTTACACAGGCGTAAATT
Source organism: Eudromia elegans (assembly GCA_003342815.1). Lineage (NCBI taxonomy): Eukaryota > Metazoa > Chordata > Aves > Tinamiformes > Tinamidae > Eudromia > Eudromia elegans. The sequence goes on along the minus strand of PTEX01000377.1, from coordinate 466,157 downwards.
CATTGCTCTTTATAAAATACATTTCATAACGAAAAGTTTTCAATTAACATGATACTTTTTTCTTTCTTTTTGTCTAATCTTTTATTAGAAGCATTTACTGAATAGGATTGAACACTGTAAACAAGATTCAACACCACAATGACAGTGAGGTATAAACATAACGAGTCATCATAAATAAGTGTGTTATAAGCATGAAAATCAAGATTCTCCTTTAATTATAATTGCAATGTACCTGGGTGTCAGGTCTGTGGCTGTTTGAGCAACCCATGCACTTAAGTCCTTACTAGCGTGAGTAATGCAGGAACAATTCAGGAGTCATCTGTGTAGACTTGTTTGAGGCAGCAGACCGATATAAAATTAAGTCATTGACTGGACCTTCACAATTAAACATTTGGCTGATTAATGAAGATCTCCAGGTGTTAATATTGGACGGTTCAGGAATTCTCCTCAGGCAGCTCCTGCCATGTCTAGCCCAATTTGCATGCCTAAATGTGTTGATTAACTTCCTGGGTGGAGTGTCCTAAAGACTTTTCTAGGTTATGTCTGCCACAAAATGATCAAACTATGCATAGATAAGACTGTGAATAGTCAATAGAAACTGTTCTTGCAAGAATGATCATGTAGGATTATTGTATGCAATTAAAATATTTAAGAAATAGTTTGTGTGTAATTAAGGTGTGTCAATAGAGATAGATTAGGCATGTGTCAGGGTGGGCATGAAGGCTCATGAGAACTGATCATGAAAATATTTTGATCATTGCCAATCCATCTGAAAATGTCACTGACTGGCAATGATCATTGCAATAGAGACTTCTACCATCACTGGACAGCAATCGACATGGAAGATTTGATTCCCCACAGATGCATTACTCTGTGCCAAGAGCCCTATGTGTATGTATGTGTATGTATATGTGTGTATATATATATATAATAAATAGATAGATAGATAGATAGATAGATAGATAGATAGATAGATAGATAGATAATATGTGTGTGAGAATATATATTTGTTTATTTTCACATGCTCTGTCTGGATGTGTAACCACTTTCACACTGACATTTGATTTTAAAATTGTAGACACAGTTCTGTCTTGCATTGCACTGTTTTATCCCAAAGTAATGGAGACAGCTAAAGCTGTTTTTCCTCCAAAGTATGTTTCCACTCACATAGACTTGATTGATCTCCCCTAATTTTAAGACGTTGCACTTAGTTAAGAGCTTAATTGCTCTTTTAGTCAGTTGTCAAGAAGGAGATATGAGATTAAACTAACTTAAAATCTAAACCATTTTAGAAAGTGTGTATTTCTCTACAAATAGAGCAAACTCTGTAAAAATGAAAAGTTATCTTTGCTTCATAAAACCAATAGGTTTGCTTACTGAAATAACAAATTCATTGTATCATCAGTGTTTAAATTTGTCTTGTTTCTTTCACAAAATGCATAGCAACAAATTCTTTTAAAATTAATAAAGATAGCTGTCATCTATACCAGAGTACTTGTACCCCTTGTCCTATGATTATGATCTGTGCTTTGATTTAGTGACAGACTTTATATATATAAATATATATGCTTATTGACTGGAAGAGACACTGAAGTACTTTGGAAACCTTGGAACATTTCCTAATATAATTTTGTTTACTACAGATGAGCACAGAATTATTCAGAATTATAGCTGCAATTTTATTGTCTGAAATCTTAGTAATAATCTTATTAAATACTAAAATTGAGGCAAATATGAATGTATATTAAGTATACAAAATTCTTGAGCATCTGACATGAAAATATTTGACAGAAAAATAGACCTTCATTACACTCCCTTCTATTTATACTGCCACCCAGGAAGTATGATTTTTGCTGTTTTATAGGCCTGTCAGTGCAGGTCTCCAGTGTTCTCTGTTACCCTCAAAAGGTCACAGCATTGGAGGGAAATTCCCGAGGTCTGGAAAAAAAGCAGACATTAAACTCATCTTCAAGAAAGGTGAGAGGCCACACAAGTCTGCTGGCTCCCATTACTCCCTGGGAAGTCTATGGAACAAAACCTCTCAGAAGTTATTTCTAAACACACGGAGGATAAGATAGTGTTTGGGAGATGCCAGCGTAGGTTTGCCAAGGACAAGACATGCCTGACCAACCTCATTGCTTTCTAAGACAAAATGAGAGATACTGTGATCTAGAGGAGAACAATGGGTACTTTATTCTTTGACTTCAGTAAGAGCTTTGGCAGTCTCACATAGTTTCATTATTAACAAATTGGTGAAAAATGGGCTGGATCAGTGGTGGGCTGTACTTCAGAAGGTGAGTGGAAAGTTGTCTTGCCTTCCAAGCTCAAAGAATTGTGATCAGAGTTGCAATGTTCATCAGGTAATCAATAACTTGGGCACCCTTAAAAGGTTAGTACCAGGACTAATATTGTCTACTTTGTCCATTAACAATCTGGATGATGGGACAGAATGCACTCTCAGCAAATTTGTAGATGACAACAAATTGGGAGGGTGATCAACACACTGAAGTACTGGTGTCTTCAGCAGGCTAGTGAAATATGCAGAGAGGAATCTCATGAAGTTCAGCAAAAGTGAATATAAAGTCCAGTACCTGGGAGGAATAATCCACCAGGCTGGGGAGTGGCCTGGCAGAAAAGGATGTGTGGGTCCTAGTGGAGAAATTGACGGTAAGCCAGCAATGTGCCCTCACAGCCATAAAGGTCAGTAATATTCTGGGATGTATTAGGGAGAACATCACTGTATGGAGACATTACTCAGAACTGGTGAGGCCAGATCTGGAGGCCTGTATCCAATTCTGAAATCCTAGGTACAAGCGAGCACAAGAGACATGCTAGAATTAGTACAGTAAAGGACTACAAAAATGATCAAAGTATTGGAGCATCTGATATACAAGGAGAGACTGAGAAAAATGCGTCTGTAACTGTAGTCTGTAATTCCTAATATAGCAAATTATTTTAGTCAGATATTGACTATGTAAATGTTACATAGAGACATGTATTTATGAGCTGTACTTGCAGTCAAAATCCTGAGAGAAGTAAAGCCTATACAATGTTGTCTACATTTATAATTTTCTTTCTGGAATAAAACAGCGAAGTGATTTGAGTTCACACTTTTATTAACTGTAGGGTAATAACTACATTTCAGAAAGTTAACACAAGAATTTACAGAATGAGTATTTATGTAGTATTTAATGTGGCAAAACATATTTCTCCGTGTGAAGAAACAATAGTGGAAGTATCCTATATTTTAAATGGTTGTGTTGAATCACAGAGCAGAAAATCTAGTTCATATTTTAGCAAATATGTTTAATTTTATGTGAATTATATTATACTGGCTATTAAGTCTGTTCTGAAAAATGCTTATTAATTAATGTTAATAGAAAAAAAAAAGTGCTTCCATATATCTTACTAAAAGCTTTCTAAATTTGCCCCTTTTAACTTATTTTAGCAAAACCTGTGAGATTATGAGAATCTATGATTACTAAGGAATCATTTCAGAATAATAAAAACAACTGTCTTTTAAATTTTTTTCCTCATTCACAATCTTACAGTTAAAAGATACATTTATATATGACATTTCCACAATAATATAAATATAGCTGGATGCAATTTTTTATCATAACACATTTGTGGTTGCATAACACAATACTATGCTTTGGTAATGACAAAAAAAAAAGTGAAACAGTGCAGAGACTACAGTAGCTAATTTTCTTTTAAATGCTTTTAGAATTTGGATTTATATCAAATCTATACATTAAAAAGTGCTCTGATGATAGAGAATAGGATGAATTGTTTGGATATTGTTTTCTTTTTTGCAATTCCTACTAATATATCATTGGCAGACAATTTTGACATATCTTACAAATAAGAACCTACAAATATTTATGGCAACTCACTAGATTGAAAATGCTAGATAAAATTAGATTACTCTGTGAAATTTATATTATCTTGTTTTATTCTTCATAAAGAAGACAAAATGTAAAAAATTAGTATTTTCAGAATTCATTCTCCTCAGCGCTTAAACATTTGCTATCAGAAGCAGACCAGCATTACCTTTACCTTTTATTTGCCAGATAGTTCATTTTGATCCAAAGAATGATTAATGAATCAGACCAGTTTCAGTAAGAAGAGAACACTGCTTCATCATGAGAACTTAATTAAAGCAGTTCTACTTTTATACTTGTATATATGTTTATATCATCTTTAATTTTTCTAAGTTATGACATACATAAGCACAAAATCTAAATTGTATTGAAAATGCCAAGTTTAAGTTTTTTGTTTTCTCCACCTTCATTTTAAGCAGATCTAGTGTTTACTAGAATTGTTGACAACAGTTCAGAAAAAGAAGTTTCTGAAGCTGTGATGACACAAACATAGAATTTTCCTACTTATCCCTTTTCTGGGTTTTTTTTTTTTTGCTCTTGTTGACTGTAGATTCTGTCATAAGATTTTACTTTGCTTGTATTTTTTATGTCATCATTTTTACTCTTCACTAGACCACTCTTTGGTGGGCTACCCAAGAAGAGAGCTGGTTCTTCTATCTTTAATCACCCTTTTTCAGAGTCAAAAAACTGTAGAAGTTATCATGATGAAATATGCATTATTCTTCCTTTATTGGAGTTTCTTTTGCAGAATTACCAGTACAAGCTACTACAAGTTTTGTAAAGACAACTCTGTCCCTCAGATGCACAGCATCTCAGATGCCTGACTCTGACTGAGTCTACTCAATGATGTCGAGTGGTTATTTTAGTTGCTTCCTCCATTGACCCATGTTTGCCACACCTTTAGATGACTTTTTCTGTTTTCCTTGATATCTATCTATCTATATCTGTCTATCTATCTATCTATCTATCTATCTATCTATCTATGTAATCTACCCATTTAATCTATCTATCTATCTATAGGAATAGGAATCAGTATAGGAATCAGTAACAGAAATTTCAGGCAATTTCTTACTGAAACACTAGACTGGTTCTTAGTGTGTGAGCAAGTATGTTGACCAATCTGCATTTTTGAAGCATATTTTTATTACATTTGTTTTCTTGCACATGTTGAGGATCAAGAGAGAGAAGTTTCTCTGGAGAATTTGCTGTGACCTTGAAATATGTCTTGCTAAGTTCTTCCCTTTCTCGAAAGGTCTGTGCTTGACAATAATAACCACACTTTACTATCATATATGTTGGTCTGTTGCCAGAACTGGAAGGAGGATGCAGTGTTTTTATTATGTATATTATTATTTTTATGTTTTTATTCTCTTATTTATGTTTCCCATTCTGTTTATTTTCAGTGCCATACAATTGGGCTGAATTTGCTTTTTCTATATACTTTTATGTTTTGTAAAATACTCCAACTTCAGACATCTCTTTCACTTTTCCTCCATTTTATAAAAACTGTGTGAGTATTCTTCTGCATTTACAGCCGGTATTTATATAACATATAATAGCGACTCCGCTTGCCCTCTCCATTTTGACAATAAACTCTGACATTTGGGATTTTGTGGAATTTTAATATTGTCCTCTCTTTGCATGCTCAGCTAAGTGAGTACATCTGCCCAGCTTGAAGTCATTAGATAATTTTTGGTATGTGCTGGGAGATAATGGAAAGTGCAGAAAATAGTTACGGGGAGGCTTACTTGAAAACTCTGGACTTCACTTGCCCAGATTAATGGTTCAGGTATGTACAAGAAAGAAACCACCAAACACAGGTGGATTCTTAATAACTTTACATCCTTATAAACTTTAGGTGTGGTAACTGAGGTAACAACAGATAATTAGTTTGAGACTGCTTCTTGGTGAAGTGACAAACATGCCATTGCTAGCTTACGCCAACCACCTCAGTTAGAAAGCAATAAACAGTGAAAATAATAACCAACAATCCATGGACAAACAAAACTGTGAAAGAGGATTCTAGATGTGATGGTCATGTGCCAGGTGAGTACAGAGGTGTTGACCCAACTGGAAAGAGTGTCCTATGTCCCTCAAAGTGATTGGAATTGGTGGCTCACACTGGCCTAGTGTTATGGTCACATTGGACCACCAACCTTGTCCAGCATGTGTATTATGCGCAAGCTATGTTTGTATTTTGCAGGACAGAAACCTTAGGATAGAAATCACTGCCCAGCTGCTATACCTATGACACTTTAAAAAAGGTATTTCAAATTTAATGCCACAGAATGATAGAATTCCTCACTTGTGGCCACACACTCCTGATATTTCCCCATGACACCTGTTGTTTCATGACTTCACAAGGTTGTTAAGTTTGCTCTCTCTCAATCTCCCTTGACCTGTCTGCAGATTTGTTTTTACTTGTTTCTCTGTGAGAACAAATTTTCTAATTGACTGTGTGTCTATAACTATTTTATTTTACTTTTGTTTACCCTGCATGGTACATGAACAGTTTTACATAGACAGGAGGAACGAGCTTTTAGTCTATCTAGAACAAGGGATTTACAACTCTGAAACAATGAATATATATAAATAAAGGTCTGTTGCAGTAGCAGACATTCTCAGGGGGGGGGGACAAAGGACATGGTGTGGAGGAACACAGGCCTAGGATAGTGAGAGACAGGACACTGGCTTGGTCATAGAGACTGGCTTGGTCATTAGTATGAGCATTGTATTTCTCAAAGGGCTCCAGGTGCTGATGACCTGACTTCATACCCCACCCCAGACCTGAATAAAACTGCTAACTTTAGGACTCGGAGGAACCAGGAAAGGGTCAACATAACATCAGGAAAAGGGGTAGAATTCAAAATATATGTGTAATATATGAGTAATGCATAATAATTTTAACTGCAAATAACAATTTTTGTCTTTTTCTGTAAGAATTAAATTTGGATTAATGATAATTATAGACTTGAGGCTTCAATTATATTTTAAAAACCCCTTGTTTCTATATATAAACTGTACTTTAGAGAGAGATTTATATCTGTATACCATAAATCTAAAATCTATATATTCTATAAATCTAGAATATAACAAGTTCCATCAAGTCATTTTGGTAAAATATACTTTCCAGATGTTCCTAAATGTATTATTAGTATCAAGACATGATTTTAAACTTTTTTTTAAAAAAAATTCTTTTATCAAATTTTGAAAAAAATATTTGAACATAAACATGCAAAAGCATTTTAATGTACAGTCACCTCTAAATAAGATTAAAATTTCAGCAGAAAGTTTTCTTTCAAGATCTACATAGCCACTAGTTGATATCAGGCAGGATTGAAGGTTGTTCAGTACAAAGAGCAACGCAAACCAAGATTAATGGAATTAGATGATACACTAAATTCATGAAGAGTGAGGTTGATATTAACATTGAATACTGTTTGTTTTAAAAAACTTCTGCATCCAATGCAATTGAGGTAGATTTAGATGAATATGGTATTTGATGTCCAAAGATAAAAGAACTCCAAAATATTATTTGAAGAGAAAATATTTGGATTAAACTAAATATGACCTCAGACAAATCTAGGCGCTTCAATTTGTCATTTACTGAATGAAAGCAAAAATAGTATTTTATGATGCTCATTTCACAATTTTAGTTTTGTTAACAGTGTTTCACTTATAGCCATCTAAGAGGTTTGAAGGAATAGTTCATTCTGTTTCTTTTATATAAATTTTTTTAGACGTTTCAGAAAGCGTTGGATATTTTGAATCAAATTCTATCCATTGTTCCATGTAAAGTATTAATAGTGACTATGAATATTCCATTAGAATTGAATTCCACTGTACAGGAATGAATAACATTCTCTGTAAACATAATAAAAATGCTCTTCTCTACAAATAATGTCAGTAGAGTTTCCTGGTGACACTGTTACTTTCAGCATGTGATTTATAAAGAGATAATTAAAATATTTAAGAAGAATTTTCTCAGTTTTCATTAATCCCCTATAGATTATGGACACCAAATTCCTTCAATTTCAGAAAATAAGAACAATGATACATTCAAATACATCGCTTGTTTCACCGTGATAACTGACAGATATTTGTTACTATCAGACTTTTTCCTAAACTCACAGAACACTTACTTTAGTTAAAGTGTTTCACTTTTTACAGAAGTCAGTATGAGTAAAGATTAGACTTGCTATATTTCAGTGATGTTACCAAAAAGATTAAAATAATGACAACACTATACTACTACAGGATAACAACATGTATATTAATGGTGATGAAAATTGAAGAGAAATGTAAAAATGAGAAGTATATATAACCCAAATTGTAATTTCTATACTAATATTTAGTTTGACAAGAACATGCTAATCTTCAGGATGAACAGGAAAAGAAATAACAGGTGTGAATTCAGGAGTGGAGATTTTAGATGGACATTAGGAAAACTGGAACAGTTCACTCCAAACCTTGTGAAAACTGAAGAACTTTTAAAACAGCCTCACTTCCTTGAAGTAAGTAAGCCTGCTCATGCTATGAGACAGAAGTGGAAACTCTTTGGTGGCTGTCCAGCTGGACTGTGTAATTCTTGTGTCTTTCATCTGCTGAATTCTAGCCTGAGTATGCGAATTTCATGAAACAGCTGCATTTCTTCATTTGCTTGTTTTCTTTCTTTCTTTTGTTTCATTCTCCTTTTCTTCTCTTTTTTTCTCTTCTCCTTTCTTTTTTTTCTTTTCTTTTTACTTTCCTTTTGTTTTCTTTTTCCTTTTTTTAATTCTATTTATTTATTTATTTATTTATTTATTTATTTATTTATTTAGTTGGATAAGCTTCGGCCTGTTTCGTTCTAAAGTCGTAAAAAGTTTCCCATGATGCTGAAAACCTACGGGCTAGCCAGACTTTTCCAAAGTTTACGTTTCATATCTTTTAAGGCAGGCTCATCCTGTTGTTTGATTGCTCTTAGGCTTTACTATTGCAATCTTCTCAAGCCCACCATTGCCTTGACATGTTTTTGCAGCAGCTATGCATCTAAGAGAGATCTTGTTTATGTTCAAGAACTTCAGGGATACTGTTACAGGAAATTAAGGAATTTATTAATTACAAAGGAACATCCTAGCCAAAAANAAAAAAAAAAAAAAAAAAGACTACAAAGGAAAACAAATAAATACATGAATTTCTGATATTAGAGACAAAGTCTGTAGCATAGTTGTCTTTCAAAAATCACCAAAAGAGAGGTCTGTAGCACTTCAAATATAAATTCATCCTGCTTTTTTTTTGTTCTGTGAGTTTGTTGTGGCCTTTTTGTTTTCACAAACCTGCCCTAGTTTACTTTCAGAAGAAATCAAGAAATAATAGCTTAACAGAATCGTTCAAATACAATATCAGTAGTGCTGTAGATTGCCCATTTTTCCATTTGAAAGATAGATCACCTTTGGCTCTTTGTAATGGCATCCCTATTTTTTTTTTCCTTGAGCTAACCATAATTTTATTGGTATTAATGTTTTATTCAACATTTAGCAACGCTTAGCAATTCTGACATACAATAATTTGCTAAATATACTTTAAAATAAAGGTTGCAAAGTAGAATCCTAGATAAAGTCATAGAGAAAGAATTAAGTTAAAACTAGATTACACTTTGCTTCACTTAACTTGGACAAAATGATCAATATATCACTCAGGAAAACTGATGAAGAGTGCAGAGAATAATCCTTGATGTATGAAATTCCTACAACTTACAGACGCAAAAAATTCCGGTACATTTCTCATTCTATAGAGGCAAGATTTTCAAACTGATATTTTTTATATTTCTGTACAAACACAGATCATATATAGAGATGTTAAAATTGTTCCCTTCTCTGAGGGAACAACAAAATTGTGTATTTTTATTCATCGATGATGAATGCTGATATTATATATAGCAATGATGATGTGTAACCTGAATCAAAATGTTATTTTTCATTTTTTACTGATCATATTATTTTTTTGTAGAAACTCTTTCCTTGAAGGAAACAATGCAAATGCATAAATATAAGCAATACTTCAGTGCCTTCCATTCCAGTACAAAACAGAGACTACAGATGCAAAATATCCATCTCAAATAAATATATGATACATGAAGTGATTATTAGGGATGGAATACTCTTACAAGTTAGTTTTCTGAAAGTTTTTGTTCCTTTTCAGGGGATAAGGACAGATCCTTGTCTGTTCCTGCATAGGAAGGTAAGCAATAAATTGATTAGGAACAATACAAATGTTGTTAAAGGTATTCAAGCATTCAAACATTTCAATCAGCATGATGAGAGGCCTGTGAAACCAGCAGGGAAATTTACTTCACTAGAAGCAACTAGGGAAAAAAAAAAATTCAAAATGTAAATATATATGAGAGTGAGATGAATATTCAGCACTGAACTGAATCTGGCTTCTTCTTCACAGATTATAACTGTTAGCTAAGTGACTGCAATTTATTATCCATCTGTACTGAAATTATACAGGGATGAGAGCAATTTCTTTCCTTTTTTTTTTTTTTTTTTTTAAATCAACTCAAGCTTATTCCGAAAGTAAAAAATTTAGCAAGGAAAAAAAGTGAGAGGATTGAGTTATTCATGGTATAATGCATGACCTCGTTCATACAAATGTAGAACTCAGGTTTTTGCGTTACTAAAATTGATCTTGTAAAGTCATTAATAACTTTTCATCTAACAGCAAAAATATGGTGCTAATTTGCTAATTTACAGTGTAAATGTAACCTTTAAGAAATGTTGACTGTATTGCACCTTTTTTCTTTGCTTTGCTTTGCTTTCCCTTTTCTTATCACATCTTGTCAACATTCAAAAGTCTGCCACTTTAAAGAAATTATTAAAAACAACACAGTGTGCTTCTGTATATAAATCTAGTAGTAAAAATATGTTCCTGTTGAGGTGTGATATGGTTATCATAAAGGGGTTTTTTTCTGTATTAAGCAATTTTCCATAAGTAGTTTTCCATATTATTCTCTCCATATAAGCAAAACTATTTGTCGTTTAAGTTACTTGATAGAATAGAAATCCTGCAATATAAGTAAGCTCTCAGTTCAGTATCTCGCTTCCTTGCCATGATTCCTTTGGACTTTGTTATGTTTTAGATGATTTTTTTTTTTATTCTGTTATCCTAAGTACAATGTCAATGTAATGCTTTCCAGTTTCAGTCAAGAACTACAATTGACATTCACTGGTAAATGAGAGGAATTAGGCTTTTTGATCTCTAGATGAAATAAGAAAACTATATGTATGAAGACATTTATGTATATCTACTCAAAAAGAAGTGATGATGTATAGATAATAATATGACATCACCAAATTACTGTTGTTGTAAGATTGATTTCCTGTCGATATGTGAAGAACTGTATATAATATATACAGTTGTATATAATATATGCATATAATATATGTATATAATAACATGCTAGCTAGTGATTTGGACAAAGATTCCTAAGTTTTATGACAAGCTTTGCTACACTTGAACTGCAAAGATTAATTATTAATGTGTGTTGTTCTCCTGAATAGTGGAGATCTTACTGTGATTCTATGAAATCATGTCCCAGTGTTTGGAAGTTCACAGCAACTTTATTCATGTCACTGAATCGAGGATTAGAGGATTCGAGGATTAGCGGATAAAATATTTTTTGGCAGAAAGATTATTTAGATGAGTACTCTCTGAAGGTTAATTATTTTAGGAGATGGCAATGATGGTATTATTTATTCTGGGCCTCGTTCCATCACTTTTCCTCCTACAGAGATGAAGCCTGAGAGGAGCATCAATAAATCAGTGAAGTCCCTCATAAGTAATATAGTATTCACCTTGAATGAGAATTAAAAATTTGAGTCCTCTACTGCTGAAAGCCCTTCTAATTGTGTGATTTCTCACTTAAATTTGAGGAAAAGGCCACAACTGTTTATTGTAAAATTATTAACATAGCATCAGCACTAAGTAGAAGTAAAAAAGGCACAGATAATTCTGGATAGAAACAGAGAAGATGAACAGCTTAAAAATTGCAAGAGGAGATTGCAGCTATTTTTTTTCCAAAGTTAAATATTTATTATTTATTTTATCTTCTTCTTTATCTTCAAAAGAAACAACTGTTATTCCTAAATTAAAATATTCCTAAATCCTGCAAATCCCACTCATTATCCTTTCTTTTTGGTCAGCAAGGATTATTTTTAGGTCGTAAAAGATCTGTTTACTCCTGTAACTGGAACCTCAGTTTAGAATTTTGGGGCTCACTGATTGATACTCTTATGGAAACAATTTCACATTTTGAAAAAGAGAATCTATGTATAGAACAATGAATAATATATTAGGAAAATGGATTTGCGATAAAGAAAGTATCTGTCTGTTATCCATCCATATTTTGTGTTAAATATACAAAAATAAAATATAACATATATAATAATACATAATACAAATATTATTTGTACACATTATTATGTGTACATATTATTATGTGTACACAATACACATTATTTATAATAATATATAATGCAAATAATGTATATGTATATATATACGAATATGTACACACACATCTGGATGTTGATAAAATTTCCATGGCAATAGTTAGACAATTTTGATTTCCATATTTGCTATACATCATTGCTATAAGCCTAATCTATTTAATCTCCTCAGGATCTGGTGCAAATGATTAACATATTCTTGTCTTACTCTGCTCTTCCTCTAGAATGCTAGGAAGAGTCACCCCAGTAGTAAAACCTCACCATCGCATGAATTTTTAGTGATTTCAGTTTAATTTAATTGTTAGTAGGACGAATCAATGGAGAGCTCATCTGCTTCTTTTTCAATCTTTTCAGTTTAATCTAAAAATCTTTCCTGCATCTATTTGAATGAACTACTTATCAAAAATTCTGTTATATCAAAAGAACTTGAGTGCTCAGAAGTAAAAATCATGAGAGAGGACATATCACCTATGCTACTTTTGCAAACTCCTTTTCCATGTTTTTCAGATAAATTGAGCTATTTACACCATAAATTTAGCAGCTGAATACTGGATGAAAATTTAAACAGAAAGATCTTTGTAAAATCATATTGCCATACTATTACAATAACATCAGGAAAAAAAAAAAAAAAAAAAAACCCAGATAACTTCCTTTTCTGGAATTTGGCCCTTATGAATCCTATAAAAATAAACTATAACTATAAGAAATTCTATTTCTATTCTCCTCATGAACAGCATCACTACTTTTAACTGACATAATAAGAACAAAACCACTGTATGTAAGCTTTACAACATAGAGTTTAAGTGAACAGTATAAGTGCTAAGAATCCAAACCAAGCAGGGGAATCTCTTCTTAGGAATAACATATTCTCATTAAATAGCCCATACTCTTGTGATACAACCCCTTATTCTGTAATAGCAACTAAAACAAATGTTCAAGACTTACAGATGGTGGCAAATCAAGAACTTGAAAAAGAAAGTATGGTCTGGATATTACTGGAGGAAATGCACAAAACTAAGGGGTAAGAAAGGTTAAGAATGTTATTTTGCTAACATATAAGAGAACTTTTAGATCATGTGATCTTTCTCAAATTTAAACATCTACAGAGGGGACGTCGATAGCTAGTAAAAGCATCATATATGTCCATCATAGTCAATAAAAAGAAAAAGACATTTCTCTAGCAAATAATAATTTATATTGGCAGCTTAATTCTATTGTTTCAGCATTGATGTCAAGAACCATATCAGAACCCTTGCACATTTATACTATTCATATAAATTGGCAGGTAAGACACAGGACAAATGACTTTCTACACCAGCAGCAGGAGTTCAGGTGAGATATCATGAGATGTATCTAATATCATTACACATCCATGCAGAAATATGTCAGCTATGAAAGATGACTCCAAGTTTATCTAGGGATGCCTATATCAGCATGACATTAATTAAACATGAAAGTAGTATTTGTTATTAAGGAATGTAAAGGGAATCAGTGGTGATTAGCTCAAGCATGATGCTTGCCATGGAGCGGTCCACATTTTGGTAAATTCCATCCTGCTTTACTCTGTTCAGAGGAGATTGTTGAGTTTGAAATGAACGCATGAACTAAAGTAGAATTAGGGAGAAGACGACATAAAACTGAGGCTGCAATGAATATGAGATTAGACACTTACTGTCTGTGTTAGATATCTAAGCCCTCGATACAGTTGATGAAAATCTAGTTAACAAAGTGAGTGGAGTCCAGATAGTAAATTAAATGATACCATTTACTCTGAAGTACATACCTAAGATGCTATTCAGTTCTCCCTATATAAGCACCTAGTGATGTCTGTTTGTCATTCTACTTCTGCATGGGGCTTTTAGATATTATACAGCTCTTACAGGAAGTCTTCGTGCTTCAGGAGCTAAAGGTCAGAATTTACATTGCTTCTGCCTAAAATTGTGCTAAATACCAACATTCAGACAACTGAATTTGCCCATAACTGAGAAAACTTGCAGGATTTCTGTCACGGGACATTATTCCAAAATAGTCATAATTCACCATTTATTTATTCACAGATTTACCTCATATTTGACATTATTTAAAATGTGATTAAGCACTATGAAGCTTACATTACTTTCATATTAGGCAAACTGTGTGTTAAATTGGTGTACAGTAGCTTCTATATTGCTGTGTGAATGTAGAGAAAAAAAAACTACTGAATATGGTGTTGTTATCTCCAAAGAAATACAACTTGACACCTCAGACAGCAGACCCAAACATATCTGCTCTAAAGACTCCAGATAGCTTCTTTTCATTCAGCTGCTGACAACAATTAGCATTAGCACGATTGTAAGGAATTATTATTTTAATCCTCCACCGGTTTCCTCTTTATTACTTTATTACTTTAATATTCTAAAGCACTTTCACAAGGTACATACAGCCCAGCTTCTAAATTAAATATTTCATATTTAATAGCTAAGCAATTCAGAAGTACAAAAAGATAGAACTAAAGATGCTAAAGGATTTGAAGCTTCATTAAGACACTAATTAAAAAATAAAAGCAAATCAAAGTGCTAAATAGAAACAGACTAAATTATTTTTGAGATGGATTAGAAAATATTGAAAAAAAAGTCCTTTTGATGTTCTTGAGGGCCAGATCATTTTCACCTATCTTCCTTGTAGTCACCTTTTCTTGCCTTTACAACTTGAACTACTGATACTTGATTAGCTCCTTTGTTCTTTCACTTTACATTCTTCATCCTGAAGTAAAATTAAGTTTTGTGCATGAAAAATGAAAAATTCCTGTCTCTTCTGCAATTCTACCCAAAACATTTGAAAAGGCTTATACGCATATAAGCCAGCCACACATTATTTACACTTAATAGCTTAAATTAGCATACACTAAATTTTGAACATTTAAAATATTTTACCTTCCATAGAGACAAAAAAAAAGTATTTCTGTACTCTTGCATTGTACTAACACTGAAAATAACCTACTAGCTTGAATATTGTTCTGGTTTAAATGCAGTTTTTATTCTTTAGTCTGAGTACTTTTGTTCTCAGTAAGTTACTTGAAAACATGTAAAATAGTTTATTAATTTTTATCTGCAGATTTACTTGAAACCTGGCAGCCAGGCAATAACAGGTGAATTATTTCATGCAATATTACATATTGCAAAGACAGATAATGTCATTCTAGTGAAGTCAAATTATTTTTGCAGGTACAGCTCTTAACTTTTTTTATTTAGTTACTCGAATTTGATTTTCTTTAATATATACAAATGATAAAATAGTTATTTCTACTAGGGCTACAATTAAAATGCTCAATATAGTTAGAAGCCTAACATTATATCTTATGGGTCCTTCTTGAATAAATCTGTGGCTGTGTTCAGTATCTTTCTAATTTGTGAAGAACTTCTTATCAACTATTAGAAGGGCTCTAGAAGGGGAGGCCCAAGAGAGCTGGTTTGTATTCAAGTAGCACTTCTTCCATGTTCAGGATTGGTACATCCCTGTGAATAAAAAGTCAGGCAGTGGGGACAGGAGGCCTGCATGTATGAACAAGGAGCTCATGGTAAAACTCAAACAGAAGAAGAGAGTATACAGAATGTGGAAAAAAGGACAGGCTCATTGGGACGATTTTAGGAATGTTGTCAGAGAATACAGGGATTCAACAAGGAAAATTATCTAGCAAGGGATGTCAAAAATCACAAGAAAAAATTTCTTCAAATATATTAACAGCAAAAGGAAAATCAGGAAAAACGTGAGTCCTCTGGTGAATGAGATGGCTGTCCTGGTTATGAAAGACACAGAAAAAGCAGAGTTGTTGTATGCCTTGTTTGCTTCAGTATTTACCAAGGCAGCCCTCTGGAATGCAAATTTCTCTTGTCCCTAGGGACAAGAGAAAAAGCCTGGAGAGAGGAAGACTTGCCATGGGTAGAGAAAGATTGGGTCAGAGAGGACCTGAGGAAACTTGACACCCAAAAATCCATGGGTCCTGATGGGATTCACCTCAGAGTGCTGCCTGAGCTGGTGGATGTTGTAGCTAAGCTGCTCTCCATCGTCTTTGAAAGCTCCTGGAGAACACGGATGATGCCAGAGGACTGGAAGAAAGGCAATGTCACCCTGGTCTTCAAAAAAGACAAGAAAGAGGACCCGGTCAACTAAAAGCCAGTGAGCCTCACCTCCATCCCCAGAAAAGTGATGGAACAAGCTCCTCCTGGCTGTTATCTCCAAGCATGTGGAGGACAAGAAGATGCTCAGGTGTAGTCGACATGGATTCACCAAAAAGAAATCATGCTTAATTAACGATTCTAGGATAGAATGACTAGCTGGACAGATGAGGGTAAAACGGTGGATATCATCTATCTGAACTTCAGCAAGGCCTTTGACATCGTCCCTCACAGCATCCTCCTGGGCAATCTCCAGAAGTGTGGGATAGATGAGTGGACAGTGAGGTGGATTAGGAATTGGCCAGATGGCAGGGCTCAGAGGATTGTGATCTTTGATGTGGAGTCTAGTTGGAGGCCTGCAGTTAGTGGTGTCTCCCAGGGTTCAGTCCTTGGTCTGGTCCTGCTCAATCTATTCATTAACGACCTGAATGAAGGAATGGAGTGCTCCCTCAGCAAGTTTGTTAGTGATACAAAACTGGGAGGAATAGCTGATAGCCCTGAGGGCTGCGCTGCTGTCCAGAGGGACTTGAACAGACTGGACAACTGGGTAATGAGAAACCTCATAAAGTTCAACAAATACAAGTGCAAGATCCTACAGCTGAGGAGGAATAAACCCGGACACCAGCACAAGGTGGGGACTGACGTTCTGGAGAGCAACTCTGCAGAGATAAACCTGGGTACATTGTGAACAGGTTGACTGTGAAGCAACTGTGTGCCCTTGTGGCCAAGAAGATCAATGGGATCCTGGGGTGCATTAAGAAGGGCATCTCCAGCAGGCCAAGGGAGGTGATTCTGCCTCTCTACTCAGCCCTGGTGAGGCCACACCTCGAGTACTGTGTGCAGTTCTGGACTCCCCAGTACAAGAGGGATGTGGAGCTGCTAGAGAGAGTCCAGTGCAGGGCTACAAGGATGACCAAGGGCCTGGAACATCTGCCCTACGAGCAAAGGCTGAGAGAGCTGGACCTGTTCAACCTGAAGAAGAGAAGGCTGAGAGGGGATCTAATCAGATATCTTCAGAGAGGGAGTGAGGAAGATGAAGCCAGCCTCTTTTCAGTGGTGGCCAGCAATAGGACTAGAGGAAATGCCCACAAACTAAAGCATCCAAAGTTCCATAGGAACTTAAGGAATAAGTTCTTTACTGTATGGGTGATAGAGCACTGGAACAGGTTGCCAAGAGAGGCTGTGGAGTCTCCTTCTCTGGAGATATTCAAAATCTGCTTGGACACAATCTTGTGCTCTAGGTGAAACAGTGTGTGCAGGAGGAGTTGTACTAGATGATTTCTAGAGGTCCCTTCCAAACTTAAGGATTCTATGATTCTATGATTAGCGAAGTATATACACTGTTACCTAGTTTCATGTGGTGATTTTCCTAGCTGGTATACCTAGTCTGTTCAGGTATGACCAAGAGACAAAGGCAATTTGGAAAAAATACTTTTTTTTTTTTTCTCTTTTGGACAGTCCTTACCTATGCTGTTTTTTAAGTTTCTTAAACAACCCATTTTATTAGGGACTTTGGCATAAAGAGAGATCTCAGGAAAAATACATTATTGCAAGGACTGCAGAAGAAAGTTTTGAGATGATGATTGAAAGTGTATCAGGAATAATCTTGCAATGGCACACCTATAAGTTATGTTAACTGCATATCACCTATTGCCATCTTGACTTCTCTGACATTGTGAAAGACATTAGACAGACTCAACAAAATGGTTACAACACAAATCATAACTCAGTTTGCCCATATTTATCACCATGCATTGTGTTTGATGAAATTTGTTGGTATGACTATTGCAGAACCTTAAGACATCTGCCAGCAAACAGGAGTAGAAAGTAAAACGATACAATAAACAAAAAGAAATGTGTATTTGTGTCTCCAAGAGCTATGGCTGACACTATAAAGTAAGACAATCTGTCCAATAGCACATTTATTTGTTTAAAGAAGGATAGAATAAACTCTCATATAAAATAGCTAAATACTTTCAAACAGGAAAAATACAATGTTCAAAGTTTAGTTTACTTATAAAAATTATTTTTAAGGCTATTTCCCTCCTTTTCTGACACAGCTTTCAAAAGTGTAGATCTTTTATGTTTTTAAGTTTCCCATAGAAAGAATGAAGTCATATGTTAAGTAACTACCAACAAAGAATCAATTCTCATTAAGACATGATGCTTTAAATTTTGAAAAATTGAACTGAGATGCTGCATACTTACAAAATTGTTAGTGAGGGTGGGATCAATTTCACATATTTTGGCATGTCTAGATTTAAATTTATTATTCAAACTAGCTATGATAACTGAGGTAGATTTAGTAAAATATCACTGAATTTGAATAAATTAAATTGTCTGATTTAGGATACTTTGAATTGGACTCTTCACTTCACTAACTTTTCTTCTTTACAGAGATCTTACAGTGAATGTCCAGAGCTACCTGACCGCATCATAATCAACATTGGTCATATATAGTAGACTTTCTAGTGTATTGCTTACTAGATTATATGTGTTAATGGTACATAGTTTTTAGAAAATTGTAACAAATGTAGTCTGGATCTCTCCTGCTATGTTGCTTACGCACTCAAAACCCATATGTCACTAAATTAAGATTTTTAATTTTTGAGAGCAAATTACTCATACTACTGACTATGGGAAACAATAAGACAGTAACATTAACTTTAACTTCTGGCATAACTATTTCTTAGAATTTTCCTTGCACTTCCTACGTCAGTGTTTCTCATTAGTGTATTTGCATTCTTCTGAGATTATGAATAAAATTTTACTCTAAAAACTAAAATGATATTTGTAAACCTTACTATCAAATCTAAATTTATCCAAGGTTCAGAGCAAGTAAAATCCAAACTTTGGATTTCATAAAAATTTTTAGTAAATTTGTGGTTGGAAAATAAATCTGAATATTAGTCCTGATGAAATTCCCAAGAGTTTTGTGACTAATGGCTCCCAAGTTATTGGGAGACAAATTTTAAACAGGTGTAAATTTCTGCAATCATTAAAGAATAAGTGCATTTTCAGCCAAGGTTACGGTCTTGTAATTTTAAAGACTATGCTTCTGCAGAGATGTAAGGTGCTGTCTGCAAAAGAAGCATAATTAAGGCTGATAATGATTGATTCATGATAATATAGGCTGAGATCTGTTTCAGTGACTTATGTCAGCAGTGTGTTTCTCTTGCTAAATATGCAGTGATTCTTTCTAGAGTATTCTGTTGCAAGGATTGTTTAGGTCTTTTTTTCAAAATGCCTAAGGAAAATAGAGCAAAATCACATACCAAAACATAAAAATATAAATTATTTTGCTTGATGCTAACAAAGATATTGCTAGCATTAATATTCAAATGCAATATTTCTTTTTCTATGCCTTTATGGTAGAAGAAAGTGTATGTGCAATTTTTAAGTGTGCGTACCTATATAACATATATATGTATCCATAAGTATATGTAAATTTTTCACTCACACAAATTGTGCATGTTTATGCACATGGATATATGTATAGGACATATACGTCTATACACATAGTTGTATATGTCTTTGCACTTATTCACATGTAGTAACAATTCACGAAAGATGAGTTATGAATTATTAGTAAAAAAGAGGATTTTACTGCATATTAATTAATCTTTTGTTATGTTCCTATTGTAAAATTAATAGGAAAAGCAATGGCAATTATTCAACAACTGATGTTCTTACTTTTGCACATTTGCCATTATTAATTTACATAAAATGCTCAAGATAAAACTCTAATATGAATAATAAATAGCTTTGTCAGTTGTCTGGATGAATAAGTAGAGGGATCAAATACCATGATACTGGAAATACTGTCAGACTTTTTGACTTATTTTTTGAAATAATATTGGAAAAATGATTGCACTTAAAATTGGTTGGTGGCTACAACTTCAAAAAAAATACAGTAATTTATAATTTCCATATTTAGCTTTCAAGGACAATGCAAGTTCATTACTTGTATTCATAGGGTGCTTAGTATAATCTGTTCCTCCTCCCTCTTTGGCACTTTATACAAAAATGAAATGTAGCCAGAAGCACTAGTTCTACATCTCACACAGGTTCACTTCTCCTTCAAAGGAAAACTCAGAGTATGCATAACATCCATACATGTATAACAAATAAAACAACATGTGAGATGATTAGATATGACATCATTTTCTGTATGGGAAGCAGGGATATACTATGTAAATCCAAAATAAGAACCATGGAAGCATTGAAGAGAGAAGGAAAAGAATCAGATAGGTAATTTTGCTAGAAGAGTTTAAAACAAAAGTTTTAAAAGCAAGAGGGAGAATGGAATGAAAAGCGACGGAGTATTTTCCCTTCAGAAGTTGCTTCTATACATACTGAGTCAATAGGCTAATTTCTGAAAAAGAGCAGGACATTGGAGCACTGGAGCACTGAGCTAACTTATTTTCATGGTGTGTGGATATACAACTGACCTCAGACCAAGACAGAGGTTCTCCTTGAAGAAGATTAGAAAGTTATATATCCTTTCATCATCTTTGTCTACTAAGATTTTGTCAGCTTGTGTATGGGAAAGGGAAGGAAAATGTGAAGCAGAAGTGAAAAAACAGGAAAAAAGTTTTCAAAATTCTTCAATTTACATAATTTGGAGTAGACTTTAAAAATAATATAGACTTGGGAAAAAAAAAGGAAAGTAGAAATTATTAAATAAAAAATACTAAATGTTCCATGTTTTAAAATCTATGGAAACTGCATAACGGTCATTTGAAAATCTGTCTTGAATCTTTTTGAAAATCTTGTCCTTTCTGCCCATGCAGAATGACACTTTTTTTTTTTTATCTTCTTGTAGATATGAATTTCAGGTAATTTCTGCAAACTTGGTTGGTTATATGATTATAGGATGGATAGACATATATGCAAAGTAAATGTAATAT
Organism: Eudromia elegans; assembly: GCA_003342815.1. Lineage (NCBI taxonomy): Eukaryota > Metazoa > Chordata > Aves > Tinamiformes > Tinamidae > Eudromia > Eudromia elegans. The sequence goes on along the minus strand of PTEX01000377.1, from coordinate 444,720 downwards.
CAAAGAAGTATAAATTATTTGGAGTCAGAGCATTTGTTTCTGAGTATCAGAAAGTCATAAACATTTTACAATTATCTAAACTTTTATAAAGTCTTGTGTTTTTCCATTTTGTCAGTTATCATCTTCTATCTTCATCCACAACTGAAAACTGATACTCATTGACGATTGATTTGCTAATTTTCAACTACAAAGAAAATCCAAGGCTTTTGAAGAATTGGTGGGCTTTGACTCAGTTTACAGACCACAGCTAAGTATAGTTCAAGAACTTTTTCACAGCCTCCTTTCACGTGTTTATTTATTCATGTGCCAAAATTAAGAGAAAATTATGTAACAGTAAATATTTTATTTTTGATGGGACAATATTTAATGAACAAATAAAAAATATTTTAAACTCATGATAGGTGCTTACAAACACACAGAAGTGATCCAAAAGATATTGTAGTTTTGGACAAAATACAAAGGTGGATTAAAACATACAAATATTAAGTTTATGTCGTTATTTTTTTGTAAATGCTTAGTTGTAAGTGTTGTTCAAGTATTTTCACTTTTTCTAATTAACATATAACTGCATATTTGATGATGACAGATTGAAAGTAAGAAGTCAGTGTGGAGAAGAGTTGGAGAAAAGAAAGAAAGAAAGTCTCAAGTTTATTTAATGATCTTTTTAAGATCACTGATATTATTAGAATGCTATACTACCAGACGAAGTGTTATTCACTGATAAGCTTCCATGATTGATGTGATCTCATTAAATCTGCAGGGAATAGTATGTAGTTTTACCTTTTGTCCTTGTTGACAGAAAAATACAAAGCAGAAGGAATATTAGCTGTGGAGACACTTCACTTGCCTTCACTTGTTTTCAACAGTAATAGATACAAGATGATTTTATTTTCATAATTTGAGGCTGCCTTTCATAATACTTTGAAAGCTCAATTGAAATTAATTTAAAACAGTGGCTGTGATCCAAAGTCTCTAACTTTAGGTAAACTTCCTATGACTCATTCTGAAATGCCTGTGTCAGTACCTGTACTGTCCATACAGCCAATAAAGAAAGGGGGATGTCTTTGAGGTCTGATGTAGAGAAATTCAAACTGAGCTGGGCTTAACCCTAAAAAGGTGTCTATTGCCCTTGACAGATTATTCGAGTACTATGTATTGCTAAATTAGACAGGTCAAGGATTAAACTCTGTTCAAGAGGTCAAGACTCATCTGTGCCTTGTTTCCTCTAGAACAACTTATCTCTGCCAGTGCTGTCTCATTTGGCATGTTTTCTACTTAGATAGTGGTCCTAATAATCACTTTTAATCATTTTTAATCATTTTGTGTGGTTTTTCTCACTATCTTACAGTATCTGAAGTAATTTGGAATTGAAGTTTTGTAGATCTATTCCTATAAACTGTTTTGCAGTAAGCTGGTTAGAGCTGTTCCAAAGAGATAGACTGTGAAATAGCAGTGAAGTGAAGTTGATGACCAGATATTCAAAGGCAAACTTCTCTTACTGGCCCTCTTTCATTAGCAATATTTTTCATAGTTTGGACTTTCTAATTACAGCTGCTTTTCCACATAAGTAAGTAAATAAGCACCTCTGAAGTTTAAAAGTTAAATCCCTTCTTATTATCCCTTAATTGTTCTCTGTTCTTGAACGGAACAGACTGCCCAGAGATGTTGTGGGGTCTCCTCTGGAGATCTTCCAAATCCACATGGATGCCAGCCTGTGCCACATGCTCTGGGTGTCCCTGCTGGAGCAGTGGGGTTGAACTAGACAATCTCTAGAAGTCCCTTCCAACCTCAACCATTCTGTGATTTGTGAATATATTTTTTCAACAAAATTATGTGGTATGTTTAAATTCCATGTCCTTTCCTAGGCGATAAACCATTTGGAGAATGAACGTTATTTAGCATTGACTGTGACATTGATGTCAATGCACTCTGGAGAGGGTGCTCAACAACTGCACAATCTCAAAAAAAAAGAAAAAAGAAAGAGTGCACTCACTCAATTCTCATAATATGTACTGTTTTCTGGGGTAGAAGAACTATTTGTTGGGACTGGTCAAAGAGCTTCTGCATTTATTCGAATATCTATCCATATGCACACAATATAAAATTTCATATGCATGTGTGTGAGCAGGTCTTCTGCAAGTGTATGACATTAGTATGCATTGTTTCAACAGTGAGTAACATCTTTGATCCTGGAGAAAAATAGGAAAGTAATGAAGTATGCCCTGTTCACTTTCTGCTTTTTTCATTTTAAGTTAGAAAGAAATTTCTTCTCCCTAGAGGGAAAAAAAAAAAAAAAGGAAAAAGAAAAAACCTTCAAGAATCCTTGAACTCTCCAAAATAGCCCACAAGTGACAAAATCACTCATGCAACTGATAAAGAATTCTCATATAACCTAATAAAGTACATGACATTTTTTGTCCTTTATGTTTAAACACAAAGCATGAAAAACCTTTATTGTTGTTCTAATTGAAGAAAATCAAATTAATTGAACTCATAAAAGTATAGATAGATAGATCTTAGTATTTTATTTGGGATGCCAGCTTACAGAAGTCAGGAATTAATATACCATCACCCTAGAGACCAGCATGTAATTTTTTATAAAAATTCAAACTTTTTCTTTAGATATTATGTTGTTTAACATATCAGGAAAATGCCAGGGGAAAATCTCTCTTTTCAAAGATATTTAAATGTTTTTTCATGCTTCAATGACACAAGAAATCTATTTAAATGTAAATAATGAAGTGCTATATGGCATGACTGTTGGCATTAAACCTACGAAACCCAAGGCAATAAAATTTTGAATGCTTGTCTTGAATTTAGGATATGACGCTAAACTTCTGTCTTATGTATTCACAAATACTTTGTGACATACATACATGCATACATATATATATATGTACATTTATTTACACAAAAACAAAGTCATTATAATTCATTTACATCTTTTTAAATGATTACTTAAAAATAATTTCCATAATTTCCTCAGTAATTAATTTAAATCATGTAAGCAATAAAAATGCATCTCCCAAAAAGTAGATTTTCTTGTCGTTAAATACTTATTTTTCATATTGAACATGCATCCAGAAATTGGAGCACATAGTTATGCTTCTAAGTAAGATTAAGCACTCAGAAGGTCTTTTAGCAATAATAAGAGCCCATGTTAAATTCCCAAGCACTCAGAAAGGACATTTTCTCATCTTGTGTTTCTCATAAATAAGTGAATTCTCCTGTTACCATATAACAAACTCTTACATTGAGCGAGTGAGTGAGTAGAACATTAATTACACTAACTCTTGTAGGCACTTAAACTCAAATTTCTATTCCCTAGTTTGGGATTGTCAGAAAGAATGTTAGACTCGGTCCTTTGAAACAATTATTTTAGGCATGTATCTGCCATCTTCTTTCTGCTCAACCATTTCTGCTGTTATCTAGTAATCTGTTTAAATTGAAGAGAGACCAGTTAACACTATCCTCTTGCCATTTTTTAATGTGCCAGGAAAGGTCATTATTTTATATTTTATCAGTGAAGTGGTCAAGACTTTTTTTGCTTATGGGCAATACTGGCTCAAGTCTGTAAATAGGGGAGAACAGTTTGTTATAAAACAGCAAATGTTCTAGGAGGAGAAGGGGTGACTTGAAGAAACATTTAAAAAGAAAAAAAAAAAGACAGAAGTAAACAGAAATTAAAGATGAGAGAAAGGCTGACATGGGAAATGAGAAAGAGTTCTTAGGGCAATACACAAAAAACAAAGCTTTAACAGGAATAAATAAATTTTATGAAGAATTTAAAAGAAGATTTTCTGAAATCAAAGGATTGAGTTCAGCAAGTGTGGTCTGAAAGACTGTGTGTTTATTCCTAAATAAGATGTCCAAGAACTGCTCTCTTATATAAGTCTTGCTGGCTCATGACCACTGCTTAGAGCTAGTCCATCTACCCCACTTTACATCAGATTTCTCTCAGAAACAGATTTTTGGATAGGTTCAAAATGAAGCCACTTGAGCAATGTGAACAGTAAGATTATTCAGTGCTCAACCTTCCTCGATTATTTGATAAGACACACTTTCCAAAAAGAAGCAGAAGAAAAATAAATTATGTTTTATGAAAAAAAAAAAGAGAAAGAAAAAAGAAAAGGAAACAATATAATAAAAAGACAGAAAAAAAATCAAATGAAACAGACAAATGCTTTCTAAGGTTTTCTAAAACGCATTATAAGTACACTGGAAAATTTGCAACTATATGGTGAAACACATTGCACATTTGTGGTTGTTCTGACATTTGAATGGGAACTGGTAAAGGATAGTGAAGAATTTCACCCAGTTCAAATTGTGGTATGTGGTAAGCAGTCCCTCTCCACAGTATTGACGTAGCTTTGTGCTGTGCTCTGCACCCTCTTGTCATGCTGGGAAGTGAAGAAGATTGAGAAATTCTAATTTCTTCTTCATGTCTGGATCCATCTGACTAATTTTGAGGGGGGATTAACTGTTAATCCCTGTAGCTCCATTTATGGCCGTAATCTGAAACGGATAATTTGTAATCTCAAAAAGATAAAAAGATGATTTATAGTTGCCTAGGCTCTTGGTGGCTATTTATTAGGATTTCAACACTTTACTCAGTTGCTGGAAGAATCTGATATGAACAAAGCATGCTCTATCATAGAGCAAGATTACCAGAGGGAATCACTCTGCTTCTAAACAAATCTTCATTTTAAGAGACTGTGAAAAAAAAAAAAAAAAAAAGGAATAATAGAGTTGAATAAGGAGCAGTTACAATCTAGCTGACTGCTGTCACTATTTTAGATAAACAGGCTGCTGTTTCTGCTAAAGGCAAAGCTACTGTGTCCTCCTCCTTGTCTACTGCTGTAGACAGACACTTGAGAGAAGCAGATGGGTCAAAATAGTTCCATCTGTTTCACTGTCATAGGTTTAAAAAGAGCTTCCAATTTTAGTAAAAGACTCATGATATTAATTTGAGAAATAAATCTAGAAAAGTATTATTTATTTTACAAAGAGTATTCTACCTTTGCATTTTATCTTGTGTCTTTGAAGAATAATTTTTGCACATCTAAATACTCTGAGAAAATTTTAATTAGGTATTTGAAATTGTGGGATTATAGAACATATACAATATAAACTGTTACATATTATTGTCATTTTTTTTAAGTTTTAGCAGTTATATAATGTTTTTCACTCCTACTTAACCTATAGAAAACTCATGGCTTAAAACCAGACACGCTAGAAAAGATTATTGTTAGTATAAACTCCCCTCCCCCTCTACTCAGCCCTGGTGAGGCCGCACCTCGAGTACTGTGTGCAGTTCTGGGCTCCCCAGTGCAGGAGGGATGTGGAGCTGCTAGAGAGAGTCCAGCGCAGGGCTAGGAAGATGATTAGGGGCCTGGAACATCTGCCCTATGAGCAAAGGCTGAGAGAGCTGGGCCTCTTCAGCCTGGAGAAGAGAAGGCTGAGAGGGGATCTGATCAATGTATATAAATATCTCAAGACAGGGAGTGAGGAGGAGGGGGCTGGCCTCTTCTCAGTGGTGGCCAGTGATAGAACTAGAGGAAATGGCCAAAAATTGAGGCACCAAAAGTTCCACAGGAACTTGAGGAAGAATTTCTTAACGGTGAGGGTGACAGAGCACTGGAACAGGCTGCCCAGAGAGGTGGTGGAGTCTCCTTCTCTGGAGATCTTCAAAACCCGCCTGGACATCACCCTGTGCCACATGCTCTAGGGGACCCTGTGTGTGCAGGGGGGTTGGACTAGATGACCTCTACAGGTCCCTTCCAACCCTAGCCATTCTATGATTCTATGATTCTATGAAAATGTTGAAAGGAAGAAAGACTTCAAGTAATCTGTGTTTTCTTTTACTCTCTAAAGAAATAAATATGCCAAAAATATCTGATTATTTTCCATAGGTGTGAGCTAGCACATGCTATTACGACTTTTTAGATCTTTGCACTTTTCTACACTTTCCAAGCAATAAATTAAGTATGGAGTCATAAATGAGGCCTTACAAAAGGACTTAGACTTAACTTCCAACTTTTTTTTTCTGACTTAAACAATACAGTGTCCTGAGTTAGGATTTGTCTCCCTCTAAGTTGTAGAGGGAAAATTAAGCATCTAAAACTATTTTTGAGTGAAGAAGATCCACTTTGTACTTTATGAAATGGAATTCACACAGCTATCGGGTTCAGCAGGACCTTAAGTTAGCTGGTTTGAAATATTTTCAATTAAAATATGTTTGCAGTTTTCCCTCTTTCTAGGATTTATGACCTAACTTCACTGCAAGCATTGAGAGATCTCGACTGACTTCCCCCTACATTAGCTTTCAAGCTAGTAGAAGTGCAATCAGAAACAACCATGTGCAGATTTTTCCACTTGCAAGCCAGTTTATGAGTAAAAGGATATAGTAAAACATTGTATTTGCATAATGCAAATAGATGAACTCCAGTAGTCTCATGAAAATTAACCTTGAAGAAGAAGCAGAATGGAGAACAGATCTAACAGAAGCAGGTGACCTGTGCACAATGTTGGGCTGCAAAATGAATCAGGACCGCCAGTGCACTTAAACATTTATCCTCCTCCTTATCATCTCTGTGCACCTGTGGCCTAGCCATACTCTTACAAAGATCTGAAAGTCTAAAATCTTTGATCCTCATCCTGTCAAAGTCCATACCCAGTCCATGTAAAAAGAGCAAATACCAAAGACACCCAAAGCCTTGTCCTGCTGGAAGCCATTACACAGCACAGTGGCAGTCAGACCACCCAAGCACAGCTCCTACCCCCACTAACTGGTACAAAGGGCCTCTGTATTCCCTAAGGAAATGCTAAATCTTATCTTTTCTGAAGCAGCCATACTTGCTTATAACAGCAGAAAGATGCTGTTTACGCTAGTTACCTGTGTGAGAATCAAGCTGCTAACCTGAATTAGCAAAAAAAGAATACTTCTTTATCTCCTTCATAATTTCATTTTTCTTTTCCCCACTATGTTTTTGTTTCTGCAAAGTCAGATCTACAAAATATTGACTAAAGTACACATTTTGAAAGCAAAAAAAAAAGATGCTGAAGTATGTTTCATGTATACTTCTTTTATGAGATGTTCTTTGGATTGAAAATACCTACTAATTGCAAAGGTAAATAGAATTTAAAGATTCTTAGTAATTTTGATTTTTTTGTATTTGCTCCAAAGGCTTTTTAGGCCTTTGCCTTTTAAGTCATCTCACATCAAAATGTCATGCAACAGCTGGCATTCTCATTTTGTAGATGACTGACACTATGGAACTATGGAAAATGCCATTCTCCCATAAAGAAAGTAATTGCTATCACAGCATTCAGGTTTTCATAATGACAAATTCTGGCATGACATTAACTTTAAACAAGCAATATTTAATTGACTTACCATATTGCATTTATGTTATCAAATGTTGTATCTTTCCTTCAAAAATGCAAGGAGCTTTAATGTGGATATTGTAGGTGGGTTTGGTGGTTTGGTTTTTTTTGTTTGTTTTTTTCTTTTTTTTTAGAATTACAGGAAGACATCTAGCACAGTAATGCCAAGATATCTCTTTAATTGATACCTCTGAGTATGAATATTCTTGACTTGACATTTTCTGAACAGAATTCAGAGCACATTTCCAGATTTATGCTGTAGCGGTTGCTTTCCAAAGAGCATTCTGGTTTTACAAGTCTGAGGTCAAACCTGAGCAAAGTCCATATGCACAACTTCTACTGTTAAGTGAGCTGAGGAACAGAGACCTCAGAACATTACAGAAAACTGTAGGAAATATAGTTTTTTCAGAAGTCAAACACAACCAGATAGCTAGAACTGGTTTTTATTTAAGATTAATCATTTTCTCTCTAGTCTGATTTAATAGTCAATACTTCTGACCTTCCTACCTGCCTACTTGTCTTCCTTTCTTCCGCTCCTGGAATACTTCAAGAAACAAAATATTTGCAAAAAGAAGTCTGCTTTAAAAAGTCTCTGAGTGTTACTACACACAACTACTAAGTAGCAGTAGAATTCATTCTTCATATTTGTGAATTTTTTTGCTGTATTAAACAAGTTTTCCATTTTCAATTTACCAACAATTTTGATATATTTTGGCTTTTTACATAATAGTGTTTATATTTTGAAGATTGATCCAATATTTTTGTATTTACATCAAGTATATTTCAGACTTTTAGGTCAATATTAAAGATAATTTTTCTTCACCACTTTAAACAGGTAGCAGTATCTGCATACTTTTATGAAGTGAAAACTGAGGTTGGTAAAAGAAAAATAAAAAGTTTTTAAAGTAAGCTTTTAACTTTCTTATAGAACATCACATATGGAGCTGTCTGTCTGTGTCAGTTTCTATAGATTCTTCTGATATTCTGCACAGTGGTTGACCCAAACCTTGCTTCCTACACATTTTTTTGTTAAAACTAAAATCTTCTGTGAGTCAGGTTCTTTTTATAATCTTGAAAGATCTGGATCATAAATCAAATGGTGATCAAATGAAGTACAACTACTTATACAGTAGAAAGAAATGAGAGTAGTGCATTGCATTCTGATTTTGACAGCTTTTTGAAATAATCTTTACTTTTGTTGTCAAATTATGAATATCATATTTAAAAGTACTAACTTGAAAGTATTTCAAGATAGTCTGATACAATGTACATTAGATGCATCACAATTTAAAAAAAATAGGCAAAACAAATCAAGATGCTAACACATTGAAAAAAATGATGAACATTTGCTGAACTTAAAAAAAAAAAACTAGTTAGAGTCTAGAAACCATTCAGTAAATGAATGTAGTAAATGTAGTAATGTAGAATGTAGTAAATGATTCAGTAAATGATTATTTTTCCCTGTAGAAGAGTTTATGGAACTGTTTTTAATCATGTTTCAAGTACTCTTACTTTTATATACAATGCTTCTGCATATTTACATTGTGCTTACCTGATGGGTCACCTAAATGAGAACACTAACTGAAGTTCAAGCATAGCCCTCCTACTGTTTTAATATGACCATGGAATGTCCTTACTGACTACCTCAGATTTATTTACACAGTGAAGTTAAAAATGGACTTCAGCATCACTAGACTTATGACTCATACCTGTTAACAGTATGTTTCAAGCTGTTTGTCCTTGAGGCTCTTTGTTCTTGCTCTGAATTGAAGCACCTACATTGTACTTTGGATGAGCTCAGCCTATGACTTCTGCTGGTGAAAAAAGGGTGGGGCATTGGGCTTGTGTTGATTTTCCCACAATTAAAAAAAAAAAAATAAAAAAAAAGGAAGACAGCAGAGTTAAGGCCATAGACACTAGGTCTCTGTACAGCTAAACAAACGTCTGTAGGGTGCCGCGGTCAAGTTCTGAACTCCTAATTTTACAGTGTTTAATTGCTACTTATTGGCTCTATTTTTGACCCCTCAAATCACAATAACCATCTAGGAACAGACCTAAGCAGAGACAACAAAGGCCTTTATCTCCTTTGTTTAGCAGGGCAGATGTGCAGGGGCTCTGAGATCTGTGTTGATGCACAAAATCCTTGCAGCTTACTAAGTTTAAAACAAGTTTAAATAAGTTTAAGATAAATTTAATAACTTAATGAAGTTTAAAAACGTTTAAAACAAATATGGACACTGCTATACAAAACTACGTTAACTGAAGACCAGATTCATTGTATCTACTTTTATATACTAACAAAGATACCTGGGCTTCAAGCTCTAGGCTAAGAGCCATGGTAAAAGAGGACTACCATTGCGTCCCTCTGAAGAGACTTAGCTGACTGGGAGGCAATTAGCACCCCAAGTTTTCAGTGCAGATGCAAGTCCTGCCATAGATGTTATGCTTTACCTCTTTTGTTGTGTAACCTGGGCAGAAGACATAACCAATAAAAAAACAAACAAACAACAACAACAAAAATAAAAACACATTCAGGAAATCCCTTCATAATTGCTTACTGCATATACTGCAGAGCTGGATCAATATTGCCAATCAAAAATACAAAAATAAAATAACTATTTTTTTTTTACATTAAATTTAAAATCTCATCAATATTTTCAGAAAGATGTCTTCGCTTACAGCTGGTCCCAGCAATGGTGAGAAGGTGAGAAGGCTCTCTGTATTCCTATTTTTTGAGTTTTACTGATCATGTTTATCATATTCTGTAAGTCCAAACACAGATTTTTATCATTCTCAAGATATATTTTTGATGTCATCAATAATGAGGTACTCTTGGCAAAAAGTATCCATCAGATTGCAGCTCATTTCATGGAAAAAAGGTAGGGTTTAGTACCTTAATCCATCAGGATGGAATATGAGAAGAACTGGGAAAATTGGATTTGACACTAGTTTTGTGTATTAACAATGTTCTGGTGTGCGTATGTGTGTATATATATATATTTATATATAGTTATAATTATTACTGTCGGTATTTCTAAAGGCTAGATACTTCAGAGACCAGAGAACTTAGCTATCTCAGACAGCATGGAAAAACATTTAGAATGCAATACCTAATCTGGGTCCAGAGTAATTTTTTCTTTCTTTTTCTGCAGCCTAAAAAGGCATTAATGTTTTCTAACATGATGCTACTCTATTGCCTGATTTTAAGCATCCAATACAAGTTTATTTTCATTTCATTTACTAGCCACAGGGCTAACTGAAATCTTACTACTGCTTATAAAAAGAAAAAGAAAAGAAAACCTGTGCAGCGGCCTAATGATAATGTTTTGCGCTTCACTGAAGTCATCAGAGACTTCAGCTGCCTGAGGAATAGGTGTGGTGTAAGCATGATCTTGCTAAAATCCTTCTTCTTGACTAAAACTGACAGATATGATTTGAGCATTTGAAGAGGCTGGAAATGGATAGCGGCCATTTCAGACTTGGCGGAGTCAGGAAAGTTCAAACACTGGAATAGCTTTATCTGGATAGATATGACGACTGCAGTAAAAATAAATTATTAAAAGTCACAGAGCTTCTTCAGTTAAAATAGCATCTTCCTTCAGAATATGTATTCTATATGGCATTTATTTTCTTCATTCAGTTCCTACCAAATTCAACTGGAATATTCCTTTTGCTTTGTCTGTAATTAGTGCAGATTTTTTCCCCTTTGGTGTTCAAATCTTCACCTCAAGTCTGACCGTATAAATTCTTCCATTCCCTTGGAATTGGGATTCTACTATGATATATTTCTTTCAGTAATTGCCATGTGGTTACTCTTTATTTCTTAGAAGGTTCAAAAAGGCTTGAAAACTAAATACTTTGAACACTACTTCAATATAAAAAGGTAATTAATCTTTTGTGGTTTTATTAAAGCTGTCATCATTTGCAGTTCTGTGTATGTGTATGCCTTAGATCTATTCCCTCATATTCTATTAAAACAGAAGTATGTAAAAATTGATCTTTGACATTTGTGTGAGGGGAAAAAGATATTTTCATGGCACTGGTATTGACATTAAGAGCTCTTGTTTTTCTCAGTGCTTTCCCCCCATTTTCATGGGATTCATATTTTCTCAAAAAAAAAATTGCTGTAGAAACTATATAACAATTTCAAGTGTCACAATGTTAGTCAGAACATTATCATCTAATGTCATCAACAAATACTTTCCATGGATATCAGATATCAGCCCATTATTGTTCAAGTCATCACCTTACAAGTTACAACTCTCCGGATGGAATGTTCATATCTTAGTCAAGGATAAAGTTGTCTGAAAGAACATCTTTGTCCTTTCGGCCTTGATATAGCCATCCCTACAAGAAGTACCCTGCAAGTAGCCTTACAAGTAGCCTCACATCGCAGGTTCTGGTCCTTATGGGGGTCTTCAACCACCACAATGTCTGCTGGAATGACCACACAGCTAGGAACAGACAATCTAGGAGATTCCTGCAGAACATTGTGGATAACTTCTTGATGCAGATTGTTGAAAAACCAATAAGGTGAGGGGCGCTGCTAGACCCGATACTAACAGAGATGATCTAGTTGGAGATGGGAAGGTTGGGAAGAGTCTCAGTTGCAGTGACTATGAGATGTTGGAATTCACGATCCTGCCAGGAGGAAGCAAAGCAAGAAGGAAAAGAAATAGGATTGCAACCCTGGACTTCAACAGAGCTAACTCCTGGGGGAATCCCCTGGGCCAGACTTCTAGAAGGAAAGGGGGTCCAGGAGAGTTGGACAATATTCAAGAATCACTTTCCCCATGGTTTCGTACAAGAAAGACGTCAAGCAAGAGGGTCAGGAGACTTGTGTGGATGGGCAAGGAGCTGCTGGGTACACTTAACAAGAAGAAGTGCATGCGCGGTGTGGAAGAGTCAGACTACATGGAATGAATACAGGAACATTATAAAAGAATGCAGAGATGCAATGAGGAAGGCCAAGTCCCATTTGGAATTAGAGTTAGCAAGAGATGACAGGGAGAATAGGAAGGGCTTCTACAAATAAATCCGCAGCAAGAGGAAGAAAATGTGGGTTCACTGCTGAATGGGGAAAGTACCTTGGTGACAGTGAACACAGAGAAGGCAGAGTTACTGAATGCCTTCTTTTTTTCTGTGTTTACTGCTAAGGCTAGTCCCCATGAACTATAGAGTCCAGACACAAGAGAGAGAACGAGGCGAGAGGAAGACTTTCCACTGGTCAAGAACTTGTTTAGAGATTATTTAGGCAGGCAGGAATGACATAAATCTATGGGCCCCAATGGGATGAGGGAACTGGCGGATTTGTTGCTCAGCCCCCACCATCATCTCCAGATGCTCCATCATCTTCATTGAGAGTGGAGGCCAGAGGACTTGAGGAAAGCCAATGTCACTCCAGTTTTCAGAAAGGGCAAAGAGCAAAGAGGAGGACTCAGGCAACTACAGATCGGTTGGCCACATCTCCGTGCCTGGAAAGGTGATGAAGCCCAGAGACTATCTCCAGRCGTATCAAGGCAAAGAAGCTGATCAGGAGTAGTCAGCATGGGAACAAAGAGAAGTTGTGGTTGACCAACCTCATATGGAATGACTGGATGGATGGACAATGGGAATGCTGTGGATATTGTCTAACTTGGCTTCAGCAAGGCTTTCGACAGCGCCTCCCATAATCACAGAATAACAGAAWCAYAGAATGTTTAAGRTTGGAAGGGACTGCTAGAGATCATCTAGTCCAACCCCACTGCTCCAGCAGGCATAGGCATAGGGTGGCATCCAGGTAGTTTTTGAAGATGTCCAGAGAAGGAGACTCCACCACCAATCTGGGCAGCCTGTTCCAAGGCTCTGTGACCCTCACAGGAAAGAAGTTCTTCCTCATATGGAGGTGGAACTTCTTGTGTTTCAACTTGCATCCATTACGCCTTGTCCCATTACTGACCGACTCTGAGAAGAGTTTGGACCCCTCCTCCCTACCATCATACTTCAGGAATTTGTACATATATTTAAGATCCCCTCTTATCCTTCTCTTCTCTAGGCTAAACAGGCCCAGCTCATTTAACCTCTCCTTGTATGATAGGTGCTCCAGTCCCTTGATCATCTTTGTTGTTTATCCCTGGACTGTCTCTAGGAGCTCCATGTCCGTCTTGTCCTGGTGAGACCAGAACTGCACACGCTACTCGCGGTGCAGTCTCACCACGGCTGCGCAGAGGGGCAGGATCCCACTCCTCCTGATACAGGTCAGGATCCCATTGACCTTCTTGGCCATGAGGGCACATTGCTGACTTGTTGTCAACCAGAACTTCCAAATCCCTCTCCAAGGAGCTGCTTTCCAGCAGGCCAGCCCCTAATCTATCATGGTGCCTGTGGTTATTCCCGCCCAGGTACAGGACCCTGCACTTGTCTTTGTTGAACCTCATGAGGTTCCTTTCTGCCCAACTCTCCAACCTGTTCAGATGTTTCTGAATGGCAGCACAGCCCTCTGGAGTGTCAGCCACTCAATCCAGTTTGGTATCCTCTGCAAACTTGCTGAGGGAACTCTCTGTCACCTCATCCAACTCATTGATGAATGAGTTGAACAGCACTGTGCCCATTACTAGTCCCTGGGGGACACCGCTGGCCACAGGCCTCCAATTAGACTCATCCCCATTTATCATGACCATCTAGGCTCTGCCATCCAGACAGTTCTCGATCCACCTCACTATTCTCATATCCAATCCACACTTCTGAAGCTTTCCTATGAAGATGTTATGGAAGGCAATGTCGAAAGTCTTGCTGAAGTCAAGGCAGAGAATATCCATGGCTTTCCCATCATCCATCCAGGCAGTCACCCCATCGTAGAAGGCTATAAATTCATCAAACACGACTTCTCCTTAGTGAATCCATGCTGACTAATCCTGATCACCTTCTCCTCCTTGATAGGAGCCTAGTGAGGGTCTCTAGGACAAGCTGCTCCATCACCTTTCCAGGGACGGAGGTGAGGCTGACAGGTCTGTAGGTTCCTCCTCCCTTTTTGAAGACTGGTGTGATGTTAGCTTTCTTCCTCTGGCATCTCACCCAGTCTCCAGGACCTTTCAAAGATGATAGAGAGGAGCTGAGCAATAACCTCCACCAGTTTCTTCAGCATTCTTGGGTGCAACCCATCTGTACCTATAGATTTATGGGTGTCCAGTTTGCCTAAATAATTCCTAACACAATCCTCCTCAATGAGTGGAAAAGACTAATGTAAAAATTGTGAAATTTATAATTAAGAGGATAAAAATAATTTCCTTGTAGATGGGAATATACACATTCTTAATCATTGTCACTCCCAGTGCTTATTATTATAATTATTTATATTGCAATATTTATTGCTCATTTTGTTATATTTGTACATAGCCAAGAGGAAGAAAATAGTTTGGGTCCAAAAATGCTTAGAATGTAAGACTTCAGTGATTGGTCAACAAATTTGGATTGTCTGTGTCTAGCAAGCATCTGTGGAGAAATCTTCACAAGTATCATATAGAGAAATGTATTTTTTTCCTATGTATGTGTCTCTGGAAACACAAGAGAATTGCTCACTCTTTCTTTGAACCTCACTTCAACATTTATTAAGAGATGATATAAGAATGTAAATATCTGAAAGTTTTATTGGGCTATCTATCTATATTTAAATGTTTCCATGCTTCTTTGCATGTGTCCAGGAGTGAGGTACGCAGAAAGTGCTATCAGTTGAAAATGACAGGAAATTTCAAAATTAACAAAATTATGTTTTTTTTTAATTTATGTATTAGAATCAAATCAATGAAATTCAAAATAACTCATTAGAAAGAAAATAAGGATGTGACTAACTGTCAGAATCAGCATCTAATAAGATGATGAATAACTCATAGACTGGCCTATTTTTATTTGTGAAATAAACACCTTTTCAGAGGAGTACTTAATAGAAAGTGATGCAAGCATTTTCAGAGACATAGATATTTTAAAGTTCTGGGGAAATTGTACGTGATATTTACAGGACATATTATATTACTGACTTTCTAGATTCCTTTCAACAATCATCTGCAAAATAAGTACTTGAGCATACAATATCTCTGAAGTATGCCAAGCTCATTTCTCAAACTTGCTTTACCCTTTGTAAATCCTTCAGTTACTTCCATTAGCTAACCTCTTCTGTCTTTCTTTGACCTAGTTTGACTTGTAAAGCCACTCTATTTAGGTGAAAGTCTGAATTAAAATGTTCAAAGCCAACTGAAATACAGAAAATTCTGTTTAAATATAGGTTTATAAAATGATCAGAATACTTCAATGTTTACTTTTTGAATACACGTTTCTTTGAAACAGTTTAAGGCTGAACTGTTCCAATTCATGCTGCATCCAACAAAACAGTATCTCAGCCACGAATAAATAGTAATTCCCTCATACCTTAACTGCTGTCAGTCTCTATCAGAGCGGCTGCTAACAGAATGCTATGTTTAACAACTCAAGACTTAGTTGACACTATCACGTTTGAACTAGTGCTTTGAGACATGTAGGTCAAGATTTCAGTAGGGGATACCTTAACCTAGACAACTAATTCTATATTTAGATAACCGACCAATGGTCCATTAAAAAAAGTTCTGACCATATTGAAGTTCCTTCATATTAAATACAAACATGTGCTACCAGTCATTATATGAAAGGTCAAATATCCAGAAATTTAGACAGAAAATTGGCTTTATCTCAGTGTAGTTATAGAGATTTTCGTTAATCCTGATACCATTCTGACTATCTGGATGGAAAATGGATAGAGAGAAAAATAAGGAGAAATTCTGTGTTGGAACACTGCACATTTGGTGTTTCTGTGTTTCATTTTCCTGTAGGAGTACAGTGCTATTAGATACCTACCTGTATCCTATGCAATTTTTTATAATGGTGGTAGAATGTCAAATGAAGAAAATAATACTGTTTTGGCTACAAAACTATATTTCAAATATACAGAGCCATCTTCAACCTATTAAAGTTACCAAAACTTCATCTGACAAAAGTAAGTTTAGTAATTTACTAATGGTCTTGATTTTTATTTTCTTTTTGTTTTAGGGGATGGAGGGTCATTTTGTTTTATTCCCTCTAAAGAAACTCTATTTTTTACACAGTATACATCTACTTAGTTTTCTAGGTGATGCCTCATACTGACTGAGGCTCTAATCTTTGTTTACTCACCTGCTTTTTCATAGATTGAATTAAAACCTGAATATTGGGGATTTCATTTAGAGCAAGAGAAAGTTGTCTTTCAAGGAAAGGTAATTTTGTGGTAAGTACTTCTTAAATAAAAAACAACAAAGAGCAGCTGAGAGTTTTTTTCTCTCATCTCCAGTAAACTATCACATGTATTTCTTCAAGTTATCCTCACATTTCTTTCAGTTATTCTTGCTTCCTGCAGTTCCATTTAATTATTGTTTGGTTTAAGTGACATTTATCTAGGTCTTGTATTCACTTCCCAAACCATGCCATTTATTTAATAAAATGGGCATCTTTCTTGCCTTGATGAATAAAAAGGAACTGACAGGCTTCTGGCTGTTCTTAATTGTGTGTACACATGTAACATACAATCACAAAGGAAGATTAAACCAAACTCTGAAACATTTTTAAACCTACACTCTTTATATATTCTTTACACCTAAAATCTCATTAAAAAGAAAAAAAAAAGTATTGATAGGTCTCAAAGCACTCAAATTCTTAAGTTTGCCTTTCTATTCTGTCTTAGAAAATGTGGTAGCAGTCCGGCAGAAGTGGAGGAAAAGTTTAGCATCTCAGGAACATGTAGTTAAGCCATTCACTAAGATTTCCTATTTGCCATTTTGTGTAATTCTCCTGGGACCTGAAGCAGCTGTGTTGGTCCATATGGAGCTGTCAATTTCTCCACAGGTCCTCATTGCGCTGACTTTCCTAGGACCTGCTTGGATGTGGGGCTCAGCTCCCAGCTCCATGCTCACTGCACTGCAGTTTTCCAAACCAGCTTGGAATCAAACTAAGCAAACATAAACCTTCCTGACTCTTCTACTTCTTTCTTCATCTGAATCCAAAAGACCTGAGGTATAAAAGTGTAAAATAATTACACTCTCCAGAACTCATGTTTTGTTTGGATTTTGAACACGTTCCTAGTTATCTTGTTCCCAGGATTTTTCTCTTCATACCATATAGTACTTCAAAAATGTGATACTGGCAAGCTTACAGTCCTTCTTTCCAGCTGCTTTAGCAGGGTGTCCTATTAATGTAATCTTGTCCTTGCCTTCTAAATACGCATGCTGCCATGTCCTAAGCTAGCAAAGACATTTTGCCTGATATTTATCTGATTTATGTGGTCCAGTGTCTACATCTATTGGAGCTTTGAAGTACTAACCGTTGTCCTTAGGAAAATGACTTCATTATTGTTTTCATTCACTTTGCCAACACTAGCAAAATTTTAGTTGCTTAAAAACATCCCCATAAATTAATCTTTATTATTGATTTGAATAACTGCAAGCGTAAAGGTCAAGTGATTTATTTTCAGATTATACATTAAAAGTCAAGGATGTATCATCACTGCACAAGAAGTACTTGTTTAGAGATTTTCATGGTTCTCTCTAAACAAGGTTCTGCAAGACAATAATGAAGGATGAGGAATCATCTATTCAGCTTTTTTTTTAAATAAATGAAAACTTATTCCACCTTTGCTGTGAGCTGAGCAGAAGCCAAATTACTACATGGATACTTTGCTGAACTTGATCTAATACACTTGATCTCTCCTTAGAGCACACCAGCGCATTACTGAGTTTCAGCTAACAGGTTGCATAGTTTATGCCCATCTGGCTTAGAGTAAGCAAAGGAAGCTCAACACCTGTCCTAAAATCATCTGCAAGTATAACATGAATTATCTTTTTCCTGTTTTCCCTGCTACAGTAATCATGTATCAAAATGTCATTTCAGTAAGGAGGCAGATGACAGAACCCCTGGAGCCCCAGTTCTCTTTCATTTCCTCTTCCATGTCCACCCACACGTGCATGCATATCCTTGAATATGATGCACTCATGCAGAGGAGAGTAAAGTCAGGAAGAGACAATAAAAAAGCACTAAACTGTGCATGGTAGAGCGATTCTTACTGCTTAGTAAGAGGGTTGTATCTCAAGGATTCAGTACTAAGTTACTATTTTTAACTAAGGCTTCATATATCAGGGGCAAACTACATAAGAATCAGATGAAGGACTTAGCAAGAACACATTTTTTCATAGCTGTGAAATCATTCTTCTATAAATCAAAGTGATTTTCTTGATCTCCTTTGTCTTCCAGAAGCAATGAACAAAACAAAGATGAAAGACTCAGCAAGTGCATGAGTGCATTTACCTTAATCAAAACAGTTATGGAGATTGTTTCAAGAAATTTCACAAAGTGAAAAATAGGAGAATAGTCGTTTAGAAGTAAATGGGAGCAGATAGCTATGGACTTTTGCTGGTGTTTGTACACCATTAAAAATAAAATACTTTCACCTTTAGCTGTCTTCCTTCCTTCCTTCCTTCCTTCCTTCCCTCCCTCCCTCCCTCCCTCTTTCGAGTCCTATATAGAAGTTTTTTTTTTTTTGAAGGTAATATTTTATTGAATACATCTTGAAGAACTATTTTTTTATGAATTTGATGAATGATTATTTAATAAGGCATCAGAGCTGAAGCACTATAGCACAGATAACAAAAATGTGAACCATGACAAATCTGATATGTCTGCAAATGTCATTAAATCTTAGCAACAGTCGTGCTAGATTGACCACATCAGCTATTTTCTATCTAATCCTCTCATCATTCATGACAATTATGTCTTTACATAAACCATGAATATAAAATGACAAAAAAAGTCAATACAGTTTCCACACCTCATTTTATAGCAGCAGATGTGGTGGACTAAGGATATCAAAATGAATCTCCAAAATTTGCAAAATAAAGTATTCAAGGTAACTTGAGGCTTTTTGACCTAGAGCTCCACCTAGTGAAACTTCATTGGAGAAACAGCATTTATTTAAATTGGTTATAAAGTTAAACTTCATGAAGTTGCCATCTGCTCAAACTACTGTAAATTGTCAGTGTATTAGCATTTTAAAATAACTTTATTTTAATTAGTATAGAACTTTATTTCAACTCTTTCTTCAGATGATTTAGGAACATGGAAACTGTGTTTTGAAAGTTACCTTGAGATCACTAAATAACAGATTAACACTTTTTTTTTTAAAAAAAAATTCTAATTACAAATATGTATGTATATATTTAATTCTTTATCTTATTTACATCCTTAGCATTAGTTACTGATATCTTAGATGGATTTCACTTCTAGACATGTAAAGGCCCTTTTCCCATCAGTTTGAGATATGGATCTGAAACACAACACCATATTTGATGGGTTCTAAAGATAAATAAGACATGAAATTAGAACTGAGGCCATATTTAATTAATAATGCTGGGTGTGGGGAATGTGTGTTGTAGTGAAATTTAGTACCAATACAGTATAAATATATTTGGAAGAAAATGACTAAGAATAACACATGGTAGTAAATGGAAGAGGGAAGAAAAGTGCTTGCTCTAGGTGACATCTCTGTCCTTCCTTTGATAAGATGCTACATGAAGAAGGACAGGGAAAATCTGTGCAATACTTACCACCTCCACAGCAGTTAAGGAAAATGTTTTATATTCATTCCCAAGAAAAACATTGGCTAAGATCAACACATTAAGGCAAGTAATAAATCTGCCAAGAAAATATTATCTTCAAGGTAGCCATGTTACAATTTTAATAGCATGTCAGTATTTACAGATTATTTTTTCAACATGAGCAGCAGAGCAACAATGTTAAAGCAAAAAGTTCTTACATAACACTGTTTATCATTAGCTCGTTTCTTTCCAGATCCAGATTTTACACTGAAAGAATTAGATTAAAATAATTTTCCTGAAAATGGCAGAATGCTAGACTTATGGTTACCAAAACGACTTTAATTCTGTTTTCCTGTGCACTGAAAAATTGTTCCTGTGAGAGGGGAAAGTCGGCAAAAATAATTTGTAAATGTGTAATTAAAAGCTTTAGTATTGTATCTCTCTACATGAGTAAAGCACTAAAATTTAACAAGCCAACATGAAATCAGATTTCCTTACTGTCTAGGACTTGCCAATATAAAGAAAAATCACTCTTTTGAGAGTGATTTCCCATATTTTATGAGGAGAGTTTTGGAGTTTTGTTTGATTGATTGATTTTGCCTCATTTTATTCAAAGCAAATATAAAATCCAGCACAATACAGCTTTCAGTAACACCACTTTCTGAACTCTTAGAGGCACAAGACAGACTGGTACTGCCTGAGATCTGCAGGACCAGTTTATTAACTAGTAACTAAAGAAGATTCCTCCTGTCCTGCGATGTAAGGACTAAGGTCATTGAGTGTTGGGATTTATCCTCTTATTGAGAATTTCCAGTGGCTCAGACAGAATTAGATGGTAGGTGTTTTAGTGCTTTGTGATTTGTCTTCATATCTTACTCAATTAGTAAAATATATATTTATGGGGAGTGGAATACATATATTTATATTACTAACAATGTGCTAACAGCTTCCTGAAATTGGAAGACTGAACTGAAGAGATGAACATCTCAGTAAATCATCTATAAGATTTTCACCCAGTGCGGTGAGCCAAGGATTTTGCTTCCAGACAGTACATTTGCCAAGAATATTAGCCGTAGGGAGGGTAATAAATTGGAGGGGAAAAAAAAAGGAAAAAAAAAAGCATTATATCTCCAATAGATACAAAAATGTCTGTTAACGCATTCAGTATTGATGACCAGTGAGTACAGAGGGGATAGTTATGCATGTCTATGCATTTTTGTCCTTGTGCTTCTCTGAAGTTATTCATAGTTACTTCAATCTCTAGCAGGAAAAAAATCTCCAATTTTAAAGAAAGAGTACTTTCAGTAAAAAGGTGAAAGTACCAGCAAAGAATAGTTGCCTTTGAGCTATAACCTTGGAGACTGACATGCTCTGCCACTTGCAGCCAGGTTTTTATGATTTTGAATATTGTTTGCAACTCCAAAGGTTTCCTTGCAGTGTCAGCTTGGTGAATGTGATTATGTTGCATGTGTTGCAGTTGACCTATTTTTGTTGTAGGAGACTGATGCATTTAATTAATGTGTCCTGAGGAGAGGCAAGCTGTTTCCTGGGGTAAGTGAGGTGAGGAGAGGCTATAAATGATGGAAAATAAATTTAGAAATTACCTGAGAGGTCATCTAGTTAATCCCCTTCCTCACACTGGAGTGCTTTGCTCCTAGGTCTCATTTAAGAAAGTGACTCTGGTGTTACCAATGCACAAGAATGGTAATTTTGCATGACATGATTAAATTCTGCTCTGAAAAAAAACAATGTTTTCCATTACTATGACGCAGGTGGTTGTCTGTAAACATAACATTCAACACATTGGCACGATCCTGATGTTTCTGGGGCTACTGTTTCTGCAAACATTGACCTTACAGCCCAGGGCAGTTTCAGAGTTATGAAAATGTAAAATGGAGTAGGTGGGCCAATAGCACTGAAAAACTATCATATGGAAGATGCTGTGGACCTGTGTCTTTTTATTTGAAATTGCAAGAAATTGCAAGAACTAGTAATATCCTTTTTTTCCTCCGGTCACCACTCCTTGAAAGCTACAAGGCTGTGGTGATCTCAAGTGTAATGTTAGCTTTGCCTTCTGGAAGTGAGAAGAAGCTGCACTGCCACTCTATATTTTGGGTATGTATAAGTGACAGAAAATCTGAGAAAAAAAATAAACTGATTACTAGATTTATTATGTGGTTTCTCTATTTCACTGCTTTTGGTGCATTTTGTGAAGATTTTGCAAACTAGGTCCCAGTGCTCACACTATCACACCTGGAGACAGCTGGAAACTAAGGTATTCCCTGCATGTCCGGATTTTCTCATATTTCCCAAGCCAGGCATCAGCCTAAAATTCAATATAACATATGAATATGTATTATATGGATTTGCTTCCAAATCACAAGTGCTTGGCCTTACATTATCATTTATTCCAAATTAAATTCCCCTTCTGTGTTTCTGTTTTGAAGCCTCTCCCTTGTTCATTTTATGAATCTCCAGATTGGGAGAATTTTCTTTTTCTTCTGTGCTTTACCATAATATGCAATTTGCACAATATTTTATGAAACATATATTTTTCTTGTTAATCATGAGTCCTTCCTGAAAACTACTTGGTAAAGGCGTATAGTCAGCAGGCTGTCGATAAAGGAATTTCTGCAGAGACAGAAATGTGGCCCCACGGTAGGTGGGGAAGACTGGGCCAGAGATAAATGGTCAGATCCTGAAAGTTTTGCAATGAATGGCAATTTTAAGGATGGGAAGTGCCATTCTGGGCAGTTGCCTATTTCAGGCACAAGTGGAATATGAAATAAGTGAGAAACTGAAAATACATTATCAGAGTAAGGACTCAGAAATTCAATGATTGCAAAATGAACAAGAGAAGGAAAATAAACATAAACTATTGGAATAGCAAAGTGAAGCAATGCTAATGCAGGCACCCCAACTTTCTAACATGCAACAAATCAGAAAGTTAATTACTAATACTGAGCCTGAGAATTGGGACGGGGACATATGGGGAGATTCAGAGAGAGAAGAAGAATCCTCAGAAGCAGTGGCTTTTTTGTCTCCAACCAAGACCGAAAAATCTGAAGGATCTGAAGGTCAGAATCTTTGGACTACAATTTGGGCTGTTCCTTATTTTCCTATTCAGGTTCAGAATTAGGAGAACTGCAGACTAAATTGAGCTTAAAAAAAAGAAACAGAAAACGAATATTTGTGGAGAGTTTCAGGTGGTGACAGAATACTGTTAGAGAAGAATCATTAGGTTCTCTAACCTCTAACTCTAGGTTAGTTTTCTGGAGACCGGGAGTGTTTCTAGATGAGGGGTTCCCAGATAATAATCGATCTATTACTGCTTTAGTTGCTTATTCTCTGGGAATAGACCCCAGAGAAAGAGGTGAGCCACTAATTATCAAAACTAAGGGATTTTCTGGCTTATGAGAAGCAAATCAAAAAGCATTTTGCATTCAGGCAATACATGACAGAGAATATATGACATTTTGATATTTCGTTAATTGCTCCAGTAGACCCATTAATGAGCTGCCTGACACTGTAAAAATACATATGCGAAATTTGATGGAAAGAGTTGTTAGGGCATGACGATATAACTATCAGAACCCTAACACCTCCTTCCCCCCACCCTCCCCTTACCTGTTGGATCCTTGGATGGATCTGTTACAAGCTGTCGTGAATTATGGACTATAGATAAGGCGGTCAGACCTTGGCCCAGAACAGTTAGGGAGAGGTAAGAAGACGTTTCACACAACAAAATCGGAGAGTCAACCATACTCAAAATGTGAAACAGAACCCTCTCATGGTCCACTGGTCTATAAATCAAACTTAAGACCCTGTGTGCAGTAATTTATGGAGACAAGCATTAATTTCAGGAGTGTCCCACTTTATATTGCATGGGCAATTCACTGGCTGTATCAAGAAATTGGTTTAAATCCTGAAATATAAAATGACTGGGCCTCCTGCTTCTAGCAAGCAGGACAAAAATTCCCCCTCTGTCTCCTCTTCCAACAGACCAAACAACCCATTTGCATCTCTAAGGCAGGAGTTGAAGAGATTAAAAAACTAAACACTGGGGAATCGGAGTCGGCCACCCAACCTGTATGATACATAATTTTCAATGGTCTAAAACCAAATAACCCTATATATCAATTTCCGCGGGGCCCAAAAAACTTAATCTAAATTTTTTGACTGATACTCGAACACGGATTAGTCCTGAACAGGTTTCAAACATAATCCTTGGGAATTAAGCCCTCTCAAAAATTTATTGTGATTAGTGGAGTTACATGTGCTAGAAGACAAAAGCCCCCTTGCTAGGAAACAATTATGGTTGCCTGAGGAAGAGGATGCCAGCTCTGGATATGGTACTAAGCTCACATTCAGGGCACATTCTAGGATATGATGTGCTTAGAGGAAAGTGATGGTGTCTGCCTCCTCATAGCAACATCTTTCAAAATGGAGCTCCAGGTCCTTTACGACCCCTGCATTTCTCATCTACCTCCTTTAAAGAAACAGAGCAACGATACTCTGAGAGGGAAAAGGGACTCCTCTCCTTAGTACAAGCAGTGAAAGAGGCAGAAAAACTATAGACCACATAGGATATCATCATTCAGGGGCCTTTGCCACTGTTAAGCCCTATCCTTAAATGCATCCCATCTCCAGAAAAGTGTAGAAAGTGTCACACAGAAGAGAACTATCCACAAATGATACGCTTACCTAGTAGAGATAAGCCAACTGTTACCAATAAAAGAAGGATCAACTAAGAACTCCAAAGTACAACAGCCAATAAGTCCAGACCTCACAACATTACCTCTCCCTTATAAATATTGATCTATTAAAGTAGCGCCAGAATTCACTATGACCTCTAAAGAGGACACAGTATGGTTTACTGATGCTTCTGCCCAAAGAACAAGCACAAAAAGCCCAAAATGGTATTATAAGACAGCAGCCCTGGACATAAGTTCAGGATGTTCAATAACTGAGGAAGGTAAAGGTAGCACCCGGGTGCAAGAACTCTGAGCCCTGTTGTTAACAGTTGAAAGCACAGCTGAGGTGGTTTATACTGATTCTTAAGCCACATTTAAGGGAGTAACAGAATTGGTGTATATGTCAATGAGAGGCACATAATTGAGAGGTAAGCTGGTATGGAGGAGAAATGACTGGCAGAGTGACTGGCTTTTGGATGTAAGCAGACACCAATCCTTAGAGATAGAATGAGTAAAGGGACAAGTGAAAACTAGTGCACCAGTGACAAAGTGGAATTTGAAAGTTGATAGATTAGCACAATTGTAAAGAGTAGCTGCTGAAGGAGACAGAGTGGCAAAGGCTAATCAAATAATTGCATATAAAAAGGAGGCATTCAGGGAAAAAATACCTATATCATGAATGTATGTCAAGAGAATGGCTTGAGTCATTAGCATTCATTAGTGAAATCATATGAGCTTATTGTCAGTGTCAACTCCAAGTGAAGATGAATCATCCCAATCAAGCCTTCCCTCAGCACATTTAAAGAAAAAAATCTTATGGAGTATCTGACAAATTGTAGGACCCTTAAGACTCTGTCATGGTCAAAAATATATCTTGGTAGGTGTGGAAGTAATGTCCTAATTAACCATGGCTATGGCAGTAAGCATATTTGCTGAGTGAGAATGCTGTGAAACCCCTGCAGGACTGGTTTAGTAGCCTCCCAGCACCACAGTGCATACAAAGTGATAATGGCAGTCACGTCACTGCTACTGTGGTGCAAGATTGGGCAAAACAGGAAGGAGTAAAATGGGTGTTTCACTCTACTTATTATGCCCAAGCTAACGATATAGTAGAAAGAGTCAATGGCAGGATTAAAAAACATACAAAGATGTCACAGCCTAACTGGGATCTGCGGCTATCCCAAGCAGTCTACACAGTAAATAGAATGGTGGACCTATGGAAGCCCCAAAATACAAGCTTTTTGTCCCACAGGAGAGAGAATTTCCTGTACAGATCTTCGAATTCTGCTTTGCAAATGTTTCATTTGAATAAACCATGCTATTCGTGAACTCAACTACTTGTTTGGAAGACTATCAGAACTACAGCTGACAGACTGTTCCTGAATCCAGTGCTGCCAGAGCAGAGCCAATAGCTGCCACAGTATTTGTTATCTCTATTAAGAAATCAATCCAGTTGCCCTGCTGCCCCTCTAATCTTAGAGGATCATCTGGAAGGTAAGAGGATTCATCTCTTATTAAATTTGCCCCCATTCAAACCGCAAAGAATTTTGTATCCTGCACTGATTAAAATGAATATGACATATCACAGCTTTATCTGAGATACATCATAAAGGAGTCAACTCAGATTATCCTCTTACAAACTTTCAAAGTAAGGAGGTCAATCAATTCCTTTTGTCAGGTCTCTGTAATATTTGTAATAACTTTGCAAGTGGCTATGGCAGATCAGATTTGAATTTTGTGTGTCAAACAATATCTTTTCCTGCCAGACAGAAAATACCCTGACAGGACTTTTCTAAGTCTATTAGGATTGCAACTTTGATTATTCTTTTTCCTTTCTAGTCAGTCAGAAATGCGTCATTTTTATGTAAAAGAATTTGCATGCTTTGCCTTGTAAGGGGTGAGAACTTTCAATTTGTTCTACCTGTAAGCTGGGACCTTTTGTTACTGTAAATATCTACTGAAGTTCTGTGAGAACGCCACAAATCAGTCTTGATGAAGCTTGGTCAGCACATCCTGCAGAAAAATGAGCTGAACTTGCTGGTGTAACTACTTTACTTTCAGTATCTAAATGAGCTGGAGTGTCTTTATCCTATACCCTACAGTGTAGCCTAAACATAGGTATACCTCTTGGCTGAAGAAAGAGTTGAGAATTTATTTTTCATTCCTTCTGAAACTCTACCTTATGAAATGTACATTTAGTTCAAAGCCACAGTCCTACTGTATACAATAGTTGTACAGAAAACATATTCCTTTTATTAACTTCTCTTTCATTACATCAACAAGATACCCTCCTTTACTCTTTTGTATTTTTTTTCCCTTTTCCTTAACCAGCTCAGACAACCTTTCTTGTTCTCTCTCTTTTTCAGTATTATTTTTCTAGTCACAAAATGGATGCACTCCCAGCTTCACACATCCCTAAATCAGCAGTACTTCAAATTCACCACATTGGTGTAGGAAAAGCTGTAATATGTCTATGTTAAAAAAAAAAAAAATCAAATTTAGTCTTTTAGGGCTAGTCTGAATAAAGAAACATGAGTCTCTTTCAAAAGAAAATTTCAGAGGAGGTCAGATATCTAGTCTAAAATACTTATAAGCTTTTCATGAGACAGACCATTCTCAATGATTCAATGCATTACTAATCACCATTGATATTGTATATATATTGCTTTTTCTCTTCAGAATTGCATATCCTGATAAATCTTTTCAGCACAGCAAAGGAAAGATATTCAGACAGTATAAAATGGCTCTTTAGAGAACAGTCAGAAATATTCCTGATTCAATAAAATATTCTGCAACAGCCAGTTGTATTTACTGACTGCAGAAGAAATTTGCCACAAAATGTGATGCCACAAAATGCAATGAGATGCACATAATTTCGCAGAACCGCAGGATCACAGAATGGTTGAGATTGGAAGGGACCTCTAGAGATCATCTAGTACAACACCCCTGCTCAAGCTGGGACACTTAAAGCACGTGGCACAGGGTGGCATCCAGGCGAGTTTGGAAGATCTCCAGAGAAGGAGACTCCACAACCTCTCTAGGTGGCCTCTTCCAGTGCTCTGTCACCCTCACAGGAAAGAAGTTCTTCCTCACATGGAGATGGAACTTCCTGTATTTCAGCTTGTGCCTATTACCCCCTGTTCCATCAGTGGCCACCACTGAGAAGAGTTTAGCCTCCTCCTCCATACATTCAACTCTCAGGTACTTGTACATATTAATCAGATGCCCTCTCAAGTCTTCTTTTCTCCAGGCTAAATAGGCCCAGCTCACTTAGTCTTTCCTCATACAATAGGTCCTCCAGTCCCTTAATCATCTTCGTTGCTCTACACTGGACCCTCTCTAGAAGCTCCATATCCCTGTTGTCCTGGGGAGCCCAGAACTGCACACAGGTGCGGCCTCCTCAGAGCTGAGGAGAGAGGTTGGATCCTGTCCCTCAACCTTCTGGCAACAGTCCTCCTGATACAGGCTAGGATCCCATTGGCCTTCTTGGCCACGAGGGCACATTGCTAATTGATGGTTAAATTGTCACCCAGGATTCCCAGATTCCTCTCTGAATTTCCCTTCAGAAATTAGTCTTGTATTAGCTGATTCATCTCAGATATACTATTGAAATCACAACAGATATTCCTAGCCTTAAAGGTGCTTAATAAATACGCTGAGTATTTTCTTTAAGCTCTTCTCTAATAGTGTTATGTGTGTTATGTGCTATGACTTCTAGACATGAGCGTCTTGAATCATATCATACAATATTCCTGAAACACCCGCAAAATTATACTCAGAGTAAGTTTTGACCAGTCTTGCCTGTCAGATAATAAATGCAAGATCAAAACATCAAAGTATTATAAATGCATTTGCTACAAGAAAATAATATTGGGGAAAAAGAATGTATTATATAGCCAACGTCAGGTAAGACACTTAGGATGTGCAACAGAGAGTGTTAACTCTCATTTTCCTGGTCTTTGAGCTCTTTAATATTTATAGAGTGCTACACTGTTTTTTTGGGAGTTTTTTCCTTTTTTTTTTCTTTTGGACATATACTGCAATGTAATACATTTGTGCACATATTCTTTCCAGAAACATTCTTTCATAAACTATATAAAAACTGTAACTTGGAGAATGGGAGACAGGAGATTGAATTTGCTCAGTCAGAAATGGATGTTTAAGCCAAGATTGCCATATTTGGAAAAAAATAGAACAAACAAATACGTTACAGTGGCTTAACTAAATAGCCATTGTAGGGATAGATCTCCCATCAAACTTATTTAAAGTAAACCTCAGTACTTTATTTCTGCAGCTTACCTATATAATGGATGCCTAATGCAGGGTTGATTAAAATGGCATTTCATTTCAAGCAAGAACATCCAGCCAGCACCCAATCTCTATAAATCTTTTTTTTTTGCCTGAATTCCACAATTACTGAAAATTCAGTTTTAAATTTATTGAGTAGGACTTCAGTTTTGACAGCTTCTTGGCATCTGTTTCCCAAATATATCTAAGAATGATCTAGAGAAATGCAGCATTCCAATAACTTGATCTGATCTGCCACAGAAATACAGTGGCAGCCAATGTTACAATAAAAAAAAAAAGGAAGTGGAAATAAAGGGGTCACTTTCAAGATATATTTTTTATTTATTTATTTTCTTTAATCTGTGATTATGGATTAAGAACAGTTCAAACATCCAGATATCCAGATATTCTGACTGGCTGATTTTTTTTTTATTTAGCACAGTTAAGTTCTCCAGTCATTCAACTAGCCACTGAACCTTTTTCTTGGTAGTCATGGAGTTGTATATCTGTACATTGATATGTTTTAGAAATATTGTTCATGAATTTAATTTAGATATTCTCGGTTTTAGTTTTCTAGAGAATACAAAAGGCAGTGAGTTGCCTGCAGATTTTATTTTGCATCCAGGGTTTTATTTGTAAATCCTCTGGATTAGATGTTTGCTGTGGTTCTTCCATGGTCAAATTAAGTATCTCTGTCAGCTCTTTCTCCATCTACTGGTCTTTACCTTTAAATTCAGAACATTGAGACACTCATAATCATTTAGTATGTCTCTGTTTGATCATGGCTGGTGACTGTACAGTGGAAAGGGTTAATGATAGGTTTTTGCATCCTCTTTATTTTCCTTTTTTATATTTTTTTTCTGAATAATAAAAAAAGTTTATTGTGTATAAGGGAATGTGGGAAGCTCCTGACACAACCCAAACTAATTTCTTATCAACTGCAGATTATTATTCCCTAAATTATTCCCCCTTTGAATATGATTTGAAATTTGCCAGTGCAAAAAGTTCTTCAGATCTCTTTTTCAAATCATTTTCTCCGGATCCAAAGTCATTTAAATGCCACGAAAGTATAGGATCTGACTAGCAAACACTGGATTGCTGCCTCTAGCGTGGGCTGCGGTGTTATGTCAAATTTTTGAGATACTTTGGAAAATACTACTTAAGGCCACAGCAAAAAGATTAGGACAGGGAAGTTGTTCTAAGTGTTTCCCGTCCAACAGGGGTATTTTTTCACTCAAGTAATTTCTTTAACTCTCTCTCTCTAAATATATATACTTAATATAGTCTATATGTAAATATATAGAGCAAATATAGAATATATATGCTGTAGGATATGATATATAGAGAATATATAGAGAGAATATATACTAAATATTGCACATATATAGTCTATATATTCTATTTCACTGTATAGAGAGAACATATATAACATATACAGAGAATATATATAGTGTGTATACCATAACATAATGACCTGTTAAAATATGTTGCACTCTTTAAGATGAAGGGCATGACTTTGGTGTGAATATTCATTTTAAGCCCCTCTAGTGCCTGAAATAAGCTACATTCTGTGAAGTTTTTGGACTGTGCCAAGGTAATAACTTCTGGGACTTTATGAAGTGGATGGCATCTTTGCATAATTAAACATTTGCAGTAAGGGATCACAAGAGAGATTTTGACAGACTTCTGAAAATTCCCTAGGGAGGCTATAAAGACTTAAAATTGTTTCTGCTGATGAGAGTGCACACATCTGGAAAAGTCACCTTCATCCAAAGAGATCTTCTAGTCCAAGAAAGCTTCTTTAGTGAACACACAAAGGAATCAATTGGTTTGTGTAGATTGTTTTGCAGAATATATATTTCTAGGGAAAATAGGCCATCTTTCTTCAATTTCTTTTGTGTTAAATGCTTACTAAATATATGAATGGGTGGAAAGACAGATTTTTATGGGGATTAAATTACTAAGTAATATTGTGTATGCTAATGCCACCACCCCCCCTGCCCAAATAGTAGTGATATTTGGAAAGAGATCTGTCAGGATCTGACAAATGTTTTTAAAAAGACTGATATGAAAGGAAAAATGAACAAATGAATAATTATTCCTTACAGTTTGCACTTGCATCTTGTACCATGGCTAGTCAACAAATGATGTACTTCTAGAACAGAAAAGTTTTGATGGATGTTAGGAATAACTTTAAATGTAGTAGAACAATGGAGAATTTTGAGGCAAACAAGGGAAGAGATAGGCTCAGCTCTACTGCTGTTGTTATCTTAGCTAGTTCTGCTTTAAATCTAACTAAAGTATATGTTTATATGCATATGTTCTGCTTTTGTAAAATGAAGATTAAGACTACATATCTCAAAAGATGATACTCAAAAGCATTGGCTTTTTTATGTTTTATCTTAAATAATCAATGTAACACTAAATCATGAACTGCTGATGTACATTTCTGGACTTTTTTTATCAGTAACTATCTTTTTATACACTAGCACAGAATAGATGAATTTGGAAGGAGGTTCTGGTGGCCGCTATTCAGGCCATTATGCCTGTGTTTTTCTCTGCTGACATTAACTACAATATGTGGTCAAATGCATACTCCCTTAAATACCACACAGGAGTAATACTCGATTTGGTACGTGCTTTGTGGCATAATTTCATTCATATTTTGTTGAGAGTTTTTCATTGTTTCTATACTAGGCTTATTACAAAATGAAAATATTGTTTATGTTTTATGATATATTGTAAAGTCCTGTACTGACTACCTGTTATCTTTCCTTCCTACTGGTTACTCACAAATGTATTGCAAGTTGAAATGTAAATAAGTAATTATTTTAACTAAAACTTACCGACTTTTGTTAATGTAAAACCCTTAACTTTTTTATTACTGAACAATTAATTATTTGGAAAAAGTGGAAACTCAAGAATGGAAGAAGGTTAGTATTCATGTACACATATATGAAAAAGAATATGATTATTATCTATGTGTTCCTTCCCTAAGTATATTAAAAAAACCTCTGCATATGTTTTTTTACAGCCTGATAATATATCTCTGTGATATGTCCATGTCATATGTCTGTGATATGTCTGTGATAAGTCCATGGATCAGTAACCACTATCCCTTCAGTGTTGAGACCTAAAGCAAAATTAAGTCTTTAAAATTTCACTCATGAGCATGACCTTTTCAGTAACCATAAAAAAAAACTTTAATAATTTCTCTTTAAAACTTTTTTTATTATAAACAGTTTTAGTTGAGTTTCCATAATTACAGTTAAAGAAATATTTGTTCATTTTTTGAAGAGAATCAACATTTTAAAATTTTTATGTAGAGTTAATAATGGACTATAAAGCATATAGTTCTGCTCTTAAACAATTTGCACTAGCACAGCACATTTCAACACTCTCCTGCTAGCCCATTAAATCTCAGCATACAATGAATGAAAAAGTGTACATTAATATTTATTTTTGGTAGATTGCACAGGTAATAGTGCACCTATTGCAGGAAAGATCCTGTGCATGACTTAATGAAGATTTCATTTCCATCATTCAACCTACACATTACAAAATTCAAATATAAACTTTTATGGTATTTCCCTCAGTTGAAATTCAATTATTGATGATATAAGCCTATGTGTTAAAATGTTTGACATAAATATATACACTGAAGGACTTAAAACATATTCAAAGGACCTTATTCTGATAGCACACATTCCTTCTTAAAAAAAAATATAGTGCTGAAATTCTAGCAAAAGCCTATCTCTGTTATTGCACATGAGGACATAATGAATACTGATTGTGCATTTTTTATTATGACTTATTTATGACCTTTCAACTGCTAAACTTGTCATAAGGGAATGAAATTGCTATTTTTATTGCTATTTTTCGCTATCTTGAATAATATTTCTCAACCTGCAGTCTTCAGTAGCTTTGTGAGTTTCCTTATTCCACTTCAAGTATATTATCTCTGTGCATTATCCCTTTTATTTCTGTTCTCCCGTCTCAGATTAAATGTTTTTCTTTTCGTCAGTGTCTTAATTTTTTGAGTTTGTTTTCAATTAACTTTGATGTTATTTTTCACTGCAGTATTTTTAAAACTTCATGTATGTATTATTAATGCTATTTCATAAATGCTTTTGAGATGTCTCTATTTCTAAGCGTAAACAACAGGTAATGCAAGTTAAATTGTAATGGAAGGATCAGTTAGAAGATAGAAATGAAAAACTGATCTTTTTGGCTTCTGAGAGAATAAATGATTGCTAGAGAAACAGATGCAGATTTATGTGCAAAAATAGAAATGCTTGCTTTATCTTGACACTTAAGCAGTATCCAGTCAGAATATTTGTGAAAGGCTTTTGGATGTCAATGTCAATTAGGTCTACTTAGATTACTTTAACAAGTAAATCCAAGAATCCAAGGCAACCAGAAGCCATACCGGGCTTACTGCAGATGTTCTTGAACCTAGGTACTGTGTGTACAGGAGGTCTGACTTGCACTTTAACTATCAGATGCATTGGTTTTTCTTACATTGCTATTCAAAAGAGGAGCAGCAAGTACTTCCTTGGCCAACAGCCACTTGCTATATTTGTCTTTTTTATTGCTTAGTTGAAGCTCCATTTTTAATGGATTTGTCTTTGAGAAACCTAGCAAGAGCTGTCCAAATCAAGTGAGAGACTGATCTTACAATTAGGCAGTGTGAATGATCAGAAGAACGTTTCTTGAACTCATTCCCTCAAACTTTTAAATTTAGAAGTATAAACATTATGTATTCTCCGTGGACACATGCACTTGTGTGCACTTCAGACTGTCTAGTTAGAGGAATATAAAAGTCTTCTGTTATGAAAACCCATTTTATTGTTTGGTATGACCACAGAATTCTGCTAGAAAAGCTCATTTCTCCCTTGCTTTTGGACTTCTTCCACACCTGGTACTACACTGAAGAGTTCCTCTACAGTGAATAATAACTAAACAAACAGAAGAACATGAATAAAACCTTTCTGTAAATACTATTGGATTGCAGTTCTTATCTCAAAAATTTATCTTTGATTTTGGATAATTATTTGTAACAGAAAAAGTCTTAAAAATGATGTTTATGAAGATTTTAATTCCTTTACTTTTCAGATTTGCAAGACAAACTTTCCTTAATAAGGGATGTGTGTGTGTATATATATATATTTAAATTATATATAGAGTTTACATAGGCAAAGTATTTAAATTTACTTAATGATGCTTCTGGTACAAATGTAGAGTCTTATATTAATTACCTGAGCTAGGTCCCTCAGGAGAAATTTGAGTTAAATGAGAGAAGTATAAATTGTACATCCCTTTCCTCTGGATGAATTGGAAAAAGAGTTGAACGAGTTCTGTAAATACATAAATATATAGTAGGTATCATCCCTGCTCAGAGATTATGTTACTGTTTGAAAACTTTGCTGTCAAGAATATTAAAAAAAAAAAAAAAAAACCACCTCTCTGAGAAAAAAAAAAAAGAGGAGGGGAGAGGAAAAATGGGAAAGGGAAGGGAAAAAAAGGAAAGGGAAATGGAAAGGAAAAGGAAGGGAAAAAGGAAGGGGAAGGGAAATCCTTCCTTCACACTTTTTGCTTGTTTCATTGTTACCTCCTGTTGATTACAGGATCTAGTTATGAGTAAATTACTGAAGATATCTACATAACTATAGTGCAAGAAGGCTCATAAACATGGATATATTTATTTGGAAGATGTGTGAAAGCTCTGGTTAACACTTTTCTGCTGGTCCATCACAAGTTTGCTGAGTGTGTATTGCTGTATTTTTTTTAAAGAATTATTAGGAATCAGAATAACTAAAAAAAAAAAAGTACAGCTCTCTTCCTCTGTATTCTCTTTTGAAAGATGCAAGGCAGAAACTAGGAATCTCATGCTTAACATTTTCCAAAAAAAAGATCAATTCATATGTAAACTTATTGCTTAGTTCAGGAGGTAAAAGATATAAATGTGTATATGGTTAAAACAAATCAACAAACAAAAATTTGAACAGATTAAATATATATAACTTTTGTAAGTGATAACATACTACCAGAAAAGAGGAAAAAAAATTCCTTTAGAAATTTACAATTGCCTTAGAAATTTTGTCCCTCTTGCCATACTCTAAGGCATGCAATGTGTCCTAATCAAAACATTCATTTTGTTTTACAAAATACTGCAATGGTCACTATTTGTCTTGCTGCTAGACTTTGTATTTACAGTGAAATTTGTATTTGTCTAAGCTTTTCTCTGTACTTCTAACAAATTGAGAGATAAGTGATTCATAGTGATGTACAAAGTGAGCAATCACTACAATGCCTGAACTATGGCTGCTATGTAAGACTCCTCTAAATGAGTCATCCATATCAGTTCCTGGTGACAGGAAAGCAGAATTCATGGACTAAGGTGCAAGGAATATACATGACTATGAAAATATCACATATCGAAGAACACTGCAGGAGAGCATATAATTTACAGTAGATCCAGGGAAAGATTTCTTCCACCACCATTGCCTGGTAAATTCCCTGAAGCAAAGAGAGAATCAAGAACAAATTGGTAGCAGTCAAAATCCTATTTCTGCTCTGTCCTGGACCCAGGGCAAGGTAATGCCATAATACTGGAAGTATACCCTTGCAGTGCAAACATAATTCAAGAATTTTGAATGAAACATGACAGGAAAACTTAAAGACAGACAGAAAGACAGACAAAAGTAGAGCTATGTCCAGAAGCATTCTGAAGCATTCTGATCTTAAAATTGGAGTCTCAGTAAAATGAAGTTGTTTCAATGAAGAGAAAATTGTAGAGGAGTTCAGAGTGGAGATAAATCTTAGTTAATACATACTATAATGTTCTATATCTTACTAGAGTGTGTACTATACTAAACTGAAGAAGTTTTAGAAATCTTCAAATCAATAAATGACACAATAAAAATGCTGTACGTATAGTAGAGGAGCACTGTTGGCAAATATAAAATTGCTTTAAAAATAAGTGAAAAGTGTGATAAGAAATTTTGAACAAAATAAAGGAGTTTTTAGGCATTATTAAATAAAGAGGAGAAAATATTGGAAATTCTTCTGTGGAATGCAATCCATCGTAGAAAGAAAAACTCATATGTATCCTTGTTCTTCCTTTTATTCTATGAATTATTAAAATAATTTTTGATGTGCATTTTACAATTAGGTATCAGAATTAGGTAGGTGTCCTTGGGCAAAATAAAACAAAACTATTTTATCATTGGGAGAATATGATTCTTTGTGTATGTGAAAAAAAAATCCATTTTGACACCAATCAATAGTCCTGAGTCTGAAAAGTTTTTAGCTTTATAGCAGATCAACAAATACTTTTGAAGTAAGGTTGCAGAACAGTTTGAACATATTGTTTGTAGTAATACAAGTAATTTTCCAATGAATTTGTTACACTCTTCTTTGAAATGTGATTAATTAATGAAAATATACTTTAGAGAAAATAATTTATGGATCTTCATTTATTACTACTGCCACTTCCTACCCCACAACATGCTACTCTATTATCTTGCTTTATTACAAACTTCAAAGTATGTTCAAGAATTCTCATCTTATCCTATAAATGTTATTGGTACCATTGTACTAAGTTTGGGTTTTTTTGTTTGTTTTCCATTTAATTTACTATTCTCAGATTTTAAGAATTTCAGGGTACTGATGTGTTTAATTCCTTATCTTACCTTATCTGCAAGATAGCAATCCTATATAAGCCCAACTTTATTTAAGTGCACGTCAGAATATATAGCCGGCTGTGGCCCCTGTGGATGCCTCTGATTGGCTGAGGGCACCCTTCTAGGAGCTTCTCCCTTCCAGGATTGGTCGGCTCTCAATCCCACCTGTGATAGGCCAGGCTCCTGGCGGGAAGCTGCTGGACTGTCATTGGCTGGAGGCTCCTAGTCAGCCCAGCAACTGCTAGGCAGAGCCAGGAGCACTCTGGCCCCCACCTTTCTGGGGTTACTGGAGGGCAAGGTGATTGACAGCCTTGCTAGGCAGCCATATAACCAAAGCGCCCTATAACTATATACACACATATACATATAGGTTGGCTGGCAGGATTTTCACTGAGCATCATCTCGCAGGGCGCTGTGGAACCGCTGTTCCACAACAATATATAGGTATTTTATTTTTCTAATATATAAGGCTAGTCCTTGATATATATGAATCAATTATAAAACAGCACACAAGTGAACCTAATTGAACAGATAAGTAAATTATGCAAGTTAAAATAAAAATTACAAGGGCAAACTAATGGCTGCTTTTATTATAACGGATTCTCATAACTTTGAGAAAATACATTTGCCATGGTTTCACTCATATTATCCATTCCAGTTAAAATTCACAGGTGAATTATAAGGACTGCTAGTAAAAAGGGTATTATTTTCTTTAAAGTATCCTTAATGCTTAAGGTATTTTACGGGACTGGCTTAATTTACGTAACAGACGAAGTTTAACTCTATGAAGGCTCCCACAGATAGTGAAGAATTGAAAATTGTGCATTTGGTTTATTGCATTTATTTTTGTGTAGATTTGTTATTTATGTAGCTAAAAAGTTTTGATGTTTTACACCTTGAATGCTCTATCGAACTACCTTTCAAAGAGACCTAATTACCTCATGATAAGTCTATGAAAAACTTACGATACTTCAAGTTAGGCTGTGCATCCTCAAATCTTACATCATACCACATGTGGGAAGATTGAGTGGGAGACAGCTCAAAGATTAATTTTACTCTCAGTAAGCTCTCAGTAAGGTTTCCCTCTATAAGCAAAAAATCTCCTTTTTGGATTGTTTATCTTGAGCAGCTTGCTATCTTGACTGGATCACCTTTAGAGAGGTGTCTCCTTATAAATTACTTATAAAGAGATTAGTGTGCAAAGGCTCCCTTATGAACAATTAGTATTTACTTCCCTTTGTCCATGTGTTCCCATGTTATACACACGCATATGCACCCTCATCTTGGAAGCTTTCTAGTAATGATCTCAAATACATTAAAATATTTGCATTTTTATTTTTGATGAGTGGAAATAATCCAAAAATAAATTTCTTGAAGACACCTTCCTTCTCTCTAACTCTTTAAGTCTCCTCAGGCAATTTAAGTTAAGGAGTGCTTGCTGCTGGATTAAAATAGAAATTAACAGAGAAGTGTCAAGGTGTCCAAGATGGAGCTAACCAGAATACAATCAAAGGTGGAGTTTTCCTGACATTTCCCTCCCATTGCCAGAAAGCAAAACAAAACAAAACTGCAAAAGACAAAAGGAAATCTAAATATTTCAAGAATTAGCTGACAGCTTCACAAGGAACTTTTATATATATATATATATATATTTGCAATATTAGTATGCACAGCTGTTCTGGTAGAGATGTTCTAATTGTAAGTGTTCAGCTTCACCATTCCCATTATAAGACAGTAATATTTGCAAGAGTCTTTTTTTTTTTCTTTGAATTTCTTATAAAATAAAAATGCCTAAATGACTATTGAGAATTTTTATTATTTATCTACTAGATGTACAGCATCAGACTGGACAGAATTATTTTTCAAATTAAAACTGAGATTAGATTCAGTGCCACATGGCAATAAATCTTGTAGGAATTTTTAATTGCTTGCTACTGCAGTGTAGCCAGCAAAATCAAGTAAGTCTCGGCATGAACAATCTTCAAGAGGACCAGGAAAACAGGAAAATAATATCTAGACTAATATTTTCTGATTCGGCTCATTTTTTTGTGCTTTTTTTAACTTTAATTTTAAGCAGAAACGCAGAGACTATGGAATGAATATAATGAAAAATATTAGGGAATTATATGAAGATACTCAAATCATAGTTAAACATTAATTGTATGAAAAAATAAGGAGGAATAAGTGGCTTTGAAAGTAATATATGCAATCTGAAGATATGCCTTCTGTTTGAATACTTGATTTTCCCAATTTTTTATAGGAGAAGGCTAATATAATTTTTTTTTAAAAAAGTTAATATAATTTTTTTTTAAAAAAGTTAATTGAGGTTGAATAAATTTTTTGACAATTAGTCTGTAGTGTACTGTAAATGAGCAGAATTATTGAATTGAATTTCTCTAAATAAAAATTCATTAAGTGTTTAGGCTAGTTTTTCATCTATCCTAAGAAGACTTTTATGTACTATTTCTTAATGCAGCCAACTAATTCATGGAAAGATCCAAAGGCTTAAAGCACCAGCAATAATTTCTGTTATATATATATCTATATATATAGATATATATTTTTTTTCACTCCAGCTTTAGAGTACATTCAGTTGACATTTGTGTGACTGAATGGGATCAGAAATCTTAGTAATGCATTATGACAGAGGTGCAAAATGGCAAGAAAGAACATGAAGGATATAGGAGGGCAACACAGTGAAAAAAAAGTTCGTGCCTCCCTACGTATATGTTGATCCCCCTTGTCATTCCCATTATATCTCATTATATCCATGTATCTACAGTTAATGAAGTAGCAGCTCTCAGCCTCTCAATCCATTAATATCATCCCAGTTCATAGCAATAATGATGCCATCAGCTACAAACATGAAACCTCAGCGTAGCCATGTTATTGAGCTTGTAGGACCTACAACGCATTGTTTACAAAGAGACTCTTGCTGTGAATATAAAAATTCAACATTTTAAAAATAAAATACTATAATTTTTGCCTGATTAATTATATTCTGTATTATAATAATAGACTATACTTTCAATGTCGCTATTCCTGTGTAGCCCTACTTGTTTTATTCCTACAGTGTTACATAACTGGACACATTTTGCCCTGTTTTAATTGTTATAGTCAAACACACTACATAGCATAAATTAATGTTGTATTAATTTTAACTTGATCTTCCCATAGGTATAATACAGTATATATACTGTTTAATGCACATTCCTGGACTAAGTTCTGCTGATCAGTGAATATTTGCTGCCATCTGCAGAAAAAATATGGGAAATGTTTCTGTAGAAACAACATCTTGGTGAATGTTTTATCCTAAGAAAAATTGCTTATTGTGAATGAATAAATCTTAAGTGCTAGCCATTCAAATTGTCTAGAAGTAATGTCAGAATAAATTCCTGGTAAATCAGAAAAGCATTAAGAATGCATATTCCTCTTCCTATTATTTATTTAAAAAAAAAAATATTGAATAGATTCCTATTATGTATATTTTATTATTATTATGTTTAAATGAAATTTAGAGGTCTTTGTTACAGGAACTTGTACTTTTTCTGGACCAAAATTTTTACTCTCCACCTAGCAGATTCTAGCAATATAGTTTGCTCACATTCTCTCATCACAAAAGATCGGTTTCATAATCATTGTAATTTTTATTGCTGGAAAGGACTATTGTTTTCTTCTTCAATTAAGAACTTAAGACTTAGTAAATTTGTTGATATACCAACTCTAACTCATCAAGAACTAAGTGTCTGTATTATAAGAAACTTTCACATACATGCTGTAAGTACATTTTTCCACTTACACAAAAGCAGAAGACACTGAATAGGAATCTATAGACACTACTGCAACAAAGTGATATAATTTCATAAAGAATGGGTCAGAGGAAAAGAGCCTGCTACCCACGAGCACTGTATAAGAATGCTTACATAGATGAGCAAAGATTGACAAATGTGTAAAAGTACTTCATTCAAACTTGTTTACATAACCATGCAAAAGATGCTCTTACATATTTTCCTCGACTATTCTAAAAATCTCAGATTTCTGGTCTACTCAAGTATGCATATAATTAAAGTAAAAAAAAGATTTCATCCTATATTTTTGAAAATAACTACCAAGATATTCTATTTTACTGGGAAGTAGTATACAACGAAAATATATTTAGAATAAAGTCTTATTTTCCTTAATGATTATCATTTTTATAGCAGTTGATAGATTATTTTATATTTCTTTCAATATAATTTTATGTAATATGTAGTCTACTTCACTTTCCGTAATAACAAATCATTATTCGTGAGGAGCTTTGAGGTCATCTTGATCAAAGTCCTGTCTGTCTGTCTATCTATCTATCTAGATAAAATCTATATTTTGTATAGATTCTACTCTATACTTGTCACCGTGATAGAGTATTTTTTAGTAATACAATAAATCAGATAGGTGATATATCTCATGCATGATTTTTTTTTTTATTATTATTTTTTATTTTATTTTCCAAAAGAGGGTCAAGATATAGAGTGGGCTTTTTGTGTGTTTGTTTTGTTTTAAGGCATGGAAACATATACTTTTTCTTCAGTGTGTAAGTTTTTATGTATTTGCATTGAAGAGATGGAAGTTTATGGTGATAATGAGGTTTCTGATGATTGCTGTATGTTTTTCATTCTCAAAAGCGATCACTGAAAACAGAATTTTCTCATATGTAGTTCAGTAAATAATTATTTCCATGCATGTATTTTGTGATTCTTATTTTTTGTTTATTCTTGTGTTTGTAAAATTGTAAAGTTAATACAGCCACAATTTCAGACTACAAATAAGATTCAATACAAAAATACAGAATTATTTTTAGTTCTTTCTATATCTGCAGATAAATATGTTTTCTGGAATAAATGTGTTCTATGCTCCTGTTTCCTGGAGCTTCACCCTGATGAATCATCTTATAATGTTATTGATCACTCATTCTTTGCTTGAGGATTTGTTTCCTCAAAAGATTGAAAAAATCTTCAAATCAAATGACATTCAAAGGTTAGCCTGTCCTGTCTCTGGAAATAGGCACTATAGTGACAGACTTCTTAAGAAGTCTAACCTAGTATCTAGAACTAGATCTGAAAACAGGGACTCAAGCACATAAAGAAAAATTGGTCCTTACATTTTTAATAGCAATAATACCATATAAATGACTGCTGTAAGATTTAGGGGGAAAAAAAAAAAGACATAGAGTTCAGGATGGCTGTGTGACCTGGCATTGGGCTGCTAGGAAGCAGCAATCTGAGAAAGGACTGGTAAAAGCTGTATTTGGACCTTGCCTTTTCACTGAGGAACTATGTTTAATCTGCAAGCATTTCCAGAGAGTCTTTGAACTGCTCCTGTCTTTGTTTATATCATCTTGCCTTGTTGACTTACCATTTTATTTGGAAATTCTTAATAAATTTATGACTGAAAATCTTGATTATTCAGGATCTTTACTATTCAAAATGTAAGGTTTTTCAAATATATTTAATGTAATTTTCATAATTTTTTCCTCTCCAAACTACAGGCTATTGTACTATATTCACTTTTGTATATATGCTGAAATGAATCTCAGCAACTTGCATAGCTAAATGAGTTTCTTTCTGGTGACTCAGAATTTTACTTACAAGGAAGTGAGAGCGGCAAAAAGTTGCTAAGGTGCTAATATGCTTTAGAGAGAAACACAACTGGAATTTTATCATATTTGTTGTCAAAGTATATACATTGATTGTATGTAGTGGTCACCTGTCCAAGATGAAGTGTTTGTGTTTCAAAATGTCAAACCTAGTTGTACAACAAAGTACAACGGAGGGATATAAGACTCAACAAATCTCATTATGCTTTATTGAGAAGAATAGTAGAATATCCTGAGAAAATTGTCTAATTCTAAAATTTCTTTGATTAACATTTTTTTCTTTAATCAGTAATGAAATCTTAGGAATCAACTAGAATGATATGTACTATGGATATTTTATGCTGCTGGACTGAGTAATAAGAATGAATTGCTAAAAAAAAAGATAAAAAAAGGTTATTGTTCAAAACATATCTTTCTTTTATTTAGAATAATTTTGGGACAACTGTCCATTAAGCTGACATAAACAAATAGTAAAAATTCTTAAAAGTAAATTCTGAAGTCAGTAAAATTATTCTGCATAAAGCCAGAGGGCACCTGAAGGTATCAGGTCATGTCTTCAAGCAGATTGCATATCTAAATCATTACAGGCCATTTATTTTGAAAGTCCTCTGGCCACAGTATACTATTTGGAACTAGAGTTGAGAATACATAAAGGAGACTGATACTCTTTTTTTTTTTTTTTTTCAATCTTTTTTCCCTCCCCTTATCCTCTAACATCCCCAAAAAAGTGCCAAAACATGGCTATCACATAAAAAACATGACTGATTTGACATGCTGCTCCACTTGATTACTCAATTGAATGCTGATGTCTCTGAAGGATGAGATGCTTACTATTATACCAAGATTTGTATTTAAGGCTGGAACTCTGTTTGGGTGTGTGGCTCATTCCTTTCAATTAATTCAGCTGCAATGTATGTCTTGCTTTCTGTCATCTGCATTACAATAACAGTGACTTCCTAGCGGTGCTGCCACATAGACAGGGAGACAGAGTAACCTCAGTGCCTCTGTGTGCTTTCACTGCCACTTCAATGGGCTATTGCTGTCAGGAGCAAAAGTACAATAAATTGAAGCTCTTTCTTCTGTAGAAATCCTATGATAGAATTAAGGAGTACTTTAATATTTTA
This sequence comes from Eudromia elegans, assembly GCA_003342815.1. Classification (NCBI taxonomy): domain Eukaryota; kingdom Metazoa; phylum Chordata; class Aves; order Tinamiformes; family Tinamidae; genus Eudromia; species Eudromia elegans. Next base: position 401,289 of record PTEX01000377.1, on the reverse strand, counting down.
CAAAAGACTGGGACCATCTGTTAGGATCCAGCTGGATGGCTCTCAGTCTAATAGAGTGGAAATGCATCTTGTGACTCTCTATTCGGGAGGTTTCTTCAGCTGTCTGTCCTATTGTTAATCTTTCAGCGATCACATTCTGTGTCACTGAGCGGTCAGAGCAATTTCCGCTTTCAGATCAAAGCATAGAGGTTATGCTTTTAATTTATTTAATTAATTACCAACTCCTTCAGTTAAAGTCAATTCCTGTTAAGCCCTACACAGAGCAGAGAGGAAAAGAAAGAGGAAGATTTATTTCTATCTGAAAAGGACAAATTTAGCACAGTGAAGCTGTACAGTTGAGAGCAAAGGAAGGGTCAGGAGACATTCAATGTTAATCTTGACAGGATATTTCCTGATTCTGAGCATTTTGCCACAGCCAATTAACAAGTCATCAAGATGTGAAAGAGATAATTGCAATGCCATAAGCTTCATATGCTTCAGCCTCCTTCCCTGAAGTTTTGATTTTGGAGAATTCAAAATATTATGGAATATTTTTCTACCGCTGGATAAATGGTGTTCCTACCTCCTGGATTATTATTTACCTTATAATTTGATGCAGGAAATGGCTGAATGAAGCTTCACTTTGGACTGACCTTCTTGATATGTTTGATTATGATCTCTTCCAATTTTATGGCCTCTGACTTTTAATTCCACTTTCATTTTAAAATATTCTAGCAGCTATTCTAGGTTTAGATCTCTAAACCCTTGGAGGTTTTAGGGCCAAAAAAAAAAAACTCCTTCAAATTAGAAAACTGGACAAAAATATCTGACTTAATCAGTAGACATGATGAGAACTTGGTAAAGAATATTTTTGGCTTTTTTTTTGTGTGTGTGTCAGAAGTTGATTAAAGGTAAATTGTGTTGCTCTCAGTAGAATTGTATCGGCCAGTAGGGTAGGTGATAGTCCAACAGTTGGAAAATGGGTGGGCAATAGTATATTTGGCATAGTCACAAGTCAGCCACTTGGCAAGAAGTCAGATTAGGTCAGGAAACTACTTGACTGCGTAATGACAGAGATGACACCGAGTGATTAAACTCAAATTGGTCAAGGTCCATTAAAAGAAAATGTGGTCACAACACTCTTGGACACAAAATGTCTTACTTTCAGGCTTTCCCAAGAAAGAATAGATTAATAACTACATTACTACTTGCAGATATAAGTGACCCTCATTTGTCTTCACCTCAGAGCTGTTGTCTCTGAAGGCTGTGATATGCTGACTTTATTGTTTGCCTTCGGTTTTATATCCTTTTCTAGAAAACAAAACAAAACAAAAAACACCTGTAAAAGAATCTTTTCTAGAACTGAAACATGGGACATTAGCAAAACCCAGACTAGCAAAATTGCATTCTTAGGATATGTTGTGTCAAAGGCAAAAAGAAATTTTAAATACGTATGGGGGTATGTGTGGTGGCCTGAGATATGTCAAAAGAGTATTTAGCCTTTCTGGACTAAATTAATTTTCCAGCAATTGAAGGAGAAGGACTCTTTCTCAGTCTGCGTTTCCACATTCCTCCACTGTGGTCAGCAGGAGCTGTGAAGACTAACATCTTCACCTCAGTAAGCACACTTTGCAATCTATATGCAGTGTGCATATGCTGATCCGTGTTCCAAGAAATGGACTAAATGCACTTTTAAGAAATGTGTTATTTCCAGAAATAGGTTATGCTTCATATGAATTCTATGAGAGGCTTCTCCTCACTCTCTGTCATTGATCACCATATATTAGATTAGATATTAGATCATAAAGGCAGAAATGAATTACATAGGTGAAAATCCAATTTCACCAATTTTTGCTAATTCCTTCTCTCAGTGAATGGCCTACTTAGAGGAAACAGTCTAAGATAAGGAGTTAATACCTTGGTTGCCAAATTCAGTGCTGTCTAGACCCAACAATATTTTCTTTTTTCTTTTTATATGACCATTACATACATTTGCAAGTATATTTTTACATGTTCAAGAACAAAAAATGCAGATAAATATTTAAGAAAGGGCTTCATATGTACTGTTTCTATAATGTTTTTGTGATGTACTCTATGATTAATAATTCCTTCTAGGGTTAGCAAGTGCAAAGTAGTTTGTGTCTATCCTGTTCATGGCTTGATTATTTCAGAGTAGAATAGCTGCATCTGTCCTGTAGACAATTTGGGGTACCTCCTGGATCAGCAACTTTCTACATGGATTTGTTCTCTTCCATGACATATCACCACAATAAGATATGGTATGGACTTCAGTGTAGGCCTTTTTACATTTTGAATGAAATAATTCAATCTGCAACTAGATCTCTTAGCATGGTTTCCCTACCTTATGTCTTAGGAGCCATGAAGACTTTTGCAGCTGTGAATTCTTGCTCACTGTTCCTTTTTTTTCCTTTGTGACAGCCTTAGGCACTACAGCTTCCCATATTTATAAATTATTTCTATAGTAGCTTGTGGTATGGAAGCTTAACCCTTACTTGAGCAATGTTGTGGAGGACTGGGTGTTGCAGGGTGACAGAGATATCCACAGACACATCCACATTGCCAAGCAAAGCAATTCCTGGACCTATTATTATTATTACTTTCTAAAGAGATATGTATATCTACTCCACAGAAAAAATGAAATCATAAAGCAGGAATAGATCAATGAAAGAAAGAGTGATTCATCCAGATGAATAGTGCAGTTATAGCTGACAACACTATGTTGAGTAAAAAAACCTTTTAATTGAGTTGATCTTTTTCTCAGAAAAATACCTAAGCACATTATTTTTCCACTGTGTTCTTGTACTGTTGCACAGAACCATGTGCACGGAGTTCAGAGAAGAGCTTTCAACTAACTTGACAGACCCAATCTTAGGAAAACTTTAGATAAGTTTTTTTTTTTCATTTTAAATTAAATAAAAATAAGCTGTTTTTCACATAACAGAATATTTTAATATGGGCAAAATCAAAATCAAGGTACTACATAGTGTTACATGTAGGTGTTACATCTCATTATAACACGAGTCATAACTATGTCAGCAGGCACAGAGATATAAGCTTTTTTTGGGTTTTTTTTTTGCACACTGGGGCTTTTTTTGGTTTTTTTTTTTTTCCCCGCTGCACACATGGCGGGTGGGTGTAGCCCACCCTGGCCCGGTGTCAGGAAGGTGAGGGCAGCTTTCCGGCCCTGCGACCGCAGGGAGAGCTGCCCAGAAGCACTGCGGCGCTACAGCTGCAAGGAGGATGGGCACGCAGAGCCAGGAAGGCTCAGCAGGATGCCCGCTTCCCCTCCAGCAGACTGCAAACAGCAGCGACTTTTATTTTTCCTCCCCTGAATATGAGGAGGGAGATCTTGGAGCCCCCACCCCCGCCATCATGCTTCTGACCGAGACTCCTAAACACTCAAACCCATCGCGTGCAAGCTCTGTTTTGGGGATCAATTTGGGGAACAGGATCCAAAACTCTGCAGCACTTTTATGGCTTTGATAAATAGTTATCCAGATGTGTTGAGGCCCTGGGAGTGGTTGTGCTTGCCTGTTAAATCTCATATGAGAATTAGGAGAGAGAAAGGGCAATAAAGATGCCAGGTTTAAAAGAAAAAAAAAACCCACAAACAAACATGCAAATTCTAAGAAAATGACCAAAAAAATTACTATAAGTAGGGTACACTTATTGATCCCGCTGCAGTGGTGTAATTCTGTTCAATTTGATACTGGCTGAAGAGCAGTCTACTAATTTTAGTTAAAATAGACTGTGTGTTTTGGAAATTAAAATCAGAGCTAAACTTATAAACATCCAGAGTTTCATAATCACAACATGAAATCCAGTAAATCCTTGCATTTTTAAACTTACTTGGAAATTTACTGGAAGAAATTAATTGGACAGAACTACAACAGATCTTATTTTAAAATTCCTTATTAGTGTTACACAAATACTTAATTATTTAAATGTATGCCTAAGGGACAAATTTCAAAGGATTATGATAAGTCTCTAGAAGATGCTTTAGGTCCTAAAAGCACATATAGTAAGGAATTGCTTCTGAGCCAGAGCATTTAATAATAAACTAAAGAAATGAGACAAATAGCAAAGATTTTAATTACATTAAATGACTTGCTGAAGATCAGGCACCAGCACTAGAAGCTGGATTTGACTATACTGACTTATGGACCACCGTCCTAACCTTTTCTCCTTTCCTTCAGAGGCATACCACAGTCTCTTAACAACTGCCCAGTAAGCCCAACAGATACTTTTGAAATTTACTCTCAGTTTCAGAAATGGAAGTTTGGTAAAATTAATACTTTTTCACTGCCTAATGTGAAATTGAACACTCCATTCTCTCTCCTGTTGATGTCTACTGTTCAGTGTAGGTTACATAGATGAGCGATTCCCTAAAGGACAAATATATATTTCTTAAATTACAGGGAGGAAAAAAAGGAGAAAATTAGTTACAGTGGATCTGAGGACTATTAGGGTCTATTTGTAATCATAATTATTTCCTAAATGGAGTGAAAAGGCATTTCTATCAGTTTGTTTTTTCCACTTTCATCTTTTGCAGTTATCTTCTTCAATAATTAACTAGGAATTGGGATATGACTTATTTTGTATATCTGGAGAAATCCTTCTGTGAAGTGCTCATCCTTCCTTTTTTTTTTTTTTTTTCCCTGACATTATTCCAGCTATGTCATTTGTTTATGAAAGCACTCAACAAAAGAACTTAATTTCAAATTAAGTTAAATCCTAACCAATGTCCTGAGTTAGCAAGACAAATGTGGGCACATTCACAATTTAATATGAAACTTTATTTTCAGAGGTCAATGACATTGCTTGCATTAAAGACAGATACACACTTAAATATCAAGTTAGGAGGAAGCATATGTTATTCTTTTTACTTGTCAGAAAAGGCATACTTGTCTTTCGCCTTTTTTCAGGTCCATTAAAGACATTAAACTTGTTCTAGTGTGTCGAGAGATTCCTTGTTGTGTCACTTGGCATAATGAAAATTGCAGTATTCCCTACATCTATTTTTGTACTGGATTCTGTTGTCCCTTATTGGGGATTTTGAAATTTGTATGTTTGTGTATGCACGTACAAATACATAGCTATCTACATAATAAATAAACACATGATTTCAAGAAATGTTTTGGTTCCTCTGAAATTCTAGAATTTTAATGCATTATTACTGGAGGGAGGCTATGTCCTTCTTTAAATCTACAAAAAAAAACCTACTACAAAGCCTTAAGGTTGAATGCTTAGCAGGTGTAATTCAACATAGATTCATTAAATCTAGTGGAAGTAGGACAATTTACATAGGCTAAGGATTTGCCCCTTAATATTTAATCTCATTTCCCACATGATTCTTCTAATTGCTCTGTGTTCTGCTTTACCACTATCTGTCAGTTACAGTGAAAGAGCTATCAAATATTTAATTAAATTGCAGAATCACAGACATATTTTATTTCAAAATATCCTCAGATGGTTTAAATCAATTTGCTTAGTAATAAAATTTTAAATAATAATAGCACCATCTTCTTGGTCTTCTTGGTTCTTGGCAACTGATGTTGGCATCATTCTGTGAAAGTAAGTGTAACATGCTGAATAATATTATTTCTAAGTCCAGTTCGAATCTGAATAAAAAGAAAACAAGGGAAATTCTTCCTTAGTTAATTAATTAATGAAGCTTTCTTAATTAAAGAAACTGTGAAAGAGCCATGCTGGAGTACGTATCCCAAAATGTATAAGCACTCTCCTTGATACCTGAGATATTACAGAATGGTCAGAAGGGATAGTCTATTTTAGACTTTTTTTTTAATCTGTTTTGTTTTTAATTTGATGATTTCAATTGACCTGCACTCAGTAAATCATAAAACCCAAACATTGATTATTCTAGTATAAGAACTCCATCCAGACCAAGAAAGCTCTAGTCCATGAAGAATAAGACAAATTGAATAAAAACAAACAAACAAACAGATAGATAGATAGATAGATAGATAGATAGATACATACATACATACATACATACATAGATACATAGATAGATAAGAAAAAGGCCTTTCAAAGTATTTTCCAGGGAACAGGTAAATAACCAAAACCTTTTGAATAGTCCAGCCTCCCAGTACTCTGAAAAAGCTTCACGACACAGTGTTATTAATCACTGAATCAGAAGAACCAGAAAAGAAACCTGTTCCTAAAATACTAGCTTAAACTTGTTGTGTGTAGGGGAGTGAGGTTGTTTTGTTCAAATCTCTTTTTCACTAATGACAAAAGAATAGAAAAAAAATGCAGTATTTTATCAGGTATTTTTAATTAAGAAAACAAAGCTTTTTTTTTTTCTTGATTTTATTTTCTTTAATCTTATCTTATTCTTAGATAAAATCTAAGTTTTATCTTACCCACTTTATCTCCTGATACTTTAATAAAGTGGTAATCAGAATGCAATACCTATGGTATATATATCAACTGTGTCTAGTTCTGTAAGGGATTATTGACTTTGGAGAGCAACATTCTGTTTTCAGGTTGTTTTGTTTTAGAAGAAAGAATAAAGAACACAATAAAGAAAATAAAGGTGTATATATTTCATACTGTTCATACAATTCTACGATGACAACGAACAACAAGTTAACTACAAAGCAGCAGTGGGCCCTTGTGGCCAAGAAGGCCAATGGGGGTGCATTAAGAAGAGCGTCTCCAGCAGGTCGAAGGGAGGTGATTGTCCTTCCCTTAACTCAGCCCTGGTGAGGCTGCACCTCGAGTACTGTGTTCAGTACAGGGGCTCCCCAGTAAAAGAGGGATGTGGGGCTGCTGGAAAGAGTCCAGCACAGGGCTACAAGGATGATCAGTGGCCTGGAACATCTGCCCTATCAGCCAAGAGAGCTTGGCTTGTTCAGCCTGAAGAAGAGAAGACTGAGTGGGAGCTTGATCAATGTCTATAAGTACCTCAAGGGAGGGAGTGAGGAGGATAGTGCTGACCTCATTTCAGTGATGGCCAGCGATGGGGCTAGAGGAAATGGCCACAAAGTGAGGTATCAAAACTTTCACAGGAACTTAAGAAATAATTTCTTAACAGTGAGGGTGCTAATTAGCTTTCTAAGCTTGATTATAAAGGAAGAAATCTCTTTTACGCTAAAGAGTAAAAAGAAGAAGTGTTTTGATTTTTTTTTTTTTTTTATTCTGTGAAAGGCTAGAAGCAGTAAGGATAAATACACTGGAATATATAATAAAAATCCATTCAGTTATACAGTTTACAAGACAGCTAGTTTTCAGGCAGGGTAAAATATGGCTAAAGGGTTAAGAGGGAGACGCTGTTCATGTTTGTACAGTTCTCATGGCCAACATCAGTCCTTCAGCAGGAACTGACTGCTCATATCATGCTCAGTAGTAAACACTGCCATTCACTGCTTGCAAAGAAATTGCTTGCATTGCAGAGCTGGTGAAGTCAGTGAAAAAACTTCCTGCACCAGCTACTCCTCACCTTCAGTGTAACCTGCCCTAAGGAATGCGTGCACCCAAACAGAGTTCCACAATTCCCTGCTAATAAAAATTAATGCTGAAGAGTGGAAACAGTGGAATATCACAAACTCCACAGACAGAAACTAGGCTGTTGATTTTTTCTCCTCCCTTTTTACCTAGGAGAAAAGAGTACTGGAGTAAGGAGGGAGACCACATGAGCATACATTCTCCACCTGTTTTCTAATACATTCACAAACCTCTATCTTCACTGTAGTGCAAAATCTCAAGAATAGGTAGCAGCTACAGAAAATAAGGAAATTTATAGATTATACTTATAGTGGTCTTATGATTTTCTTAGATGAAAACAGATATGTGGACTCACTATGTTGAAGAAGCTGGTGACCTCAAGAATGGTGGCTTTTGAAGAGCTGTGTTTGTGAACATACACAGCCAAACAGCACATTTGGTGGTAAAGCAATATTTGTTCTTCACCAAGAAGTAGTTAATTCTGGTGGTTTGGTGTTCCTGCTTTGCATCTAAGATAACTTCACTACTACAAAACCAACATACCTCATTACTCTTTTCTTGTAACTGCACACACACACAAAAAAAAAGCTCAGTGGTTTATCTGTCCCTTAAAGAGCAACTGGCTATGCAAAAATAATTGCATAAAGTGTGTTTCTAGAAAAAAAAATCAACCTAAGCACTTGGACATAAATGATGTATGATCTGAATAAATATTATAGCTTAAAAATCTTTGCAAGCAAGCAGAAAGAAATGAAAAAAAAACCAGAATTTTTTTGTTTGTTTGTTTATCAATTTCTGTCTTATTTCCATCACTTGGCAGCTTCCATGAAGATCTCATTTGGACGAGATAAGAAGGACAGGGGATAAAATGGTGAGTAGTAAAAATCTAAAGCAGGAAAAAAAAATTCTTTGAGAAAGACTCGTTAGAGACTTTGAGATCATAACTCATCATAACTCATAATCATTTGGGGAGTTATTGGTGGTTCACTTATTTTCAACATTTACAATTCACTTTTTATGAGATGAGAAGTTAAACACTCTTTTTCTTAAGGGGCTCCAAGTCTTCTAGTGGTAGTTCATCTTCACTTTTGTGCACACATACAGTTTTAGTCTCAATACAGCCTAATTGCTTGTTTACCCACCACAAGAAACTTGTTCCTCAGCAGTAAGATCCCTACTGCAAGACCTGATAATCTCACAGGGCATCCAAATCCTGGCCAATCTTCATGCTACAGACAAGGTTCCCCAGGGGATAAGCTTTTGCTAAGAGTGCTATTGTTAGACTGAGAATTGTAAAACGAAGCATAGGTCCTCAAGCCCAGGCTTTGAGGCTGCACTGCAGATCAGTGCAATCAAGGAGAGCAAGACTTTTGCAAAATAAGAATGGAAAAACTTTCTGTCAAGCATTCTCAGCATTTTATGAGCTTTGTTAGCAAATTTAATAGCCTGCAGTATAGCAGACTAACAGGGTTCACTGCAGCAAAGTTACTTTTTAAGGTAGCCAGAGGGGAGAAAACACAGGGCTGACATGAGTGTGATTTCTAGAGAATACCCTAACATTCTATTTTGACCCCCAAATAAAGCATGAGCTATTTTAATATTCTAAGGCAGAATTTGGCCATTTTAAAGGACCAAAAAAAAAAGCTTTTGTTTGCTGAGGGTTTTTGCTATTTCTGTTTCTTTAAGTTTTAATATATACATGAAAACAATAGTAAGCAATTATGCAGGATGAAAGAGAAATACATTTTTAGTGGTTGCTTTATTATTTAAATGGAAGCTATAACAACAGCCCTTTACGATTAGCTTTCACTTTTCTTCAATTTATGAACCAATTTCAAAAGCTTTGTATGCATACATGTGCAATAACTATCCTGAAGAAACATAGAGAAATACCTTCTTCCTACAAGAAAGATACCTACATATCACACTGTTGCATCTCTTAAAAAGTTGCTATATATTTCAAGTCTATTTCTGTCACTTTTAAGTACCTTAGAAGAAATTATAGCTCATACAACTCTGATCTAACTTTACTTATGAGTTCTGATGAGAAGCTTCTTTGAACTGTACTTCAAAATAAAGCAAATTAACATCCAATGACTTCATGAAATTTGACTGGAAAATTAAGAAAATTTATGACATTTTGCATAGTTCAAGTCATCTTTCCATAATAATAGAACTTGTTGGTAATTGCACTCTTTAGCCATCAAGATATTGATATATCAAGGTTGTGGAGTCTCCTTTTCTGGAGATCTTCCAAACCCGCCTGGATACCACCCTGTGCCACGTGCTCTAGTGGTCCCTGCTGGAGAAGGAGGTTGGACTAGATGATCTCTAGAGGTCCCTTCCAATCCTAAAGATTCTGTGATTCTGTGATTATGTGAAGATAGAAATCTATGCTTTTAAATAACTCTGATCTATATTTCATTTCTGTATCCTGTACCCATGAACATTCACAATAGGTAAAAGAAGAAACAGTAATTGATAGAATGTTGCAGGACTCATCTCACTTGTAAGAGGAGTCAGGGAAAGTGGTAAGCTATTGGGAGAATGCTGACTGCCTGAGAAAGAATTTCTACATACAGAACACAGTGACAAAGTCATATTATGTGACATTTCAACAGATGGAAGGAAGAACAGAGGGAAGAAGGAAGAAAAGTGACATGGAGAGAAAAATAATAAGTACTTTTATCACAATTTTCTAAATGAAACTCAAATTCCTCTACACATGTTAAGTCATTCATGCCTCTTTTTTTTGACTACAGATAGATGATACTGAAATGGAGGTCTGAAATGAGTAAGTTGTTTAAATAGAAAGTAATATTTTTGCCATGAAGAATAGCTGTATCAGCATATCTTAGATTTAAAACTGTCAAGTTATCACTCTCTACTGACAAGAATGACATCAGCAGGTTGCAGTTACTTCCTTTGCTAGGTAACTTTAGATTGAAGAAAGCAGCAATGCCTTCCAGATGAACTGAAGTCTATTCAAAACTACATCTGTTCATGCAAATCATTTCACAAATTAAGTGGAAATTACAAATTAAGTGGAAATAACTGGAAATAACTATGAACCAGGTTCTAGGAAACCAAAGCAGCTGCACATGTAGTCCTTCATCTCTATGGTCCCATAGTAGGAATAAGTTAATATGTGATGGCACAAACAGAAATGGTGAACATTTCACCCAAATTGGGGGACATTTGAGAGAAAAAAAAAAAAGTCAATGTCTATGGACAGTAACCCAAGGTAGCATGATACTGTCTTTGGATAGCTGCAGGAACAGCAGTAGCAACTGTGTGAGATGTGAGTGGGTGAAAGATCTACTCTGCATAGTAGCAGAGCTATGAGAGGAAGTTGAACAGCTGAGGAGTATCTAGAAGTCAAAGAGGGAGATGGACAAGTGGTGCCAGGCTATGGCCTCCAAAAAACATGAACAAGCACCAGAATGTCCCCAGTTTTGAAGAAACTCTAAATAGTAGTGCAAAAATGGAATGGCCATGGATGAAAAGGGCAAAAGAGTAAGTTCTCTCTTGCACTATTCCAAATCAAACACTGGTCTGACAACAGCTAGGTGCTGTTCACTGCACTTCAGACATGTCAAAGAGAGCCTTAGCTAGTCAAAGAGACCTCTGATGAGTGAGATCAAATGTGAAAAGAATACAAAGGACCCAGAAGCACACCAACCAACACAACAGCAGAAATCAGTGTGCCTTTGTGACCTGAGACAATGACGTCTCTGTACCAATACATTATTTAAATCATGAAACTGGCTTAAATATCCAAGGTGGAAACAGGAGACCTCTCAAAACTCTGCTTGAAAGCTGGAAAAGAAAAGGTAAATGAAAAAGAATAGGCTTTAACTATTGAGCATTGATTTTTTTTTTCTTCCTTTTTAAGAAACAAAAGACTCTATAAAACTTAAGCTTTTGACAGGTGAACTTGAAGACATATTATTGGATCAGATTAATATTTCTTTCATTTGCTTCATCTTTTTATTGTATTCAGCGTGTGGAATTCTCATTAGATGTGATCTCAATATTAACTATTGCAACCATCAAAGAAAGAACTTTTGAACATAAATAGTTATGAAAATCTTCCTTTGAAAGAAAGCTATTCTGAAAAAAGAAAATAGAAAGTTAACTTACCCAATAAAGATAATAAAATATAAAAAATATTGAACATCCATCTAAGTTTGTTTCCTTAGCATCCCTTATTTTTGTGAAATTCTGCTGTCCGATGTTGTTTTCTGAAGACCTTCTGAAATAATTGCTTCTTTTGCAGTACTATGAATTATGATTTCAATCTCTAAACTCATATCTATTATATATAAGTACCAAAGAAATATAATTAGTCTTAATAGTTTAAGAAGACAAAATTATCAGTCATTATATCTGGTATTCTATCTACTGTCCATATAAATGATAGAAGCAAAGCTTGAAGAATAAATGAAAACTTAAACATTCTAACATGTCTTTACTGCTAAGGCTAGTCCCCACAAACTACAGAGGCTGGATATAAGAGAGAAAAGCAGGAGAGAGGAGGACTTTGCACTGGTTGAGGAGGATTGAGTTAGGGATGATCTAGGCAAAGTGGATGCACATAAATCCATGGGCCTAGATGGGATGCACCTGAGATTCCTGAGGGAACTAGTGTTATAAAAATTGAGCCCACTGCCAATTTTTGGGCTAATATAATTTTATTTGTATAAGGCAAGCAAACAGCGCTGGGTGCGCGGGGAGTCTGTGCTCCACYARCACRCACACCAAAKGCCAGTTACAATCTCCTTATATAGGGTAAGAACACCAATTTACTGTAAGCCCCCCTTGTTTGTTTCCTTGCATAAGGAGTTTCTTGCTTTGCTGGCGCCAGCTGGTCGTGGTTGTCCTTGGTGCTTTTTCCGATCGTCGAGGGATGAAGGCCCCCCAGTCTTCATGAGTAACTGTGAGATAACCCTGTCTGGCTGGTTCGACTTAAATCACAAACTCTCGTCTATACCTTATCTGGGAGCAAATGATTGTTTGACTTAAATCACAAGCTCTTGTTTATATTCATTTACACGAATCACAATGGAACATCTCACAATCCCCCACCTTTTTCTTTATTTCATTGATTCGTGTTCTTTCCTCAAATTTTTCTAACACCCTTTGAGCYGGTGTTATCCTCCCCAKTTSCCTTTTTACTATCATTAACTTGTGTGTTTTTCCCTTCTTGACCATTTCTGGATCTATAGGCATTGCTGATATCTGCATTCCCTGTATTACAGACTGGACCAGCCTTACAAAACAAGGTATCAAACAGGGTATAAACACGAGCCCCAACATAGAACAGAGCAACATAAATCCTAGTTTCTTCCACCAACTYCCTCCAAATAAGTTGCTCCACCAATTGTCAGATAGTATTGAGTTCCACCTCTGAACTGGAACATGGGCTATTYGCTTAATCTCSTCCRAGATCTTTGTTATTGCTTYCCCATTWTCATCAATTTCAATGCAGCATTCGGARGTGTTGAATTTACCACACACTCCACCTTCCTCTGCTAATATATAATCCAACGCAAGGCGATTCTGATATACTGCAGCCCGCGTTTGTGATAGTTGTCTTGCAACTAAGTCTAAAGCCTGGGCC
>PTEX01000377.1:343443-382743 GCA_003342815.1 Eudromia elegans | reverse complement strand
GATCGTCGAGGGATGAAGGCCCCCCAGTCTTCATGAGTAACTGCGAGATAACCTGTCTGGCTGGTTAGACTTAAATCACAAACTCTCGTCTATACCTTATCTGGGAGCAAATGATTGTTTGACTTAAATCACAAGCTCTTGTTTATATTCATTTACACGAATCACAATGGAACATCTCACACTAGTAGTGTTTGTTGCTCAGCTGCTCTCCATCATCTTTGAGAGGTCATGGAGAGTTTGGGCAGTGTCAGAGGACAGGAAGAGTTCTAACATCACCTCAGTCTTCAAAAAAGGCAAGAGAGAGGACCCAGGAAACTACAGAATGGTCAGCCTCACATCCATCCCTGGAAAGGCGATCGGGCAGCTCATTCTAGAGACCATCTGTAAGAGACTGTTTTGGATTGTGTTTGTCTAGACATTGTTGCCACACCATTTGCCTCATCATCTTGTCGTAAAAGAAGCCAGGTCTAACTGAAGGCCTAAAGCCAGCGGTTTCCTCCAGGGGACAGTACTGGGCCCAGTGGTGTTCAGCTTGTTCATCAATGACTTAGACGAGGGCACAGAGTGCACCCGGAGCAAGTTTGCTGATGACGCCAAACTGAGTAGAGCAGTCAACACTCCAGAGGGCTGTGCTGCCATACAGAGGGACCTGGACAGGTTGGAGAGTTGGGCAGAGAGTGACCTCGTAAAGTTCAACAAGGACAAGTGAAGAGTACTGCAGCTGGGCAGGCATAACTGCAGGCATCAGTGCAGATTAGGGGTGACCTGCTGGAAAGCAGCTCTGTGGAGAAGGATTGGGGAGTCCTGGTTGACAACAAATTAACCACGAGTCAGCAATGTGCCTTGTGGCCAAGAAAGCCAATGGGATCCTCGACTGTATCAGGAGGGGCATTGCCACGAGGTAGAAGGAGGGGATCCTGTCCCTCTCCTCAGCTCTGGTGAGGCTGCATCTGGAGTATTGGGTGCAGTTTTGGACTCCCTAATATAAGAGAGACATGGAGCTTCATGGATCTCTGCCATCCAGACAATCATTGATCTACCTCATTGTCCACTCATCCAATTTACACTTCCAGAGCTTTCCTATAAGGTTGTTATGGGAGACTGTGTCAAAAGCCTTGCTGATGTCAGCATCCACAGTTTTCCCATCATTCATCCATCCAGTCACCCCATCAGGTTCAAGTTCCATCTCTATATGAGGAATAACTTCTTTCCTGTGAGGATGACAGAGCCCTGGAACAGACTGCCCAGACAGGTTGTGGAGTCTCTTTCTTTGGAGATTTTCTAAAGCCACCTGAATGCAATCCTGTGTTACATGCTATATGAGTCCCTTGAAGCAGGGGTTTGGACTAGATGATCTGTTAGAGGTCCCTTCCAACTCCAACCATTTTGTGATTCTGTAAAATGAGATGGAAAATAAATACCTCAGTGAATATCAAGCTTAATGCTAGATTTTTTTTTTTAAATACCTTCTCTTGGCACCAGTATAGCCTTAGGGTAGTGTTTTTATGGAAAGGGGCAATGACAGTCACATGGAAAAAAGTGGCATATATATAAAAAGCATTTCAGCTCCCAAGAGAGAAATGACACGAAATGTATTTATAGGTTGAAGATGGGCAGGAGTTGTGAGGAGAGCAGAGATAGTTGAGTGTTTGCTACTGATACATAACACTGAAAGACCAAGAGAGGGAGAAGACAAAGTGTTTACAACCACGGTGTATTTGTAACAACCAATAGGCTGCCTTGCAAGCAGCCTATTTACTCTCTGCCAGGACACAGACAAGCCTGGAAGAAGATTAAGGTGTGAGCAGTGTGAAATGCTGCACAAGCTCCAGGCATACAGAATAATACATATTTTAGGAACAACTCTCATCTGTACCTCCAGGCTTGCTAATTGGACAAAGAGTGTATCTGGTTTAAGGGCAGTCAAAGACTCTGCACTCAAATAAAATGTCTCATACATGAGCTTATAAAGCATGTCCATACTCTGGGCCATAACTATATTTTAAAAGTTAGGATTAATCTAGAGTATCTAATAGTTTAAGTGATAAAGTGATTAGATGGGCTGGTATAAAATAAAATAAAATAAAATAAAATAAAATAAAATAAAATAAAATAAAATAAAATAAAATAAAATAAAATAAAATAAAATAAAATAAAATAAAATAAAATATGACAGACTTTAGAGAAACTAATAATGACTATTTTGTTATAGTTTCCTAGTATGTCATGACAGCACTGAAACAAACTGAAATTTGAAATATATCCAAGAGAAGAAAGGCACAAAGATTGAGAAATAAGAGAATAAGGTCAGATATAAATATTATAGGTCTTCTGAAATCATAATCCGAAACCATTTTCCTTCAGCCATTTAGAACTTGTACTGACTTCCTTACTTTCTAACTACTTACAAAGATTCACTTTGCAGTGAATCTTACTTTCATTGCAAAAGGCATTTTTCCACAACTGCATATTTACAGGAAAATAAGTTATGAAGTATTACTGAATGTGATGATGCATGGCATCATCTGGCCTATAATATGATCTAATAAAATTTCTAGTGTCTCCTAGATATATACTGGTTCAGAGAGTCATTCAGATGTTTGAAGCTTCATCTCCTACCCATGATATGTACTGATATCTAAAACCTGTAATAAAGCTTCAAAGACTCAGAAAGAAGAGTGCTAACAGTAATTCAGAGCAAAGGAAATAGTATAAAATCAAGGCTCTCTACTTATGGAGTCATCTCCACTGGTGACGATGCCTATTAATTTAAATTGCCTTGAGCTATGTCACACAAAAGTACCTACCAACCAGTCCACCCACAGTAAGAAAAAACTAACCAAGTACAAAAAAAAAGAAAAAAGTCATGAGAAGTACAAACCTAAAAAGTAGCTGGTAGCAAGATCCTGATGGTGAACAGAGCCACCAGGCAAGTATTTCAGGAAACGTAATGAAAGAAAATTTTAATGAAAGAAAATTTTAATCAAAACTACTGGTTTTTTTTTTTGTTTGTTTGTTTGTTTGTTTTGCCTTGGAATATTTTCCCAGAAGTTATTAGGAAATTGAGAGTAGTGTTGGAGAGTTTCTGGCTGGATTCATTGTGCTACTCTAAACAATGGTTCTAAGATATGCAGATCCAAGACAGCAAATGATTCCAGGCATCCTGGGCTGGCTGCCACAGAGCTGAAAGTCTGAAAACTAAAATCTGTGTCCCGAATGGGTATTGTTGCCTTTTTTCACAGTGAGACCAGATGAAACACACTCTGACTATGCACTTTGGTTACCTGCTATACTGTCATGATTGTCAGCATACCACCTTGAGGAAGGGTGTTAGGAAGTATATCCCAAGACGTTATAAAATTATGGAAAATATTACCATTATCATCCAAATGTCGTAGATGATATTCCTTTTCTAGAATAAAATGTTGTCTAAAATTTTCTTGATTAAATTTTAATTTTAAAAACTATGAACTAACACATGCCATTATATTTGGATATTTGTTTGCCCCCAGGATGAATGGAAACTTAGTAATTCAATTGTCAGTACCCAATTTATATGTGGTAGTGGACTTTGGAGATGAAAAACCTCATGCACTAGTACAGGTTGGGGTCTGACTTGGTGGAAAGTAGCTTTGCAGAAAAGACCTGGGAGCCTTGGTGGACAACAAGTTGACCATGAGCCAGCAATCTGCCTTTGTGCTGAGAAAGCAAATGGTATCCCATGTTGCATTGAAAAGAGTATTGCAGGCAGGTGAAAGAGTATTGCAGGCATCCTGACCTCCTACTCAACCCTGGTGAAGCCACATAGAATTACAGAATCATAGAATACTTAAGGTTGGAAGGGACCTCCAGAGGTCATCTAGTCCAATGCCCCTGCACACACAGGGCCTCCTAGAGCATGTGGCACAGGATTGCGTCCAAGCAGGTTTTGAAGATCTCCAGAGAAGGAGACTCCACCACCTCTGTGGGCAACCTGTTCCAGTGCTCTGTCACACTCACTGTTAAGAAGTTCTTCCTCAAGTTCCTGTGGAACTTTGGAGCTTCAATTTGCGGCCATTGCCTCTTGTTCTATTGCTGGTTACCACTGAGAAGAGGCCAGCCTCATCCTCCTCATTCCCTCCCTTGAGGTACTTGTACACAGTGATGAGGTCCCCTCTCAGCCTTCTCTTCTCCAGGTTGAAGAGGCTCAGCTCTCTCAGCCTTTGCTAATAGGGCACTTAATCATCTTTGTAGCCCTGTGCTGGACTCTCTCTAGCAGCTCCACATCCCTCTTGTACAGGGGTGCCCAGAACTGCACGCAGTACTCGAGGTGTGGCCTCATCAGGGCTGAGTAGAGGGGCATAATCACCTCCCTCCACCTGCCGGAGACGCTCTTCTTAATGCACCCCGGGATCCCATTGGCCGCCTTGGCCACAAGGGCACACTGCTGCCTCATGGTCAACTTGTCGTCCACCATGATGCCCAGGTCCCTCTCTGAGGACCTACTCTTGAGAAGGTCAGTCCCTAGCCGGTACGGGTGTCTGGGGTTATTCCTTCCCAGGTGCAGGACCTTGCAATTACCCTTGTTGAACTTCATGAGGTTTCTCGCCTCCCAGCTGTCCAGTCTGTCCAGGTCCCTCTGGATGGCAGCACAGCCCTCAGGACAATCAGCTACTCCTCCCAGTTTTGTATCATCAGCAAACTTGCTGAGGGAGCACTCTATGCCTTCCTCCAGGTCGTTAATGAATAAATTGAACAGGACTGGACCAAAGACTGAGCCCTGGGGGACACCACTAACCACAGGCCTCCAGCTGGACTCGGCACCACTGATCACAACCCTCTGAGCTCTGCCATCTAGCCAATTTATAATCCACCTCACTGTCCACCCATCTATTCCACACTTCTGGAGCTTTCCCAGGAGGATGCTATGAGGGATGGCGTCAAAAGCTTTGCTGAAGTCCAGATAGATGACAGATGATAGCCTTCTACGATGGGGTGACTAGATGGATAGATGAGCACTCTGCCCTCATCTATCCATCTAGTCACCCCATCGTAGAAGGCTCTCAGGTTAGTCAAGCATGATTTCCCCTTGGTGAACCCATGCTGGCTACTCCTGAGCACCTTCTTCTCCTCCACGTGCCTGGAAACAGCATCCAGGATGAGCTGCTCCATCACTTTTCCAGGAATGGAGGTGAGGCTTACCGGCTTGCAGTTGCCTGGGTCCTCCTTCTTGCCCTTTTTGAAGACCGGGGTGACATTGGCTTTCCTCCAGTCCTCCAGCACCTCCTCTGTTCTCCAGGACCTTTCAAAGATGATGGCAAGCGGCTTAGCTACAACATCTGCCAGCTCACGCAGCACTCTGGATTGCATCCCATTGGGGCCCATGGATTTGTGGGTGTTGAGTTTCCACAGGAGCTCTCTAACAAAATCTGCCTCTACTCGGGGCAAGTCTTCCTTTCTCCAGTCCTCTTCTCTCATCCCTAGAGCTTGGGGTTCTAAAGGGCTGCCCTTCTGAAGCAAAGACTGAAGCAAAGAAGCCATTCAGCAACTCTGCTTTTTCTGTGTTTACCATAACCAGGGCACCCACCCCATTCACCAGCAGACCCACATTTTCCCTCACCTTCCTTTTAATGTTAATATATTTGAAAAAGTTTTTCTTGTTGTTTTCAACATCCCTCGCCAGGTTACATTCTAAGCACGCCTTAGCTTTCCTGGTCGCATCTCTGCAATCCCTGATGACATTCCTGTATTTCTCCCAAGGGGCCTGTCCTTCTTTCTACATTTTGTATACTGCCACCTTCTGCTTGAGCAATGCCAAAAGCTCCTTGCTCATCCACACAGGTCTCCTGCCCCTTCTGCCTGACTTCTTACACATAGGGATGCACTGTTGCTGGACATCGAGGAAGTGCTGCTTGAAAACCAACCAGCTCTCCTGGGCCCCTCTTCTCTCTAGAGCCGTAGCCCATGGGATCTTTCCAAGGAGGTCTCTAAGGAGGCGAAAGTTGGCCCTCTTGAAATCCATGGTTGCAAGGCTACTTATAGCCCTGCCTCCTCCTTGTTGGATCTTGAACTCCACCAATTCATGATCACTGCAGTCGAGGCATCCCCCCCACCTTCACACCTCCAACAAGCCCCACCTGGAGTACTGTGTCCTGTTCTGGGCTCCCTGATACAAGAGAGATATGGAGCTGCTGAAGCGAGTCCAGCACAGCGCTACACAGATGATTAGAGGCCTGGGTCATCTCTTGTATGAGGAAAGTCTGCAGGAGCTGAAACTGTTCAGCGTGGAGAAGAGAACACTGAGGAGAGATCCAATCCATGTGTACAAGTTACTTAAGAAAGGGATTCAGGAGGATGAGGCCAGATTCTGCTTACTGGGATCTGGCAACAGGACAAGAGGCAGCTAGTACAAACTAAAATATACAGGAAGTTCCTTCTGATTATGAGAATCATTTCTTTACTGTGAGTGTTTTGAATTCTGGAACAGGTTGCCCAGACGAGTTGTGTAGTCTCCATCCTTGGGGATACTTGGAAGCTATGTGGACAGAGTCCTGTGCAACATGCTCTACGTGACCATGCTTGAGCAGAGGAGAGCAGAGGAGAGTAGATGACCTCCAGAGGTTCACAGACCTTTAAGTCTGTGAACACATTGTTTCTTTTATTGTTAGTTGAGTCTGGTCTAACAATCCTTTTATGTAACAAGTATAATCTTGTTCGGGATTGCTAAATCTGATGGGGGGGGGGGTGCCACAGCTCTCTGCCCCCACATCCAGGCAGTGAGGCTGAGTATAACTAGTTTGGACCCTCCAGGAGGTGACTGGTAGACCTTCGGCTCTCTACAGTGCCTGGCTCAGACTTGCAGGCACCTCAATACCTGGTCACCAAGTTTCTTATCCTACTTGCTGACTAGTCTGGGTTGATAATTCCTAATGATCACATCCAGACATATTGACATTGAATCACTAGATGTCCCTTTAAAATAGGTCATGTAACATTCAAATATAAGTAGGAGTATTCTCAATCTAGCAACTGACGTGTAATATTAAACATTTGTGCAGTTCTTTTAATCACTATACTATTTATAAGACAGTTACTTTTATCTTCTGCTTAAATCCATGAACAGAACACTTGAGAGTTTGAACATCATTTTAATTAACTATAATTGCTTTGAAGTTAAATCTTCAGTCTATTGCAGTATAATTCAATAATAATTTGGATCACTGTTCTGCTTTGTTTGCAGTAAGACTTATTGCAGCAAGACTAGTAATTGAGCTACAGACAGATTCTGTGAGCTACAGACAACACAGATTCTGGGGGCATAAAGCAAGTGTAACTAGAAGAGAATGTAGCTATCTTTTTTTTTTTTTTAACTTTAGCTTTCTTTCTCAAAGACTTATACTGGCATTTGCAGGGTTTAATAAAATGATTTATTCTTTTGCTGGGTTAGAGCTCCACACAGTGGTTAGTTGGACAAAGTATAAAATTCTCTATCATTAGCATTTCACTAAGAAGGATTTTTTTCTATAATAATTTTACAAAGGAACAGAAAGAAAAAAGGAAACACATGTTTTCCACCTATTGATTAATGATAATATTAGAGTTTTTAAAGATAGAAATATGGTATCTTCAGAAAGACACTGATTTTGTTTCTAAGTTATCAAATCATGCATTGTGTTTCCTATATCTAGATCAGAACCACCAACTTATCCCCCAAATAATGCAGAAAATAATTTGGATTCTTTATTGGGATTTGGCAAGAAAAGATAATTACATATGAAGCAACTTTGTTAAACACTAATTATTCAGAGACAGATAATTTTCTGGTATATTGAGATTTCTGGTTTAATGAAACTTAGACAAGTTAACATTTCCAAGTCCTAAGATTTATAATCTTAAAACAATGAGATCATATTTTTCTATCAAAAACAACAACAACAACAACAACAACAACCAGGTTGCAGATGTAAGCTTGAAGTTATAAATAAAATAGTACTTGCTGGAAAACCATCATTGTGCATGTTTTCTTCTTCATTTCATTTGCTGGTTTTGGTGTCAGATAACTCCTTCAACTTCATCATAAACTTTCATGACAGCAATATGGAACTGACTAGAGAAGTTTAGCAATCTATATGACTTCCAACAATGACTGTAAAAGAAATGTAAAACAGTTTCCCAGGCTTCCCGCTGCCCGTTCTTACTATATATGAAGAAATAAAAATTCAGTAATTGATAGATGGTGGCTTGCTCTCCACTCTCTGACCAGTTTCCACTTTACAATAATTCTGCCCTAACGTAGTGATTTTGCAACAAAATCTCAACAGGAGATCCAGATTATATCATCTGCTATCTAATTTTCAGAGTCACTAGGAGAGATAGGATCACACTCCTACCATACCTCATTGCTTTCCAGTGACCTCCATGCCTACACGCCTTGTAAATGATCAGGACACATTTACAAGTCATGTCTATAATGTCACCATTTTGCTTAAAGTAGAATCTTTAAAATGTTGTACTTTTGATGGCAAAAGAGAGATCATAAATTGTAAAAATCACTGTGCACTCCTCTCACTAGTAGTACTGAATAGATATAGATAGATATAGATATAGATAGATGATATAGATATAAATATAGCTATAGATAGATATACATCAGGTAACATTCAGAGGGTAAGTGATTAGTTGTATTTTCTTCTTTTCAAAGCATATCATTTACTCTATGAAATGCTCAGCATAGTTATTAAAAAAGAGTTATTTATTCAGTATATAGCCACCTTCTAAACCTAACCTTTGGAGAAAATGTGTGATTTAAGTAAAAGAGCAAAAATTTCTGCCTATATAAAAGTGATAGAGAAATATTCATAAAATAAGAGGTGCTGAAGAACAACAAGGAATTTATATAATTTAAGTAAGTTATACGTTTATATAACTTTATTTTAGATATTTTTATAATTTTAACCTAAAATACAGATTCTATATTGCTTTATTAACCTTTATAACACAGCACTTCAGTAAGATGATAAAAGATTTAAAACCTAGGCTAAAAATTCCAAATAATAAAGCACTCATAAAGTAGTGTGGAAAGTTTGAATGCTTTGCCTGCAATACAAAGTCAATTTACAAAAACAGGGAGTTCTTAATGTTTGACTCTCAATTTAATCTTCTCTTCACAGTTTAAAAGCATCTGAACTGTCTGTGGATGCTATTATAAATCAAATTTTGTGGAAATATGTATTATACACAAATCTGAAGGATCATTAGAACTTGAATAGGTCTAATTACCCCAGGTTTAGTCATTTAAATGTTAAGTCTAAGCCTGTCATTTTTTGATCCGATGAACTTTGGAGACTTTCTGTCCAGAAAATAGACACTTTTTGGAATAGGTTTGGTAAAGCATTCCTGAGCACCTACCTACGCAGCTCATTCTCAAACCCTGCCCAGGTCTTGCTTCGGAGAGGGCTAGTTGCTAGATGCTAAAACCATCATGTCAAGGACCTTGGATCGATTTAACAGTAAAGATGACTAAATTTCAGTGGAAAATATTGTTTAGTTTACTAAACATATTTTATCTCAGCTGTCATGTTAGGAGTATTGAACTTTTCATGGATATCAGGATATAATGCCTTTGGTGACATTATCTTGCTGCTGCATATCATGAGTTTCTACTATTTCCTCCTGAAATATTTGATATATGTATTATTTTCCTTTTTTTTTCTTTTTTTTTTATTTTTAACAGAGATAGGATTAGTACATATCTCATATTGTTAGACACATTCATTCTAATCCATTTTGTATTTTGTTTACAATGAAAGTGGCATCTGCCAGATCAGAACATGGCATTATTTTTTTCCTCTTAATGGGGACAAATGGAAAATTAAAAACCAAATCCACTCACAAGACTCCTCTGTTTGCTTCACCATCTTTTTGACACTGCCTTGGGCCAGATATGAAGCAGAATGGGTAAAACTGGCAGCCTGGAAAGTCCAGCAGCTGTCACCGAGTTTTTTTCTGCTAGAATGTGTATGTGCATGAATGAAAAAGGATTACAGGACACCTAGAGCTCTGAAGTGACAATTAAATTTTATTAAAATTTAACAGAACTATTTTTTTTTTTTTTAGCATGTACGGATAAAACTAAAAGGGATTAATTTAGACAGAAGATAAGGAACAAACAATTCCCTCTCTCTCTCTGTCCACTATGTCCTTATTTTCATCAACACAGGGTATTTTTCTTGTAGGTGCAACACTCTCTACCTGGTCTCCTTCCATATTTGGGATGTCCACCCCACACATTCTTCTTAACAGAAAGTGGACCCTCAGAGCACACTCATGCCTAGATACAGTGGTTTAAGTTATTTCATCCCACATACAGTTGGGAAAGTGCATAGCAACACACTCAGAAGATATTACTGAAGCTTAGAAAGTCTGGTTCAGGAACTATTTTGATTGAACAGCCTAAAAAATAATCTATTGAAGATAAAAGAGAGGAGACACAAGCTGCACAAAAAGTAGACCAGTCTAAGCTGTGAGCAATCAGCACCCAAGAACAGCACCTTGCTGTTGATTACTATCATGAGGACAACCTTACTTTCCCTCAGTGTGTGCCTGGCCAAACCTGGGTCCTTAGCAGCAAGAATAAATAAGTAGGTGGTCATCATATATATCTGAATAAAGACTTATAGAACTGTACAAAACTTGATTTCTTCCACAACATTGAAAAGTTCATCTCAATAATCCTGAAGTGCTAGAGAAGGTGTATTTGCTTGAAAATTGTCTACTTTTCCAACTATGACTAATAAAAGGCTTATTATTTTTTTTTTCCTTTTTTCATTCCTACACACAGCCATATTTTGTCTGTTATGAAAAGAAGCCTTAAGGGTTGAAAAAAGGGGCAGTCATATCAGAAGCTTTTAATGAGATGAATAGAGATAAAATATAAATACACCTTGAAGTTTTCAAATTTCTCTGTGAAAGAATTAAGGATGGAGTCTTAGGTATGCATTTTCGTCCTCAGAAGGTAAAAATACAAGTGAAAACTAGTCATTAAAAAAAAAAGAGTTCTGTTCAGAAAAATATTGTGACAAATAAGCCTTATTTTGAAAACAACATTTTAACTAAATTCACAAATGCTGATTTTCTACTGTTCGTAACACTTTCTGTCTCAGTTTGTCAAAACTGTCATTAGAAATAGTTATGTCTGTACTCTTAAGCAGGTCCCAAATCCCTCGGGGAGCTATCACGCACACATTTCCTTGCTGTCTCTGTTCTGCTGCCCCAATTTCTCTGTGGTTAAGCTCGCTGTCCTGATGCTTCTCAAAGCCTTTCCCCTGGGTGGCACTGCTATATTGCACTTTCCCAATAGATGCAGGAGAAAGTGCAGTGCAGAGTGGCCCTGTTAAACTGGGGAAGGGAAAAAGGCACCAATAATAGCACCAGTTAAGAAAATGATCCTGTTCAACTGAGGAACTAATGAGGAGCATTGACTGCCTAGATAGATCATTACGTAGGAACAATGCAAACAAATCAGCGGGACTAGGGCTTAAATATCCTGAGGAAAAAAAAGATAAAGTGTAGAATCCAGGTGATGAGCTGAAAAAGTGATGGTAAAACATGATTGGCTTAAAAGCCTTAAGAGGGTTCTTTCTTCTTTTGAGGCCTGAAGATAGATATAGGCAGGCACATCAATCCATGAAGACTAAAAGCAGCTTTGTGTGTTTTAAATAACCTAAAATTCAGTCTATAGTTATGTTGTTGTTTTTATCTTTTTTTTTAACCTATGATATTAATGTATAGTCAGTGATGCATTGCCTTAATGTAAAGATTATTGTAAACAACTGCAACCTGTGTGCAATAACTGCATATGTATTTTATTGGATTACATTTCTGTTAAATATTACATCAAGCAACTTAATCACTATCACAATCTCTTCCTTTTTTTTTCAGCCAGCTTGCTTTTTTGCTTTTTTATCCTTGTGAAATCTTTATAAATCCCGAAATAGCATTCATCCATTATTATGCTGAGAAGTGAATGTAACTACATTACAAATGACTTAACCACTGCCTATCTAGAAAACAGTCCGTTTAACTCTCACATAGCAGGTATTGAGAAGTTAAAACTACTCTGCAATGAAAAATGAGGCCTTGTCCTTCTCAATGAAGTCATCTTGTGAATCAGCTGGACTGAATGAATGGAATTGGGGTCTGTCTCTTGGGCTGCGAGAAACCAGCCGAGGAGCAATCTGTCTCGCGCTCTCCTGAACAGCCAGTGAGGTCAGCTTATGTAAGTTAGTCTGATTCCAGCCCATCCTGTCCTATCCCATCTCTCTGTTACCTCTATGCTTCTTAATAGCAAAGCACAGGGCAACAATTTCTGGTCTTGATGCCAAGTGGCATCAACTGGTTAACATACTATAGGCTAGCTAACTGGAATTGTCCAAAACAAATCCAAGAACCAAGCAAACAGATAGTGTTAAGGATCAGAAATCCAAAGCTCAAGCTTCTTTGTTATTCTTTTTTTAATGTAACCATATATAGATATTCAGTATCTTTCCTGCTTGGTGATTCGGTTTCCAGTCTTGCCTGGAAAACTTGCCATATGTATCTAGAATTCAAAATTAATACAATGCTGCAGTATTTAAAGTGAGAGACTGATCTCCAATAGAGTTCACAATGTGCTGTATGCAGTGCCCAAGATATTGACAGTGTGTGGAAGAGGAGTACATCCAAATAGTATTCAGAAGTATTTCAGAGGGTTCAAAGAGACCACACTATACAGCCAGGAGAAAACGTCAAAGAGAGAGTGCAACTCTTTGGGAGCTATGGATGCTTTCAAGAGACAGAAAGAGTTCTAAGCACAGTTCAATAAAATTCTAGTTTTAGAAATCTTTACTTACGGGGGAATACAAAACAAAGAATGTAGACCTTAGAGACTTTCCAAGTGTGAACCTGATTCATAAGCCATATTCCCATACTGACTTTGAAAACATCTGAGCTTTGGTTTCTTCTAGTGACTTTAGTAAAACCTGCTGCTTCTGCAGCCTTAGGAAGATTGAGGTGGAGGGTGGGTGTATTGTCTTCCCCTTTTGAAACACTAAGATTTTCCCGTAAGTTCTATAAAAATTTACGGGCAATAAGGTTGTGAGGTGTGACATGTTATTAATAGGTAACTGCTGAATTTAAATAAATAAATAGTCATTTTCAGATTTCAGTCATAATAAAGAATTACGACTTACTCTGTATCACCTTATGCTTCACATTCATATCACAAATTTAAAAGGAGCTTTATTGTGCAATATGCTGGAGATAATTATGAATAGTCTATTTGCACTGGCAACAAATAATTAATACAACATTTCAGATCTGATGTGAGAACAGCTGTCACCATTAAATGTGCTTTTCTTCAAAGCAATCATAACATTTTGTGCAACAGCTGATCCTCTTTCGTACATTCTTCTCTTGAAATGAAATTCCACAGTTTAGCAAAGCTATGGAGGAAGAAGTTATCTATGCTCAGAATACACTTTAAAACAAGACACGCTTGTGTGGCCAGAATATCAGGTGGTAAAATGCATGCCAGTCTCAGCTCATTAGGAAATGCTCCAGCCTGGCAGCTGTGCTCTGCCCTTCTGTTAAAGACTCTGTGTCCACTGACAACACGTTGCATATCCATTGCATATTTTGAAAAAGCTGTTTTTAAATTATGTCTTCAATTTAGGATCACAGTTAGTGCCAGCAATCACAGCTTGAGTTCATTATATCTAACAATGGAGACAAAGGAGTTCAGAATAATAAATATATTATTGTGCATAATGCTTAAACTTATGCTCCCTCCAGTTATTTCTTGTGACACTCAGGTTATTGAATTTCTTTTAGAGGATGAGGTGCACTCAGACTAGGATCACTGTAATTCAGGTGATAAAACATGTAATCTTACCACATCTGATCAGATTTGCATCTTTTGCAATGATGGAAAAAAAAAAGCTGTTTTTCTCAGACTTCAGTTTGTAAGGGACAAGTCAGTTAAAATCAAAAATAGGGCTGATATTCCAATATTTCTTGTTTCTAACAGAAATAATCTTTCTTTTAGAAAAACAGGGAAAAATATTTTTAAAAAATAAATATAAAATAGTGCCTATAATTTTTCTTTAAGAAGAGGCATTTCAGATTATCTATGACCTGTCTCAGACCGTATTATCTAGGGAATAACTCAGACTTCTGACTTTCCTCTCATTTTACACTGACACTTGTGTCTTGAGTGGTCCTGATACTCACCCCTTGCTTCCCAGGAAACATATTTCTTCTACAGCAGAGCTATTAATATTTGCTTTCCAAAGAAATTGCACCTTAGCAGCAAAAAAATTGAATATTTAAGGAAGATTTGACAATCTATTTCCACCTCCCCCTCACCGCTGCCTAAATAAATAAATAAATAAATAAAACATCATAAGAAAAGAATATCCTTGTTTTTACAAGTACTTTATTTCTTTAAAATCAAAAGATGGATGCCACTTCAAGGATTTAAAACTAAGGCTTTGAAAGGGGCAAAGACAAAGCTTTTATCAAGAGCTTAAACCTCATAATGAGTGACAGTTGAAGCCACAAACAAACATTAATTAACGATTCTCTGATGAGAGTTAAATGTCCTCTGGAGAAGAAGCAAAATAGAGCAGTGATAGGATATGAGAGAGAAAGCTAGGGATGATTTTAACAAAATGTTTTGGTATTAAAGCTCTGTATTTAAGTAAAAACAAGGCTCAAGTTCATTAAATCTGCGGTTTCCATGGCACTTGTCACATTTGGGGGAGACTAAATATACCCTTGGGGAGTTTGAATTTGCATGCTTCTGTGTGGCAATGATTAAACAATGAATTTCCGCTTGTTTAATAAAAGGCCTATTGGCTGTAGGAGGAAAAATGACTTGAGATTGTTTCATCCAGGTTATGTTGCAGACCACAGGAAATAAAGTTCATGAGATGTGACATATACAAAATATTTGTATTATTGAATAAACTGAGAGACAGTTTATTTTGCTGTGAGTTCTTGAATGAAGCATATTTACAATCCTTGTCTACATTATGGAGTATTAACATGAACAGTCATTAAGACACTTCGTTTAAGCTGATGCAGCAGAGTGCCCCATGTTTTCTACCATTCCTTATCAAAGCTCCCTAGACATGAGTCTTGGCAACATCCTCCCGCACTTTCTGCTTTATGCCCATGTGGTTTTTAATGAATACACCCTGTGGTCTATCCCCATTGTCTTAAAAGAAAAAGAATCTCCTTGAACCATGCCATACAATGGCAATGTAAGAAAAAAATGATACTCTGTGGTCACCAAGTGGATTCACATACAGACCTTACATACTTCAGTCTTTCCCTAGTAATTTTTTCTAGGGTTTAGTTGTGTCTGCAGAGCACATAGAGTTGTAAACTTTTTTTTTTCTTTTTTTTGGTGTAAGATCATCTGTAGTGAACCAAAGTTCTCCTGCAAAGAGAAAGAGTCTCTGCTGTTCCCCTCAGGCTCCAGAAATGATGCATAACGATGTATTCGATGGACACATCCCCTCACCCCTACTCCTATTTTGCTCAGGGACTACTAGTGACTGGTCCATAATCACCACAGTCTTTCAGGGAAAGAAGAGGATGATCTGATTTAAAAAAAAAAAAAAAAGAAAAAATAAAAAGAGGACCAGAAAAGAAAAACTAGTGGAGTTTTCCTATTGGAGTGACCAGTCTCCTGGTTTAATTTTAAGTAGACATAAAATAGTGATTAAACAGAGATCTGGCCTATGATTTGAAAAACCTGAAATAAAAGAATGTAAGAAGAACACTCTCTGACTTCTCAGGCACTCTAGAAACACTTTAAAAATTAACTTACCTGTGCCAATTAGCCTTAAGTAATACTGTCACTCTAAAAGAATACAATGGACATTTATAATACATGCAAATGACAGCTAGGCCTGTCTGTCTCTGTATGCATGCAGCTGATCTGAACTGAAAAACACAGAATCAGAAGTTACACTGGGAAATTCACCCAAACAAGAATGTCTAACTGCTTGTTTGGGTGCATCCTAACTGCATCCTAACTGCTATGAATCGAGTCATGTTCAAGGAAAGTTGTACCCCCTTTAGATAAACATGCTTAGATGGGAATTTTTTTTATTAAAGGGTAGAATTAACTAGTTAGAAGCTCAGAATTTGCTGCAGATTTGAAGACTTATGAGGAGACCAAGGAATGTCTTTGTTACTTTTGATGATGACTCAGGATCACTAAGGATCACCCTGTCACTAAAAGGAGACTTTCTTAGGGAGAAAAAAAGGTCCACTGGAATCCAACACATAGACTCATAGAAAGAAATAAAAAAAAAATATAGTTCTGGACCGTTACTATTCCTAAATATTTTGTTAATACATAGATGACAAACAGTTCCAAGCAGATAACTACATTCTCACCCAATCCTTTATGTAATAACCTTTGATTATTTTTCTCTCATATTATTCAACCGCAAAACAAATAAAGCTCTGTAGGATGATGATGCATTAGGAGTTTATTGTGTGAAAATGTGACTGAAGTGTCACAGAATTTTAAGAAAAAGCATCTGCAAATGTCAGTGGTGTGTAAAGATTTAGATTAAGTCAGCAGAGGTTCATGTCCTTTCTCTGAACTTCATAACAAATGCCAGTTTCTTAACTTGAACACTAAATGTATTTGAGTTCATCTTCAACAGCTGACGTTATTATATTCAATATTTTTTCCTTCTTGAAATTTTCCTTCACAAAAAAGATACAAATGAATTCTGAATTTATCAATTGCTGCCTTTTTTTTAAATTATTTTTATTATAATTTAAGAAGAAACAGAGGATGCATTGCTGAAGTCTGTATAATCCTAATGGGGAAAAATGTCTCACTAGCATTTTCATACTCACAGACCTTGTTTTCCCCATCAGAATAATCCCTCAGTTGTGAAACAGAAAGAAAGGTTAAATATAGAAAGAAAAGAGATAGCTGCTTTTTTTTTTAATATTTTCTTCCAAGTTCCTAACACAGTCAGAAGAAATGGAAGAAATGTGCTGAGTATGGCTATTTTTTGCTGGAAATATGAATTTAATTATTTGACTCATTCAGTAAAAATAAGAGCCAAAGCTCATTTAACAAAGGCAGTCAGTCTTTTAACAGTAATGGTCCAGAAATATTTTGAACAACTTCTTCAATTTCCAGAGACATTTGAGTTTTGCATAACAACTAATTTTTTTTTTTTTTTGATAGATTTAGCAGACTACTTAGTAAACACTGCACTTTTTTCAGCTCTGATCAAAATAGCCATTTCTCTAAGCTGTTTTTCTGGCAAGATGAATGGAGTGATAGAGAATTTGGTTGTGGCAGAATGAGAAGTGTGAAAGGCACTTTATCACTCTATTTCTCCATCCTAAGTAACTCAAAGCATTACGGGCTCTTTCTGCTCTTTAATTCAGTGGGAGTTTGCCCATTGATTTCATAGGAGAGAAATAAGTCACTAAAGTAGGTGCTTTTGGTGTGCTTCAGTAATGCATTTTGTCAGTTTTATTATCTCCTGAATCTTGTATTGTCACTTTAAATCTGAGTAATCTGTATCACAAGTGACATAAAACTTTAGTATATGAAGTCTGCCATTTTGAATTTATCATCTACGCTGGTAATTCAGCTGGAACTGCTGCAGGGGCTGAAAGCACATATCGTGACCCGTGTTTCTCACCTTGGCCACTGCCCTCAATGCAAGCAGCATATCCCAGTCTTCTGCACTGTGAAAAATGCTTCTCTTTATTTGGAAGAAACTGCAGTACCACTAGGAACCATCCTCTGAGCAGTCATCCTTAAAGCAGCATCACACAGACACTGTCATCAGATAGGATAAGTGGATTTTAATTTTGAGTATAAATCTGTGATGATAGCTTATAAAACTGAAGGAAAAGTTCTTTTAGAGTTTTCTACAAAACAAATAAAAAAATAAAAAAAGGAAACATACATGAAACCACATGCTTTGTAACAGACTGGATAACCTGAAATCACACAGCACATAATCACCTCACATACAAGAAAAGATGCATAAAATAAACAGTACTGTAATACTATGTGTTCTGTATGAAAGCAAAAGTGAAAAAAAAATTATTATTTGTAGTTGTAGAATAGCACTATTTTAAGTTGCTGTAAAATAAGCTAGTACAATTTACAGACAAATTCAGTGCAAGCATGAAGGCCAAAGTCTCAAACGTGTGTGCATCATCCACACAACTCTAAACCCTGGCATTCTATATTGTGTAAAAATTTAAGTAGCAAATATTTCATGCTTACATTTTTAAATAATAAATAATAAATATTTGACATTAGTTTTTATGTCACATTTGAGATAGCTATACGCAATATATGTTTAGATGGGATGACAAAGGAAGCAAAACTTATCTTTATCAATATAAATGTCAGAATTAGGGATTTTGGTTCTCTAAAAAATAAAATAAAATCTTTCTTGTCATTTGTCACTTATTTTCTTACTGAGAGAGTAAGTGAGGGTTAACCTACCCATAATTAGCTTTGGATTGTGGGTTTCAGACTTAGAAATAATAGACTGTTCTAAAACTGACAATGTAAAGTTTAATTACTTTGAAGTATTTCTTTGACTCAGGAAATGTATGGACTATGGAAGAAAGACCCAAGATGGCGAGGCTAAATCCTTACATTAGGATGAAAGATTAATCCTCAGACAAAGATTTAAAATTAAGTCCTTAGGTTAGGATGCAAAGAACTAGAAAACAGATGAAAGAAGAATCTCTGAAAGTGAGAAAGCTCAGTTTTAGTCCTTCCTGTTTCCAACTCAAATTTAGGGACTTAACTAAGCAGTGAAGTTGAGTGATGTAATTCTCTCTTCAAAAGTTTTTCCCACATGCATTGGTTCTTTATCTGAGTACTATGATCTCAGTTTATTATTTGAAATAAATATACACTGTTTCTTAAATCTTCAGTGTGTTAATCTTCAGATTTAGTACAAAACCGATACCTCTCGACAAGTTAGCAGGATCAATCTGCTTTTAAGAAGCCATTTCACAGAAGAAGTTTTCAGTCTTTCTCAGAAAGAACTCAAAATATTGAAGGCTGGCATATATTTTAACTCTGCTCTGAGAAGTAGGATAAAACAGGAGCTGTGAAATGAAATATTAAATTTGAAACATATGAGGAGCAATTTGTTCTCAGAATAATCCATTGGTCTTATATCTTAAGTTCACACTGTGTTCACTTCCTTTCTTTCAGTATCTTTTAAAATTTATATTTATATACTATTCTATATGTAATTTAAAGCTAACAGATAATCATTTTTTGCTTTTGTAACACAAACAGTTTGTTTGCTTTTGTAACACATAGTAGGAAATTAAATCTCTGCTGTAATGTCTGTCAAGAGAAAATGCAAAGAGAATCAGAAAGGAACCCTCCAATATAAAGATCCAGAAATAAAGACTTGCCTGCTTCATTATTCTCTCTCCTGATCTCCCCCCCCATTCAAACTTTTTATTCTGTTTGGATTTTGTTGTGAATAAAAGAGAAGGTCTAGAATGAACAGAAAAGCCCAGTTTCAAAGCATTTGTTGACCTAAGTACTTAGAAGTCACCAATAAATCCTTACTGCTAAAGTTCTGCTCAGGCAAAGATGCAGAAGGTTCACCATAAGAGATTTAATAATTGAGTAGCCTGCTCTTCTGGGACTGTGTACTCCAGAAGCAAATGTAACTGCAGAAGAAAGCCATGTACTAGAAACCAAACATGCTGATATAATCTTAACAGAATTGTCCAGAATTATCAACTGTGTTTTATTTGTCTGTCTTTGTTTCTTTGTTTTTCCTTTCTCTCCTTTTTTTTTGGTTTTTGTTTTAAAGAATCATTCTCCAAGTAGAAAAGCTAAGTACACTTTGCAAGGAAATAACAATATTAAAAATGGCAAAAAAATACATTGGTTATTACAGCTTCTAATAAGTTCAAGTCATTTCATTTGAAATTACTTTGAAAGTCATTTGAAATATTATTCAAATATTTTTCTGAGATGTATTCTGCAGTATTTTTCAGAATAGAAAGCTCAGCCCAGGACTGCTGAGAAAGTAGTTAGATTGCATCACCTTGAACTTTTTGAATTGCACAGTAATAGACCTTCCCTCTGCAGTTAGCAGTAGTTGGTTTCTGTCCTCTGTGGGCTGGAAATCCCTTCCGTGATCTGTGTTACAGCTGATTTCTCTCCTGCACCTTTTGCATCCAGGTGGCTAGTCATGCACCGACCCACCTGCTGCTAATGCTGCTGCAACAGCACAAGGAAGGTGCCATCCTTTCCATTATTCCTCACTACACTTTTATCATTTCCCTTAAGGTTGAAGTGGGTCCACTGTGTTAGTCCATGAAGGTGAGCAGTATATTGTTATTTATCGCTGTAAGTGAAAGTTAAGTTTTATATTAATCACTTGCTTCCAGGACATAGAGCACTGTGGGAAGGACGTGTGATTTGTGTGGCTCTGAATTGCTCTCTCTGTCTCTCTGACCTTTTTGAATTGAAGTTTTATGGACCTCAGCTGTTTGCCCTGTAAAGTCTTAAAGAGATTTATCAGC
Source organism: Eudromia elegans (assembly GCA_003342815.1). Taxonomy (NCBI): domain Eukaryota; kingdom Metazoa; phylum Chordata; class Aves; order Tinamiformes; family Tinamidae; genus Eudromia; species Eudromia elegans. Next base: position 362,151 of record PTEX01000377.1, on the reverse strand, counting down.
TTTATGTGTTTTTCTATCTCTTTCGGGATAATTATAATTGTGTGACCTAGGCGCAGTAAATGCTATTGCAAAAATAAAGGCTTTAATAATCAGTTTGTGCTAAACAGTTTTTGATGGATAGGAACAAGCATCCCAAACCAAGTCTTAAATATTTTTCCTTCACTTCCTCTTAACTCCTACATTGTCATTTGAATAAGGATTGGATTGAAAGCAAGTATTGTGTTTTTTTTTTTTTTTTTAAAAAAAAGTCAAGGCTACAACTTTGGGGTTTGCATTATATCAAAATCTTAAAAAAAACAATGTCATAAGCAGTTAATAGCACATAGGTACAGTTAATAGCATGTGGGTTAGAGCCCTCAGCTGGCTTATGGTAGATACTGGCTGCAGTCTCTGTGTTACATGATTTGGAAGAGGGATTTGAGACCAGAAGAGGACTTGAAAGAAGTTTAAAGAACCTTTACCCTTACTTAGCTATAACTCTAGTTTTTATTCCCTGGACAAACTCAATTCCTTTAATTCCAGTTTTAGATAATAGCTTCTCTATCCCTTAAAGGCACTTCCACGCCAGATACTGCTGGCCAGCGTGCTGAGAAACTAAATCTAGTACAGATTGAGAACTATCAAGGACGCCTAAAGAGAGGGATGCCCTTGAGCAGGACTCGGGGGCTGTGGTGTCTTACTTGGCTGCCAAGGGGACCCCTGCATCGGCCTCACTCCGGCTGCACGATGCAGCTCAGATGCAGACAGCAGATGTGCCTGATTCAGCATCAGTCCTGCAAAGCCTGGGTGACAGCCTGCAAAAAGTGCACCCAATGCCTGTTAAACGAGTCTCCCTCCTGCATCAGGATGATTCAATTCACACTGACTTCCCAGTTTTCTCCTCTCCTAGGTGAGGATGCTGATGGACTCTCCGTTTCAAGCAGTGGTTCTATATGGGGCACTTCGTGTATGAAAATGTAAAAGTTGTATGATGATTCATTTTGAAATCCTGCTAACATTTGGCTTCTACCTGAAGAAGGCAGCTATGACTGAGCACTGAGATATATCAAGAAATTAAAGCTTGGGGCTTGATTTTTTTTTTTTTTTTTTTTTTTTTTTTTTTTTTTTTATGGTAGACTATTTATATTGCCTAAAGCTTGGAAAACAACCTCTAATACAAATTTAAATATAAGCTTGTATCTATACTAAAGTTATTTTTGACAAATATCTTTTGAAATGAGGTTTTTACAGTATATCTAATAATTGTAGAACTGCCTCCTTTTTCTTGATTTGTATTTTTTGGGAGGGTCAAGACATAATTATTTAAGTAAAAATAAAAAAAAAAAAAAAAGTTAGACATAATTTCACTAGAGGGCAGAAAATGCCTTAAGTTCGTCATCTACAGAATCACCTTTGAGTTTATTTGACATAGAGGTTCTGAAACAGCCATACTCAGAGCTGTCTAACCTCTGAATCATCATATAGCGAGCAAATCAATAATACTGTATGGTAGTCACTGTTCAAGGAAAGAACACTGTGATAGAAAGCCCTTCACTTAGACAGTCATGTACTTTAGGTGTACACTGGTGAGTAATTATACTTTCCAAGGAAGTCACCGTGAAAAGAGAAGTCATATCTCTCCTTAATTCAACCGAAAGGGAGACAGAAAAAGAGAGACAGAAAGTAAGGGAGGGAGAAAAAGAAAAAAAAGAAAACCCAGCAACTTTCTCCTTCAAATGTTAAATGTCCTTTAAAATGTTCTTGTATTTTATTTTGTGATCAAATCTTTATGCAGGTAAAAACGTCTTAATTCAAAATTACTTTGACTTATAAATAATTCTGTGGAATTCAACCCCTGCCAATATTTTTGATGTGTACTTTTCTTATTTCTGAAATGAATTTCCCCATTAAAAGATTCAGCATCTCTGTATTTTATTTGCTAACATACGTTTATAAAACTTTGTATCACTCCCCCAAAATATGTCTTACATATCATGTAATATTTACATATTACATATAGTATATAATACAATAGAAGTTCTTTGTAATGTAATATAATAATATTACTCTATACTAAAATAAAATACACAAGATTAACATACTATATACTCAAATTACTTTCAAATGTATAAGTCTTTACAGTCTGTAAGCCTGCAAAGGAAGTAAAAATAAATCAAGCACAAGGTTTTACTTCATGTCTCAACTTCAAACTTAAATGATTAGTTAGATAAGAATTTGCAAAAACAATTAAGCCTTGTAACTTCTCTTATATTTGTTGGAATCAGAGTAATTATATGATCTTCATTTTTCAGAATCATTGCATTCTTTACTTATGTTTTTGTTGAAGTAAAGTACATTCTACGGTATGAGAAATTTATATGATATTTCTTGGTCCTGAAGTTTAAAAATGATTTGAAATGGTCTAAATTACTTGTAAAAAGTAGTTTTTGTGTGCTAGGGCACACAACCCAAGTCTATCAAGTTCAGAGAGAACTTTTCCTTTTCCAGCAGAAATTTACTCTTTTTTTTTTTTTTTTTAACTTCATCGAAAAAGAGCATTCTCTGGCTTGGTTTCATTTCTTTCCTCTTTTTAAGGTTATCACTAAAAGTTGTCAGTAAAGTCTGTGCCACTTTTTGCCTTATGAGCAGAGTCCTATCACCAGTCCCAAAAACTATCATCCAAGGATAAGTATCACCAAGCATCCAAGATGTAGATATCTCTTTTCTCCTAAGCCTTTTTGAGATCCTTCTATACATTAACCAGCCTAGATATATGCAAGATAAATAAGTCTCTGGATAAAACCTTCAAAAATGACTACTGTACCTCTTCTTAAAGGACAGGAACATTGTACAGCGTCCGAAGAGATGGTATCATTCACCAGTGTGAGCAGATCCCTTCCTGAAAACCAGAGGCAAATGGTGAGATTTATGCTTTTAGGCTGAAGGATAATCAGGGCTTAAATATTTATTATAAAGCAAACTAAGAAAAGACTAATTTAGCAATTATGATAGCAAATGCATCAGCAGTTTTCTAAGTACCAGATGAAATTCTCAGACCTCTAAAAATACAGAAAGAACCACGGAAACTCTCCATTTTTGCCAGTATATCTCCAATTTTAGCAAAAACCATTCTAAATTCAAATAATGAGCTAAATAAATCTGAAATTTTAAAATTACAAACAAAAGAGCAAACAAATAGAGCAGAGAAATAATAGGATTATCATTAAAGCTTTTATAGCCAACATACTGAGCAATTTTATACTTCATTTCACTTACTATACATCCATACTATGGATCCATATACTATACTACTATTACTATACATCCTATTTTTTTCTTCACTCTTTTGACTTAAAAGTTCCATGGCTGAGGCATAGAAAAAGATCAGGTATATAACTCAGGAAAAATAATATCACCTTCTTTATCTCACTATATAGCCACGTATATATGTACATCTTCTTTACTGTCACCACTTCACTCGCAAGATTGAGGAGAGAAATGCCATGGTTTTGGCTATTTGTGTGCTTGTTTCCTGCAGTAAGAATCAACTCTATTAACTGATTTGAGATTAAAGTCTGATCTTTGAAAAAATCACAACATTTGAGGCTCCGGCAAATGCACCAAATCTAGCACTCTTTAGATTGAAAATGGAGCTTATACCAGATCTTTCATCCTTGCATTGAAGGTGTTCAATTAACAGATGAAACACCAGCTAAAACATGAAGGTAAGCCTCTGAAGTGATGACTGGAGCAGTCAGCTTTGCTCTTTTGGTGCAAGAGGACTTTCACCCAGAAAGATAATGCTTTCCCATGTAGATAATGCTAAGAACTCCCATAGGGAACTAAAAAATCACAAAAAATCTCAGATAATATGGAAAGCATTCTTCTGAACTCCTTTATTAAAAGATAACCATTTTACATAGATAGCAAACTGTATATTAAGAAACAGCAATAAAACTCTTCTTACCTTTACCATTTATTCTTGCAGAGCTATGTCTCTAGCTGTTATATATGTTACAGTTTACTTAATACACAACCTGGAAAGAGTTCAGGCTGCAAAAGGATGAGAGTGATCACAAGAACATTCTCTTTCTAGGAAAAGAGTGTCTTGAATATTTCCTTGAATGAGCCTAAAATATTTTTTTTTTCTCTATGCTTATATAGTAAACTTTTGACCCTCTCAGCTGAACACAAGATTCCCACTCTTTCTAATGAAAGTGGTAGTGATGATGGCGGCAGGGCTAGGACCCACAAGGACCCATCCTACCATCTAAAGGGAGTATGGCACTGGGTGAATTTTGAAAAGTTGACTTGTTTATAAAAGTCAATTGTTTCTGAAGAAGTTAAAGTTTCTGAATTGGGAAGTTTTATATTCTTTTTCATTTTCTTCTAAATTTGGAGATCCAAAGAGGAATTCCTTCTGCTTTCAGGATATTTTATTATTTATATTAAATATATATTATTTATATTTATATATTATGTATATATATATATATATATTTATAAAATATACATTTATATATTTTATATTATTATTACATTTATATTATATTTATATTAAATATATATTGCTTATATTAAATATAAAAGGTCAAAGAATTATTTTAATACTGAAAAGAAATATGAAGAAATCCAGAAACCATACAAAGTTTGAACTGTAAAACCAGAAATAAGAGTTAAAAAAAAAAACCGAAGGTGATATCAGTCAAGGTTTTCTGCTTGTCTCAAGGCCATCACAAATCCTGTAAACCAGGCTACTTGGTAACAAATTTAATATACATGTTGTGGGTCACTTAAACGTCACATGTGGAAACATGTCTCTAGCCATTTCTAAAAATGTAGTAAGCATACCAATAGCTCAAAGATGTTACTGGAGCAAAGTGCTTCTATCAAAGGATTATACCAAATGGGGATCTTTGAGGAGAGGAGAAAGACTTGTGAGTCAGAAGTCTTCTGAATTTCCATATTGTTGCTCAGGAAGGATTCATGAGGGAGATAACAAATACTGTTTTAGCTACACATCCTACTCTGGCAGTATCAGATTCACAAACATGTGTTGACTGTAGGTCTGATCACCTTCCTAGGAGTGAATTGAGTTCCCAAATAGTATGATTGGACTATAAGCTCAACTCTGGCAGCATTGGATTCACAGTCTGTCAGCTGTAGGTCTGATTGCTTTCCAAACAAGTAGCTCAGTTGACAAATAGCATAATTTATTAACACGGAAGATTTACAAAGCAGGTTTTGGATGTCAGTACAGGAAATTATCTATGACACTGTGAAATTTTTAGCTGGCTATGATATACAAATGTACAATCATTACTCACCCCAGGAGATGGGAGAGGGTACTCAGACTCGAGGAGGGTCCTCAGGCGGTGTCTTGCCCCGAGGGAAGGGATTCAGCCTGTTGACTGATCGAGAAGTTATGATGGAATCTCCCCTCCTCCTCTTTCCTCCCTTAGTTCAGCTTTTATATATGCCTTTTTTTTTTTTTTCTCATTAAGGTAGAGCATGAGTGACTATACTCATACTTTCTATTGTTATTGACTAGTGAAAAAGTCTTTCACTTTTATTTAATGGTATAGTCAGTTAAAAATCTAGAGCACGTGACAAATGGCTGTACCTCAGAGGCAGGTAACTTTTGGGATGGAGATGTGTTTTGGCATTATAATGAGCTTATAGTGAGTGAAGTTCAAGCAAAGTTCTTCCAAAATGACTGATTTGCAACCCTTGCTGGCTCAGCACCGGATATGTTGTCATTTATCTCCCATTTGGCAGCTACTGTGCAGCTTATCAGCAGCCCAGCACACCACCCAGGGAGTGCAACAGAGTTTGGCCACTGTGTCTTCACTCCACTCCACCCTCTGTTATTCCTTTTTGCAGTTGCAAGGAGGGCATATTGTGCTGCCTAGGGAACTGTAGAGGAGCAGAAGCTTCTGTAATGCTATAAATTCTATTCGGCACTAGTTTTTCTCTACATTCCCGCTTTCAAGAAATTCTTTCACAGCTATCTGCTTTCTTAACCTGCTAGCAACCCTACAACCTCCATTTCAGGCTATGAATCTCAGATATGTCAGGCTCATTCTGTTTCCCTGTGTCCAGGAAGAGTTTTGCTCCTCATAACTTTGCATGCTTCTGAATGCTGAGGTTGGTTTGCATAAGGACTTATTTATCTTGGATTTTGATTGTGCTTTGAAAGAAAGAGTCTATGATTTCCAAAAGGAAACTGGAGCAATATTGAATCCACAGTATGAGGAGCAGGGAACTGTGAGCAAAATAACTTCATTACCGTGTATGCAATATAAAGACATAGACTTTTCTGTCACCAAAAAAGGTACTTGAACTGACAGTATAATACAGCTAATATTACTTTTGAGTTCCCAGAACAAAAATGACTGATATTATGGAAATTTGTTTGTTCTATTTAAATGAAATCTACAAACTTTAAAAAACTTTATTGAGAGAATAAACAAATTAATTTAGAATTTTGTTTGGTTTACAAAGTCATAGAAATAAGTGACAAGGTTGTTCAGCTAGGCTATGTCTTTATCCTATATCTAATATTACATACTTCTGTAGCTGTTTATTACACTTTGTAATTCTGCAGATAGAGTTTCAAAAAAATCCTGTTATTTTAAAGACATTCAACTTTACAAAATGATTTGAGAGATTATAGTCTGCTACTGGACTGTAAACATAACAGAGAAAGAGCATATTTACTAAACCAATGGATAGGAAAATATTCTTGGATATCATTAGTACTTCCTAACGAAGTACTAATGCTCTTCTTTTATGGACTCATTGTTTTGCCACTTGACAGGGGGATGGGAGTTGGAGAGAACCAGACACCACAGGGAAGGACAGTTGTGTTTACTATTAATGTCAGGTAACACAGAAATGAAATGATACATCTAACAAAACAATAAGCTTACTATACACTGTGTTTTGACAACAGACAAAATAAGCAAGGTAACTCACTTAACCATTACTATATGAGAAAGAGAATAGTGATTAAGAAAACCAATTCCTATATATCACCATTTTCCTAAATATGCCACCATCATCCAGATCCACAGTCGCTGGGGAACTCCTATTGCAGCAAGGATTTGGAGAATCTTCCCAACAATTGGGAGGTCTTGTGCAGTGTGCCCATCCATAAGTGGGGTCTCCAAAGTCGCTGCAAGAGGGTCCAGCTTTTATAAAACCAAATCAGTAAAGTCTGCATTTTCTTTGTGAGCAGTAATATCTGGTGTGACCTATTTCCCTATCATCCAGGGCCAGGCCTTGGTCAGAGCCCTGGACTTGGCCAGCTTCAGATGGGAGGGTTCTCTTCAAGATCAAAAACATTTGCATGAGAGCCTACAAAATTACAGTTTTATGAACACACATGCAGGTTAGCATAAGCAGTTCTGCAGCAGAGTTTTGTGTATTTCTACAAAGGCAATGACATATTCATCTGTAAGTCAACAATGACTCAGGCCTGTTATTCAGACTCTAGCAGTTCACTCGTTGAGCTAAGACTCCTTAATTAATTCTTAGTTGAGATTCCACTTACTTTTCAAATGAATTATCCTTTTTTATAAAATTAAAGTTACTGTCTTATGAAGTTACTTGTGGCCTCATAGTACAGATTTTTAATCCATCTTAAAAATAAAATTGTTAACTAGCAATTCATGTCGATGATATTAAGAGCCATGAATGTATAAAAGGTTGAGGCTGGCCAGATTTTATCAGTAATCGAAAATCTGCATCTAAGATCCAAAAAAAGCCAAGCAAGAGCCTAGGAATGAGACTCCAGATGTAATTCACATGACAGAAATGAGAAATGAGACAATGCAAAATCTTGTTAAGGATGAAAGGTAATACATATTATATATGGAATGAATAATTTATGTCTAATTAATGTTTCAACAATCTAGTCAAAATTTATAAACAGTTGCAGACAGTTTCAATCATAATGACAATTAAACCCATCAGCTAAATTAATAGAGAAAATCCTTACTCAATAAAAACTGTTAAAATTATTAAGCATTAACTTCTTAGTATCTAACCCTTTTCTTTGGTGTTAGGCTCATCTACCAGTGTGCCTCTGTCTCCTACAGTTGATAGAATCACTATTTCTTAAGGAAAGGGGTGGCAGGGGAGTATAGCAAACCACTGAGGTCCTGGTTTTGGTTTTCTGTTTTGCAAAAGGAATATGTCACTAATGGTAGGGTGTTTCTTCTTCCTCGATCTTGGATTTTTATTTTTTCCTTCTCTGTTGAGGTTGGTTTTAACTGTCTCTGGGGGTTTGTTTTCATAGCCTGGATGCTCTGATATGACCCTCTGACTGCAGTCTGCCATGCCACACTTCACGCTAGCATCCCAGACGTTCCCCTTCACACACAGCATCTACTCTAAATCTAAAACACATTTTGACAATAGCTACTTGATTGCCAGACAACTGCTTTCACAGTGGAAACACACCGACATCAGCTCAGGTCAAGACAAGTGCAAACAAGTCCTGTGAGGTGGCACTACCAGGTCAATACAAAGCCTGAGGCTTTCTATGTGTAATGACAAAACATCATATTTCCTAGGCTACAGAAAGGCAACCCAGTTCACTGTGTGCTAACATATGCATACAAATGCATTCCAGGAAAACCAAAAACTCAACCCTGTTGACCGCAGATGCCCTCCCTGCTCCTACAGATAAGGGAATTACTAGCCCTTGGGCTAGTAGCACAACCCCACTACATGACCTCAACCTTCACAGAAATCTGTCAGTATCTCCAAAAGATTTTCCAACTTTTCCAAATAAATAGATTGTATTGCAATCATGTAACAGCTATGCAAGTGCTATATTGCAGAACCCAAATAACTGTAGCATTTGTTCGGGATTACTTCAGATTTTTTGTGAAGGCGTTTTATGATTCAGTGGGCAAACTGAGCTGATATAAAACTGGTTGGGATCAAACAAATCTTCAAGAAGATAGTGGGATACGTGTTTTGAAAAACTGTAGATATAGTGAAATTTTAATGGAAATGTTTAATTTATTTTATATTTTTATTTATTTTATATTTTTATCAGAAACATTTAATTTGGGTATCAGATAAAAGATTTTCCATAGTAAAATTTCTGATCATTATATTTAATATAATGGAAATGTTTCAGTGTTTTTTCTGAAGTGTTTTTTTAACATTCATTTTGATATTTTCAAATTACAAGAGTTTGTATTTCTTACGACATATTTAAATAACTTACTTTAAAAAAAAGTATAATCTATTACAAAAATATCTCAGCTTGTATTCCTTAAGAATTCATAATTAACCTACTGCTTTCTGACCTACTTTAAGAAAAATATCTTATTAAAGGACTTTGTTATTACCATTTACAGAGGGATTTTAATGACAATAACCTGTATATCCTGAGATAATGCATTCAAGAAAAAAACAACCACTTTGAAATAGAGTTTTTCAGAACTGGAAAGATTCAATCATAAGAAAAGCTAGTTCAGAGATATCTGTGTTCATCTTAGCTAAATGTTAGCTAAAGCAAGTTCATCTTAGCTAAAATGAAATATTTAAAAAATCCCTACTTCAAAAGTTGCCAGACATTTCCTTTTTAATCTTTAATATCTATTTTAATAATATTTATTTTAATACCTTGTGTGATTCCTCTTTCTTTTGAGCGTGTTATCACATACTTGCCCTTTGGATAACAAAGGAAATCAATCTATTCATCATTCATACATTAACATTAGTCAGAAACAGCAAATACTGTCATAGATTAACCAGTCACATAAGAATCTATATTTGTCACTTTTCCTGCTGCAAATGTCCATTGAATATATTCCATTTCTATCTTACACTCTTCCTGTGCTTTGGTCTAATAGCTGTAGAAACTCTCCTATGTCATGCACTTTAAAATGTTTGGTATAGATATGATTTTGTACTGCACTTACACACCTGTGATTGTGTAATGTTATTTAAGGTTATCTGTAGTACAGATAATACTGATTATATTTTCATCCAGCCTCCATATTTTTTAAGTTGAGTTATTTCTGTTTGACCTCTTGGCTCAAATAACTCCAATATTTGATTGCATTTAGCAATAGCTGTGGAAACAATTGTCATCATTGCCATAACTGTCCTCATCTGCTATTGAAATTAAAAGACCATGGAGGAAAAAAAAAATATATACACCTTAAGCGTATCCCTTTAAAAAGGGACATTGCTGAATTCAAGGAAATAAAGCTATTCATTGTGTTTTGTAAGCTAAATATTATGCTAAAATAATAATTACAAAGAAGTTTTCATTCCATCTCAGAAAAAAAAAGCGTGTGTATAGTCCTGACACATAAAAAATAGACAGTTTTAATACTTTAACTTCCTGGAAAATTAATGGAGGATGGTTCAAATCCAGATCTGAGGACTCAATATATATATATGGATTCAGATGCCATATTACTTTTAGAACTAGAGCTGGAATCCATTATTCAAAATGGTCTTATCAGTTTTGTAAAGATGTTTTTAGACAGATGTTTTTACAAGGCATCTCCTTAGGCAGATTAGCTATTTAGAATGCATTTTCCAAAGGAAGGAAGCTACAGTTTTACTTGAAGGATTATTGATGTCTATTAAGTGTTCAGTTAGAAATTGGATGGAGTGATTTAGAAATCTCTGAAGATTTCAGTGCACATTTTTTAGTATTTCAAACTATATTGAATTAATATGAATGACCTCAAATGTTTTTGAACTGCATGCCAAACTTCTGCTTAAAAATATGGTTTATATTTATAATTTGAATATCACAGAAATTTAAACTATTTCTTTGCCAATACAGTGATGAAGTATTTTATTTCTTAAAGCACTGCAGTAACATCTACCAAATGACATTTAAAGAACAAAAGAAAAATTTTCTATCTTTGGACTAGCCCAGAAACCTCTGTAAAGGAGGATTGGAGAATCCTACCCCTTTTCTTGCCCTCCTCTCTAACGTTAATTTTATATAAAAGATAAATTCATATCACATCTGCCTTCCCTTGTACCTTTCTACAGTGCCAGGAAGATAATTCTAACCTGTCCATCACATGTGAAATTTGTGAGGATTTCATAATTTATGTATATTTCAAGTTGGAGCCTAATTTTTTTATTTATTTTATTACTGGATAGTGTGTAAGGGGATTACTTTTCCTCAAAAATATACATCAGAGCAGAAAGGTCAAATATATTTTCATGTTATGGTAAGCCTTCACAAACGTTTTCATTAATTTCTGGTAGACATTATTTTCAAACTTGTAAATTAGTTGAAGAACATTTTTCCCTGACTGTTTACAAGGTTGTATTATCATTTGCATGTAGAACACAACTTCAGATTCTTTTAGATTAATAATAATTGTCAATTATAGAGCAACAACTTTTCAGAAGCCAATTTTCTAAAGCATATATAATCTCATTAGGTTACAGTTCTGAGTATCTTTTTATTATTTGGCCTGATACATCACCTCTAAAATAAAGCCTATTTTTAACTGTTGAATATTTTGTTGAATTTTTTTTTTCTCTTTCTCTGGTTTGGCAGTGTGATATCATCAATTTAAGAAGCTGCCTTCAGAAAGAATAGGAAGACTCACTGTTGTGGGCCTTGGTATGCCTGAGGAAAAATAATCACTGATGCATGCTGGGAAGGTGACATGGCTGGGTGCAAGCAATCCAAGAAATTTCTGGAGTGTATTGAAGACGATCTCTTCACACCGCTGGCTGGGAAAACAACGAGAGGAGGTGCTCCGCTTGACTTCTCACCCACAGAACTGGCCAGAGCTGTGAAGGCTGACAGCAGCCTGGGCTGCACTGACAGTGAATTTAAGTTCCTGAGAGAACTAAGCAGTGGAAGAATATCAAAATAGTAGAATTATATCCCCAGGCTTCAGTAGAGCAGTTTCACTTGTTCAGAGATCTGCTTGGCAAGATCCCATGGGAAGCTGCTCTGAAGGGCAAAGGGGTCCAGGGCATTTGACTGGCCTTCAAGAACAATCTCCTCAGAGCACAAAAGTAGTTCAGTTGCAGAAAGTCAAGAAAGTGTGACAGAACACTAGAAGGAAGGCCAATGATCTCCTTACCAAGCCCAAATGTAGTAATGAAGCATGCAGAATGGAGGCAAGGATGGGCTACCTGGTATGAATTTCTGTTCACAGAGGTGTTGCTCAGGTCTACAGGGCTGGAGTCAGGAGAGCCAAAGCTCACACGGTGATGAAACTAGCAAGTGACATGAAGGGCAAACAAAGATGAAAGGGAAGTTAAGAGAAATATGAGTTGGCAGAGAACCTAAAGTCAGAGGACGTAGGAAAGGTTTAGGCAATCACAGTTTTTTTCTGCCCAGGTGTCCATAAGAACAGATGGAATGAGTGCACAGAGTGTTACAACTCCAAGGATATCACCAGTTTGCCCCGTCCCTGCACATCTCTGGTCTCTTCACACCATTCCTATCCCCATCCCAAAGCTGTTAGTTGCTGTTGCAGAGGTGACAACTCCACTATACTGCTATTAAAAACAATGGGTATAGTTTTACAGATTAAGCCCAGTTTAATTCTTTGAAAGAGAAGTCAGAAACGTCTCTTTTCCAGACTGAGATCCTCAGTCTGAAGTGAAATATCTGGAATAACTATGAATGTCTCTAGAAACACAGCTGGAAGAAGTGGGATTTATGGTAAGCCTTAGTCTTTGCCCTACTTCCTAACTGCTGTGGCTTCTCTTCTCAGCTGTGAGATTCTTGTTTCATATGGTAGTAGGAAATTTATATCTGACTCTGAGATCTGGATTATACTGGCCCAGCATATAAAAGTTAATCATAAAAATCATAAGCCTGACAAAGAAAGGAAAAAAAAATGCAGTAAAAGTAGAGCGGGAAAAACAAACAAACAAATTAACAACAACAACAACAAAAAACCTACCACCACCACCAACAACAAACCCTACAATGAAATCTATAGGACAGCATTTTAACATCTGGAGAGACATAAGATCCTCTCCATAGAAAGACATTAATTCACTTGCTTCTTTACTGACTGATAGGAGAAGGAGGCAACAATTTCTTGATCTACATGTAAACTGGGACAGTGCAAGACATCCACTATAGAGTTTCAGAATCTGCTACCGTTCAAAGTGAATAAGGAGCAAGTTTTGATACACACATAACAGAAAAGGCAAAAATAAGGGTAGGAGAAAATGGAGTTACATATTTACACACAGAATGAAGAAAAGTTATGAAGAAATCTATTATGTTGTTAATTATTTCTGGAATATTGTGGGTGACAGCTTACATTTTTTTTCTCTCTGCAGCTTAAATTTGGTCTTTCTTTGTAGATATTCTAAAGCAATAAGACAGTCCTTGGCAAACTGATGCAAAGCGTCTGGAGGAGACAGTATTTTGGACTATTATATAACTCCTATGAATATACCTCTTTTTTCTGTACCTTTTCTCTGGCCAGCCACAGGACCTATATCTTACCCAGCCTCCATCTCTTTAAAGACATCTCTCATTGGTTATCATTGGTTTAAGAAGTACATTAATTTGTTATACTTGTGCATTTCTCCTGTGTATTGGAAGACATATCTGAATATTATAGTGATAAAAACAAAAGCTTTGATTCTTTGAAGATTTATACATATACTTATTTGTGATTAGTTCCACTGACTTCTTTGGCTATCGTCAAGATAGGTTGTTCTAGTATGTTTGTAAATCTGTGCTGCCTTGGACTTTACAGACTTCTTCCTTTCCTTCCTTTCCTTCCTTTCCTTCCTTTCCTTCCTTNCTTCCTTTCCTTCCTTTCCTTCCTTTCCTTCCTTTCCTTCCTTCCCTTCCTTCCCTTCCTTCCCTTCCTTCCCTTCCTTCCCTTCCTTTCCTTCCTTCCTTCCTTCCTTCCTTCCTTCCTTCCTTCCTTCCTTCCTTCCTTCCTTCCTTCCTTCCTTCCTTCCTTCCTTCCTTTCCTGCAACCTGCTATAATCTGCTAAAATAAATTTAGATTTGGTTTACTTGGTTTATTGGTATATTTAAAATATAAATATATTTCAAAATATTTACAAAACATTACTCTGTTCCATCTGCACAATTCCACTAGAAACAGCCAAGTTGCATAGGAGTAAATAGGAAACTAATTAATTAATTAAAAGTAATTTAATTAAAAAGAAGAGGAAATTAAAAAGAAGAGGAATTAAATTCCTCTTCTTAATTAAAAAGAAGAGGAAAAAGAATTAGTTATTTTTCAAGTACCTGTTTGATGGTCTAGTCTTTTTATTTGAAAACAAATAGTTAAATAGGACCCTTGAATCATCATTCCTGATGATTCTTCTCTTACTTAAAAAGACTCTAAACGTTGCCCAGGTATGCCTTCTTCTTGTGAGCTCAATAACTTACTTGACTAGACAATTTCTTGTGTTTTGCTAACTTGTATTTCTCAGAAAGAGAGCTCCTCTTTAGTTAAAGCTTTGTTTCTACAGACATAGAAACCTATTTCGTTCCTTGGTAGTTTGTTTCGGTGATTAGTTGTTTAGATGTGCCTAAATTCTAACTAGAATTTATCTAGCTAGAGCTTTCAAGTATTGATCATTCTTGTGCTTTTTTTTTTCTGCAGAATTTTTAAGCTTTTTTAGCAATGTTCTCCCTGTAAAAGTATGCATAATTGCAATCAAATCATCAATCTTCCTTTCGAACAACCAAACACACTGAGCAATCTTCCACCAAGATTTTCCCCCCCCCTATATTCACTACTCCCCTGTGAGACTCCTCATTAGTCTTTTCTGCTAGAAAAGTAGGAAATCATTCCAGTTGCAGTAGGAACTGATTGCAAATTGCAGTCACCTTTAAATCCTTTTCAGAATCATAACTTTCCAAAATCTGTGTTTATTCATGTTTATTCATGTTTATTCATGTTTATTCATGTCAAATATATTGCTTTAAATTTTAACACTTTGTTTGAGCAAGATCCTCTACTTTTAGCTTTTCAAATGATTCAGACTCTTTAATCTAAATATTTTTTCTCTCTGTTATTTATTATAATTATTATTATAACTATCATTACTCTTTATGATTCACCAGTCTTTCAGTTATATATTGTAAGGATTGAGTGCATCAGCTATGATGAAATGTTGAATGCTGAATGTTTCACAATTCTTTTGAAAAGGGCAGCATCAATAATGATTTCCTACAGTTGGCTACTGTTATAGATTTGTCACTTGGTCATTTCTCAATCAACTGATGCTATATAGATTGAAAATTTACCTGAGGGTTTTCATATTCATCATTTTAGAACAACTTGAATAAATTTAAAACAGAAATTATAGGTATCTGAAGTGGAATCTGGGAAGAACTGCTACAAATTTAGGATACCAAAAACAAGCACTTAACTGCTGTCTACTTGTAAAGTTATTTAAATTTCATAAGTATGCAAACCTATGAATTGAAATATCCTACAAGTTAGAGTTCAGCTCCAGATTCAGGCACATTAATAGACTTGATACTAAAGAGCAGAGATGGTCTAGGAGCAAATGTGAGGGTTGGGAGCAGTCTTGGCTGCAGTGACCATGAGATGCTGGAATTCATGATCCTGCGTGGAGGAAGCTGGGCAAGAACCCAAACCTGGATTTCAAGAGAGTTGACTTTGACCGCTTCATGGAGCTCCTTGAAGAAGTCCCCTGGACCATGGTCCTAGAAGGAAAGGGAGTCCAGGAGAAATGGTTAATATTCAAGTACTGTTTTCTCCAAGCTGAGGATCAGTGCGTTATTACAAGAAAGCAATTGAGCAAGGTGGGCAGGAGGCCTGTGTGGATGGGCAAGGAGCTGTTGGGTAAACTTTATGAGAAAAAGAGAACATACGTAAGGTGGAAAAAGGGCCAGGCCTATTTATGAGAATAGGGGACTACTGAAGTCTTGACAAAACTAAATGACTCAATATAGGGAAGGTCTCACATGTAACCCAATTTAACCATAAAAACTAAGCCATGTCACATGTTAGTCTATCCAGAATGTACCAAAGAGTCTAGTTAGGGCAACTTTCATGACAGTTATAAAAGCCTATATGAAAAAATATATTGAAGAATATGAGTTTAACACTATTCCTAACTTCGGACAGCTTTTAAACTATTTTCCAAATGAAGTAACGGGCATATGATCCATTTAGAAAAAAAAAAAAAAAAATACCCTTCCACTAAACTGAAAAGGGGCAACAGCTTTTTGCCTTTGTTCTGTGAGACCTGGAGCAGGGAATTATTTTTTGTTCTCCTTAGAATTAACAAACCAGAAAGATCAAAACAAAGATGAGAAGCAAGAAACATAAAATAAAATTGAGAATTATGTTTTGTTTTGCAAAGTGCAGAATATCAGAGTCTAACATATAGATCTTCATTATTGAATAGTTGAATTGCTGGTTGATGTAAAAAAATTTAAAAAATCAATTTCTCCAAATTGAAATGCAGAGAGTTTTACAGTTTTTCAAATGATCTCTATTGACCTGGTCAATATTTATCTCACAGAAATGTGCAGACTATTTTCATGCCAAATTATTCATTAGATAGATTTGGAATAAAAATGTGGTTTCTTCCTATTTATGAAATGGTGAATTTCTTGGATATTTCACTACAGATTCACTTTAAATATCTCACTTGCAAAATTATCATTCTCCTACTTCTGAAAGCTTTTTGTTAATTACTAAATCTGTTTAATCATATCAGCATATGATAGGCTGACTATCCCTGTACTTCAAAAATAAGTATCATGGTGCCATTTTCACAAGTGTAGAAATGAGAAGTATCTGAATATGGTTACAAAACAGATTCTGGAACACTTAAACAACTAAGAATTTAAGAAAAGTCATTGCCAACCAATATGTGGAAATATGTGGGAATGTTAGAATTATCTTTAGTCAATAAAAATCTTAACATTAACATTTTTTTCCTTTTACAACTTCTTAATATCCTCTACTGAATATCTATACAATTTGGAGCTTCATCTAAAATCTGAAATTTGACCATTACAGTTTCTTCCAAGCTATGAGGATGAAAGCACTTTAAATTTGGTGTCTTTTAAAGAAGCAAAACAATTGGCATACAAGACAGTTTCTCATCGATCTGTGTGCTTAATAAAGCTAAATGTTAGGAAGACTAATGTACCATACTGATGTTTTAGGAATTTCATTAACGTATTTGAAAGACTGTCATAACTCACTCATTTCTGCTGAGTTTATGAGCCATGGGTTTTCTCCAGCTCATAAAATCAACTTGCTTAACACAATACAGTGACTGATGGCATCAAAGATGATGCTTCATGAAGCAAGGTGACTTTTTTTTAATAAGTTTTGTAGGGCAATGAAAATATATTAAGAATGGAATTCAGAATTAAGAATCTGTCAAAATATTACTCTGAATTAGTGACAAGCTAATTACAAATAGCCTCTTGTTGTTCTCTTTGTAAATGTTAAATGTAAATTGGAACATAATGCTATCTTTTACAATATCAATGAATTAATTTTATTTTTCCACATTTTTAAATGTAGCACATCTGACATGAAAAAATCACAATTGCAAAAAGTAATATGCCTTTCTGGCAGTAGTGCCTAACTTCTCTATTGAAACTTCACCTAAAAGTTTTGAACTGAGAAGCTGTGAATTTTCCCCTGTAGAGTACGAATACAAAGATTTGATCTACAAATTTATGCATATATATGAATGAATATATATTTATACTTTTATTGTGAGCATCAAACCTACTATTTTTAAGCGTTCTTCTCAAATATTTCTTGGTATCTACAGCACAGGTATCACCTTTTAAGCCTGTCACTCTATTCTATTCAACTCTATTCAACTATAGAAAATATGCACCTATAATCATAGAATCATAGAATGCTTAAGGTTGGAAGGGACCTCTAGAGGTCATCTAGTCCAACCCCCCTGCACATGCAGGGTCTCCTAGAGCATGTGGCACAGGGGGATGTCCAAGCGGGCTTGGAAGATCTCCAGAGAAGGAGACTCCACCATCTCTCTAGGCAGCCTGTTCCAATGCTCTGTCACCCTCACTGTTAAGAAATTCTTTCTCAAGGAACTTTTGGTGCCTCAATTTGTGGCCATTTTCTCTAGTTCTATCACTGGCCACCACTGAGAAGAGGCCAGCCCCATCCTCCTCTCTTGAGGTATTTATATACATTAATCAGGTTCCCTCTCAGTCTTCTCCAGGCTGAAGAGGCCCAGCTCTCAGCCTTTGCTCGTAGGGTGTGATTTCATGTAAGGTGTGATTTCTGGAGAAGTATCTAGTTTCTCAATTGGCGCAAAAGATATCTGAGGGATACCTCGGATGGGGATGTTTATATTAGAAGTACATGAAATTATGGACAATTAATCCCATTCATGCTCTCCAGAGGAGAATTCACATCCTTAGATATTACCCACACCATCTGGAACAAAAAGTTTTCTAAGACCTGTTTCAAAATCCATTTAGTAATAGTAATCTTTCCAAATGAAGGTAACTCTGGATGGTGTTTAACCTTAGATGTGTCTTGTATGAATTGCAGTCTTGAAATTAAGTGCTGATACTTTATCTAAATCCTGCTTCTGCCAATTTTTTTATGGATGTGGGCCTAATATACAGCCTTCTGGGGATAGAAGAATTAACTCTCAGTTTTGAAGAGACAACTAGGTACAAACAAAATTCACCAAGAGAAGAGAGGAGAGGAGAGGAGAGGAGAGGAGAGGAGAGGAGAGGAG